>OX336374.1:27895397-28267897 GCA_946902895.1 Fragum fragum
GAAGTTCCCCTTTTTCTCAACAAATATTAAACATGTGGTTAGGGCGACGAAAACTTTATCGGAGAAATGCCGATGATCGTAGGTTCGAATCTCGGCTGGCCAGGTCACTGGTCTTGTGTGTGTATAGCCTACACTGAGTCCAAGATCCCAATTACGAATAAAGCAAATGAATACGTTAATCTCACCGTGATTCGCGATTCAAACGGCCTTATACACTATACAAAAAGAGTAAAACAGCGTGACAAAAATCATACATAAATAAAGCTTCTTTAACCCTTTCCTGTTTTGCGAAATTTTAGACCTGTCTAAATTCATAGGTTTTGTTGACGAGAGCTGGAATAAATTGAAAAAAAAAAAACCAAACAAACAAACACATTCGATAGGGTAGAAAATATTATGGAAAAAGAAGAAATTGCTTATGACAAGAATTTTCTTCTTTTTCTACAATGTTTTCTAAATTGTAAAATCACGGGGACGTAAAAATCAGGGATTGAACAGGAAATGGTTAACCACATCGCAAATTGGCTATAAAACAGTAACCCCAGCATGTAATAATATTGATTGTCGCTATTTGCTGTCGCAATAGTGAGGAGGTGGCATCATCTGCGGGTAAGGCTTCGACATTTAGAGGATCAGTGTTTGTTTCAATGTAACCTTTGTTGTTGTTGTTGTTTGTTTGTGTTTTTTGTTCAGTGGATGCAAGATGAATTGATCGTACATGAAAAACAAACCATTATCTAATTTCATTAGTGAAAAAAATGGCAAAACATTTTCTATTGGTGAAACATTTCAAAAAGCGCGGTAATTCGCAAGTTAATTTGATGGTAGACAGATGACGTCACGATCATCACATTCTGTAGCGCGCAATGAACTACAGCAGGGCTAAATCCATTCGGAACATCTCTCGGTCGATCTACGGGAATGACCGAGTGTGGTTCCGATTGACATCCGAGGTATCTTCCCGCTTACGGGAATGACCGAGTGTGTTCCGATTAGGCGAAATCTACAAAAACAGTGAGTTTTCAGAGTTGAGTCTTTTTTCGGTGAAATTATCGAGTGATAATCTACCCAGAATTCTCGATGATCAACCGGAAAGCATTGAAGATAATTCTACATATCTCTATGTAATATTACTTGTAGCCACAGACCTAAAATGTATGTTCACCACCAAATGAGTTATCCACACCATCGACGAGAATAAATCAAAGCACTGAAAGTACTGTAAGCTAGCAAAGTAGAGTTTTGTTTAGTAATCATGATAAATAAATGAGGAGGTTAAAGTAACCTAGGTGTTGACCCATTACAACTTGACAAAATCTTAGACTGGTTCAAATGCAGACGACAATTTCATGTTGGTTGAATTTAGAATCTTTTCGATTGTTTGGTTTTCCAAAGCTTTTTTCTTGAGATTGTTAAAAAGCGGAATTGAGTGGGAATGGGTTAAATAGCATGTTTTTGAAAGAGTTCTCTACAACTGATTAGAGTTTGCAATATTCCTGAAATACATAAGAACTACTTTTATGGCGTATACATTCAATAGATTTAGTGGTTAAGCCTCCAGTGGTAGTTTGCACTCGTTAAACTTCGAGAATACCTCAAAATGTTGTCTGTTAACTTATGCTATCAAAGCTTACGCTTTGCTATCTAAAAATACTTTTGTATCCCTTCTTACAATTAGATGTTTGTTGACAGTGACGATGCCTGGAACCAGTAATTACCAACCAACACAACAGGCGTGTCTGATAAACGACAGCTCTGATCCTTACGTGACAAGAATGTCGAGGTCACTTGAGGATCTTACAGAAATGTACATGATACAATACGAGGTAGTGAGTGTAGATGCGTGGAAAGCTACGTTTAATGTGAGAACGAAAATCGCCTTCATTGTTTCAATGGATACCGAACTATTCCACAGAGAAATCAAGCGGTCACTCATTGAAACCAGAGATAAAGACATTCTGTTGATTCTTGTTTATCATGAGAATATGGTACAGTTGGCTGACAAAACTATAAAGCAAATTAGAAAGGAAAGACGGAATAAAACCGGGAGAGAAATTATAGCTGAAACTAGAAAACCTGCGGGAACACGAAGAACTTCTGACAACCTTCAGGTAAACTGAAATCATCTTCTTAACCCATTACCAAACTATCCCGCATGTTAAGCTCAGAAGAAATACAGCTATGGAAAAACATTGTGAGAAAATATTAATTGAATGATTCGAGTGGGTTTAACGCCACTTTTAACAGTATTTTAGTCATATCACGGCGGCTGGAGCACCTAACCATGGATTCCTGGTATTTCTCACACATTTACTACCTCTACATCCTTTCCGAACCTCCAGCTGCTCACCCCACTTAGGTTTACGATTATTTACCCATTGGTGGGAAACAAATTTTCGGACTTGAAGGATATTTATCGCGGCCGGGGATAGAACCCAGGGCCCCTTGACTAGGAGTCCTACGCGCTACCACTGCGCTATGGACGCGGCCTTGTGAGAAAAGAAGCAATTGTTTGTTACATGCAATTTCTCCCTTTTTCACAATATTTTCGACCTCATCAGATCCGAAGGCTTATTTTTCGGTTTAAATATCGTCTGCGGCAACCCCTCTCACTTTAGACCAGAAAATTTCGTCGTTTGGGAATTGATTACAGAGGTCTAGATAAGAGAGGGGTAACGTCATTCTCAAATCCTTATTTCTGAACGAGGCCCTATGTTGTGGGTACTCATTTGAATAAACTAGACGAAACGATTCAAACGAGTCACAACATAGGATCTATTCCAGTATTGGTGAAATATTTAAATCTAAAATACGAATTATTCTCCCTACCTGTAGCTCTGGGGTTACGTTAATGATTATTCTGAGATTCCCTTCTCGACTAGAATACTAGTAATAAATTAATTAGCGTGTTTTAATGTTTCGAAAAGAAATCCAAATCCTGGTTTGAAATGTTTTTAAAAAAAGCCATATATAGTAGAAACATTTTGAGAAAAGAAGAAATTGCTTGAAGCTACAAGCA
Source organism: Fragum fragum (assembly GCA_946902895.1). Taxonomy (NCBI): domain Eukaryota; kingdom Metazoa; phylum Mollusca; class Bivalvia; order Cardiida; family Cardiidae; genus Fragum; species Fragum fragum. The sequence continues at coordinate 27,898,417 of OX336374.1, forward strand.
ATTTCTTCTTTTCCCCAAAATGTTTTCCAAAGCTAGGCCTATATTTCCCAACAAAGCTTAGAAACTTTATTACTCGGCAAATGATTGTAGCTACAAGCAATTGCTTCTTTTTCCAAAATGTTTTCTAAAGCTATGTTGATAACAAAGCGTAGAAACTTTGTGCCGCGGCAAATGATTGTAGCTACAAGCAATTTCTTCTTTTTTTCAGAATTATTTTCCAAAGTTATATTTTTTAACAAAGTGTAAAAACTTTGTGACGCACCAAATGATAGTAGCTACAAGCAATTTCTTCTTTTTCCCAAAATGTTTTCAAAAGCTATATTTTTTGACAAAGCCTAGAAACTTTGTGACGCAGCAAATGATTGTGTGGCAAAGGGTTAAAATAAAATTTCTGCGAGCTTCCAGTACAAGTAGGCATATATAGTTACACTTACAGTTGGATACATTTTGTTTCTTGTCTCAGTACAACCCCGGTCCGGTAACTCACGTTACAAAACGGCGTTGATTTGACAAAAATAATACATTGCCAGTAACGTAAACAATGATTTACCCCCCAAAAAACTGACTGAAATGATTGGTTGGCGACCTAAACGTAGTGACTAAAGCTTCCCGAATAAGCTGCAGTTAAGGCGTTAAACCCCTTCTCCTACAGTCCCTGATTTCTACCGTTTTCTTTGATGTTATACATGGAAACTGAAACGTGGTGGGAAAGAAAAGAATTGCTTGAACAAGCATTTTTTTTCTTTCTTTTTTTTTACAATATTTTTATCAGAAATCCGGAATCTTTTTAATGTTACTTATCTCCGCAACCCTTTTTAATTAGGTCAAGAGTAGAATTTTGAAAACAGTTAAACCAATAGCTAAACAAATAAATTTAATGCTTACGAAAATGTCGACCAGTTTTGGATTCAAAGCTCAATTCCGGTCTAAATGAATGATATATTATGTCGAATGATTAGTAATCAAATCTGCTGCCATTCTAGTAAAAGAAAAAACTTTCGCAAACTTGGCCTTAGATAAAATAGACTGTCGAATGGTAGTAAACTTGCGCATTCCCAGCATACATTTTCTGACATATTTTTGAAAATTACTTCCCTTTATATAAAAAGATATTATAAGATATTAATTTTTCTTCTTTTAATTTTTTTTTTTTATTTTCTATCATAATTTTTTATCTTAAATAAATTATCAAAAAAAAAATAGTCGTTTATGATATATGAGTGTAAATCTTGTTACTTAAACATACTTTTAATGCAATTCCAATGTATATATTAATCAGGTTACAGCCGTGGGTTATTAAGAAATTGCTCTACCGTGGTTAGCTACTTAATGGACAAGTCGGTAGCATTAAAATTCAAAGACCACTACTTTTGGACGTGAGACCTCCGGGTGTCGCGATATAACTCAGAGAACGTGCACCTCTCTTACATACGTGTATGCCACTCAAATCCTATTGGCTAAGCAACGTCAAAAGGGGGCATCGATGCTTATAAATCTATAAGAAAGAAAACATATTGCACGAACATTTAATACTTAGATATGAAACAGGTATTGTCTTTACGGTAATCTGATAGGCTTCAAGTGCTTGTTTAGGGGGGGCGGGGGGCGGGTGAATCTTGGAAAGCCTCATTGGAAATCCATATTATTTTTAGAAATCACGGCCACCGCATGACCCCGTACTTACAAATGACCCAAGTTCAATAGAAGTGACAAGGGAAACAACCAACGCCCTGAATCATGTCACATTAAGTGGTTAGATCAAACTTAGAGTAAGTGCCAATATTCATATCAAATCTTACGACTGTTTTTAAGTGATCTATAAAGAACTGAAAACCGGCTATCGAATATACCACCTGGTGACGTCACGATGACGTTGGTTTGGGGCGAATTCAAATTCAATGCATGATTCCAACGGGCAAGTGAAAATTGCAACTGTCTCGACGTCATTTAAAAATAGATTAAAAGCCTACGTAGGCTATTTAGGAAATACCCTGGTTTATTTTGATAAACGACCTCTGATGTTTTCAGAATATTGTATTCAAAAAGTATATGAGAGTGATTAATAATAAAATGATTTAATTTTTAGTTTCGTCTATCAAAAAAGAGCACTCTGATTGGTTGAAAAAAAACATGCATTACTCCATGAACAAAATTTTGAGCACGCAGCAATTTTGTATGCTTCCGCACAAAATAGTCCCATTCAAAAAGGTATCAAAATTTGTAAAGCTTTTGGGTTTTTTTTAGCTCGATGCTATTAAATTATAAGAAATAAAGAGAATTTTGTTTTGTTTTCGTGGAGTTATGAACCGAAAAAACTAATCACACAATGTATGAATCCGCTTCGCGTATTCATACAGTGTGATTAGTTGTTTTTTGTTGGGTTTTTTTTTGTTCATACCTCCATGAAAACAAAAAATACCCTCTTCATCTCTTAATTAAAATCTGTGACATGAAAAAACATCGATAGCCTACCTGTATACCTTTAACGGATTGTAGATGTAAAAAATCAAAGTACTGAAAAGTATTGTATACTGGCAAAGCATTGTTTTGTTCCATAATCTTCTCAAACATTATTCTGATAAAGAAATGGGGTTAAAGCAACCAAGTAGTTAACACATCCCAACACAATCCCTCCTTTTTATGGCCCCCAAGAAAATAGTTGTGGAAAACAATGTGGAAAATGAAGAAATTTCTTCATTTTCCACATTGTTTTTTTAACTAGATAGATAAATTTTAGAACTTTCAACAAATTAAATTTTGTAAAATGAAGAAATTGCTTCATTTACACAATATTTTCTCCAGTGTTTTTCTTGAGGGGCGTTTTAAAGCTTCACTGTGTGGGAATGTATTTCAAGTCGCATGCCAAGAAAAGTAAGTACCAAAAGTCCACTTTAAGAAACTGCAGCCAAAAGATCCTATCTGGCTATTTGTCCGTTAACATCTCATTAAAAGTCGGCAGCGAATAGCTAGATGCCTTCTCGAAATAATTGATTCATTTTTAATTACCTGCAGGGTCGTAAAAGGGCCGTTAACCGAAGTCTGGTTCTAAGTCAGCTATGTAGCACTTTCGACTAAGATAATTTCTCTACCATAACCCATCTCAATCCAGGTCGAGCGCGATAAACATTATTATAATGATTGTTACAATATTTGCCTTATTATTACTATTATTATTAGTTTATTTTGATTATCGATGTGGTCTGTAACTAAGCTCAAACAAAAAATATGATAGAGACAGACAGACAGGGATTAGAACTGAGACGATTTTATTATCAGACTGCACTAATTATGAACCTAATTGACCTCTGCTGAATATGACATATCTTGAATATTTGTGTCATAGGGCTTTCGGGTGGTCCTTTTCTACAGAACTGTCACAAGAAGTTTTAAATCTGGCCACCCTGCACATTCTGTGTCAATCGTAAGATTTCTTGTGAAATCTTCAAACCAAGGTTGGTTGACTATTTTCACCAAAATACTCATTTGAAAGCTATTGAAAGCTATAGGTTAAGGTGAAATGTGAGTTGCTCAAGTTGATAGTTAATGATGAAAAGCTTCATTTGTTATAAATAATAACGACAGTCCTTCTGTTTCGTCGTTTGGCAACCAACACCTCGTATCCACAGCTTGATCATTGATCGCCCAACGACGATATATGAAAGTGTTGAAAGCAAAGAAATCACGATTGGGCCCGTGTATACAATAGACGAGATATATCTTCTATTATAATATCTATCTTAACCATCATACCAAAGAAGTTTTTTTTATTCAATTGTAGTTCTGTAGGAATACACAGGTTTAAGATAGAAAATCTAGGGCCATTAGGTTTTGCAAACAATTCTCTTGAGATTCTTCATCCCTCGGGCTAAAAACAAGTAAGTGTCGTAAGTATGGTACCTGCTTATAATAACCCACCATCTTGTCGTACAAAGGGCAGCGAACGTTCTACTTATCTATATTAGAGAAAAAGGTGATCTCGATATCCCTTCACTCGTAAGGATGACAATAGTTTTATTGACCGTTCAGTGGGGCATCGAATATCAGCTCTAATTTCCTAAGTCAATTTGTCGTATATAGTTTATGTGAGTCTGCACGTTGCCTTTCCACCCATTTCCCATGAACGCCAAATAAAGGCTCAGATAATCATGTGCATCCACACCGTCATCCTCATTAGTGAAGGGACATCGAGATCATCTTTTCCTCTAATATTTTAGATATCTTTTAGAAAAGTAGAACGTTCGACGCTATTGGTACGATAAGATGCCGCACCGTCCGACCAGAACCCTTACTATTCGCTTTGTAGATAGCTAATGATTTAAGTTCCTTTAGAAAACCAGCAGTTTTATTCTAGTTACTCAACATTACATCATGGGCCACGAAGAAACTATCTTGTACCATGGGGTGAATTGAGGGCAAGTTTGTATAAATGAACATAGAAAATTCATTTACAGTTACTTTCTTCGGGAAATTTCTGGTTGGAAGTGACTGATATGAAAATAGCCGAACTATTTTAAAAGAAATACATTTCCCGCTTTTTTTTTTAATACGATTCAATATACAAGGGTAGTTTAATGAGAAATAGCCAGAAAACAGGGATTGGTCATAGATGAACAAAGAAATTTCATTAACAATTACTTTCTTCGTGAAATTTCTGGTTGGAAGTGACTGGTATGAAATTAGCCGAAATATTTTCTTTGAACGAGCACACTTTAAAGAAAAACATTTCCGATTTTTTTTCTTTTCCTTTTTTTATATTAATATTTTTAATAGGATTCAATAACAAAGGTAAATTAATGAGAAATTGCCAGAAAACATAGATTGGTCTATCGCATAAATCAGTTTTTGAGAAAATGCATTTAGTTTTCGTCATGTTGGTCAAAGAGGATATGTGCTAGCTACAAAATAGCCTGTCTTCCAGGCTGTCAGTAAGTGCTTAGGTTTGAAAGTAACTAAGATACATCAATCCTGCAAATACATTTCATTCCTTTAAATTACCCCCCTTACGTCTCACAAACTGATCAGCAAAACAGAAAAAGGTAACAGCTAGAGAAAAGAAACTTTTCAACTAAAATATAAGTGAGACGGGGAGCGGGTCTAGCTACAATCCTTCATCACTATTTCTATGTATTGACTTTTCCCAAAATAAATGCTAACACTTTCTTATAAATCCTTTGTTGTCACTTCCATTTGATAAATCACTTAAGATGGTAAGACAAAGTATTGTAATTGTCATTTTATTTAAATTTATTACGCTTTGTTATGTATTGCATGTTATTGTACTAATTTGTACAGTTGCTTGTCTGCAGATCAATTCTAAAGTGTTAAGAACGCAATAAAGGTGGAACAAATGTGGAACACTTAAATCCGATTTGCCATGAAAACCCAATGAGCCATCTGTGACGACACGGCTAAAAAGATTGTTATTTTCTGATTATGTTCATCTATTACAAGTGCAAACAGAGATATTTTGAAAGAAAACAACAAAAGAAACATGTTACTCTTCACTATCCAAGTTATTCGTTCCAACGAGAGAGAGAGAGAGAGAGAGAACTGAACTGAACTGAACTGAACATTTTATTTTGTAAATACAGGCCACCGGCCCAAAATACATGTCATACATATACATACAATATTTGTTATACCCTTGAGAAATAAGAGGTGATTTTTCGATCAATTAAGATCACATCCCTTTTCTTATACCGCTTATTTTTGCTCATGATTCATGAAATAATCGGTCAAAATGCTAGACAAACACATCATGATTGTAAAACTTTCAGATTTTTAGGTTGTTAAATAGACAAGAGATACTAACATTTATGTGTGTTTTGAGTGTGTTATAACATTTATGTGGGTTTTGAGTGTGTTATTTTATTGTGGATTTAATTTATTTTCATGTAGTTGGATATTAACGAGGCAGTAAGGTAGGGTTTTCTTATTGTTATTAATAATTTTGCAACGTTCGATTCATATAACGCGATTGGTTTGATTGTGGTTTAGAAGTAATTGGGCTATGTAGGCACTAAGAGATTTGATTATTTTTGGTGAGCGTGATTTCAAAGTGGCGAGAAGGTCGTTTGGGTTGTCTCCCTTGTTATACCATGTAAAAAGGTAGTGTGTCCGAATATTTTCATACTTTGGACAGTGGAAGAAGGCATGAATTTCATCCTCGACTATAAATCTGTTATTTTCCATGCAAAAATCACAATATCTGACTTCTCTTGGTACTTTATTATGACGACCGACCTCTATTTTTAAAGAATGATTAGAGCAGCGAAATTTAGCCAGTGCCTTCCTAAGCTCGAATCTTAGATCGATCATTAGGTACTTTTCTACTTCTAGAATAGATTTAAATTGTTTATAGAAATCGCATCGACTCGAATCATCAATAGAGGAATGCCAGTTTTGATTTGCGCAATCTACTAGTCTTTGTCTGAATTGCTTAATAAACATATTTGTGTCTCCTACGGTTTGAGAAACCCAAACTAGACCAAAACCATAGCGAAAAAGTAGGTTCTTAATTTTCGTAGCCCAGGTTACACGTCCTAAATTATCTAGTGATAGTAGCATTTGAAAACATTGTTTAGGATATCTGTTTTCTGCCATTTGCAACAGCTTGCACCAGTATTTTATCGAGTCAGTATGATAGGTGACCCACAGTGGTAGCCTCCCACATTCCCCTAACGCCATAGCGTTGTTTGTAGAACTGTTAAGACCAAGAAATTTTTTACAAAATGTTGACTGAACGGATTCTATAATTTCGCAATATTCTGTACCCCATATACAAGAGGCATAGCAAAGTATGGGTTTTACGATAGAGTCGAAGAGTTTGAAGGTTTCATGATGTTGGAGATAACCATATTTACGTTGAAAACTTTGGATTGACAGAATTGCTTTTTGTGCTTGTGAAGCGAGTTTTATTTGAGCAGTTGTCCAAGATAGCATAGGAGTAAACAAAGGACCCATGTATTTGTAATTGGATGTTATTTGTAGCGGGTTTCCCTTATAGAACCATTTCTCATAACTTCGTAGATACCCACCCTTTCTAAAAACGATGATTTCAGTCTTGTCTAAATTTAATTCCATCCCCGTTTCTGCGCAAAATCTTGATATTATGTTAATTTGTTGTTGAAGCCTTATATGGGTTTCTGCGCAACTGGCTATGTCATCCGCGAACATAAGTGAAAGGATATCTGGTATGTTATTGCTAATAAAGATTCCGTGGTCAATATTTTCTCTAAGCAAGGTAGATAAATCGTTAATAAACAGGGAAAAAATTATCGGACTTGTCGTATCTCCTTGTTTGGTACCTACATTGCACGAGAAATACTCAGTTAGTCCTAAATTAGTCCTTACGCATGAGGTATGATTAGAATAACTTAGCACCAGAAATCGAAAAAATTTACCGGTTAATCCTTTGGCTTTTAGTGATTTAAACAGAACATCGTGATTTACCTTGTCGAAAGCCTTACGAAAGTCGACATATAAACAATAAAATCTGCCTCCTGGTTTTGATAGATATTTTTGTGCCATTGCTTGTAGAGTAAATATGTTATCAACGGTTGCGTATCCCTTTCGAAAGCCAGCTTGGCCTTCGTCTATTTTACCATTTTCCTCGGCCCATTTGTACAATCGAGTACTCATTATATTGGACATAATCTTGTACATAGTATTGATCAATGAGATACCTCTGTAGTTTTGGGGGTCATGCATTGAACCCGATTTATGTATTGGACAAATGATACTTTCTCCCCATTGTCGAGGAAAAAATCCTTTATCGAAAATTGTATTATAAACGTACTCAAGAACAGGGGTTAATTCGTCTATAGAGGTTTTGAAAAATTCGGCACTTAAACCATCAGGGCCTGGGCTTTTACCGGTAGATAATAATTTGATACTAGTCAAAATTTCGTTTTGGCTTATGGGTAAATTAAGCTGGTCATTCCCCTCTACGTCATTAATTTCATAGTCTTGGGAAAGTTTTGGAATATTTTCATCATAGAGTAGACTTTTGAAATAGCTTAACCATTGAAGTGGTTTAATACTAGTTACGGTAATCTCTGTCTTCCTAGCTGTTCTAAGTATTTCCCAGAAATGTGTTGGGTTCGATCTAGCATCTATCAACTTTTGACGTTCTAGCGAAAGGTATTGGTTCTTTTTGAGTTTGATTATATTCTTAAATTTTTTCTTACTTTCTTTGTAAATGTGGAGATCTTGTGGATTACATGTTTGTCTGAATCTGCGAAGAGCGGCGTATTTTGTCTGTTTCACCTGATCACATTGCCTGTCCCACCACGGTGGTTGAGCTGCAGGTCTATTTCGTCTCGTAATGTTACGTACTTTCATTTCAGATGCTGCCCTGTAGAATAATTCATTTATCCGATTTAAGCCTACATTTATATCATCTGTACATAATTGAAAGATAGTTGTTTTGTATGTTGCGATTAAATCACTGAAAGAGGACCTGAAGTCATTTGCTTTATCAGGATTCCATCTATACTTTATTTGAGTTTGAAGCGGAATATGGTAATCATGATTTTTTTCCGTAGCTTGTTGCTTATCTACTTCAAATGTAAATTTGCAATATAATGGGAAATGGTCGGACTCGGTTCTATTTTCTACACTAAAAAATGAACATTTCATGAAAAGATTGGTGTCGCAAATATTGTAATCTACTGTGCTAGCCCCTTCATTTGCTGCACAAGTAAAATTACCCTCAATATCATCATAAAGCCTTCCATTCATGATGTGTAAGTCGTGAACCCTACAAAATTCAGCCAGTGTTTTCCCAAACAAATTGAATTTCAACATGTCTCTATTTTTTCTTTCAATATTGAAAATATCTCGCGGATAATCTGATTCACCAAAAATGTGCAAAAGGTTATCCGATGGGATATAATCTAGAAAGTCCTTGGTTCTTGCATTCAAATCGCCGCCTATGAAAATATTTGAGTCAGGATAATCATTTCTTAAAGTGAAAATATTATTCTGCATCAATTTTATTCCATTTTTCTCCTCTCCTTTATATATGTGTGAGCCTTCCGGTGATATGTACGTAAAATACAAAATGATATCAGTTTTGTCGACAAAATTTTGACCGTTTAGTTTTATAACTATGCAGTCTTTCAGATCACCGTAAAGCCGTTGAATGTCATAGTTCGAATGGATTTTATCTCTAATAAAGACACTTACTCCTCCATGATTTCTTCGCAGAGTTCTCTCATATTTTCTGATGCTACTTAAATGAACACAGTTTATCAAAAAGTTATCAAATTCAGTAGAAAATTTGCTCCAAGTTTCACAGAGACATATAATATCAAACTGTTTAAAATATTTTTTTAAATCATTATTGCTATTATGTTTAAGTAAACCTTCTATATTCCAAGTTAATATCTTTAAGGAAGAAATATCGACATAATCCCTGGCATGTAGTATTTTGTCATTTAGTAATGGACCTTGACCACTTTCCTATGCATTATTGTCTAGGTCAGTATTTCTGGTGGAATCGATGTTAATTGGGCCACTACCTCCTCCTTGAATTGGTGGCAATAAGGTGTGAGCCCTGTTCTGTCTTTGTTCTCCTTGAGCGTCACTTACTTGCCGGTTGCGCGAGCCAATGCTAACAATGGATTGGGATCTGTCATCATATTTAAAAGCCTCACCTTCTATATATAGTTTATCATACCTAATGGTAGCATATTTCCCATTGTTTCTGGCTTCCATCATTTTCTGACCAAGTTCTCTCCTGTGCCTTCTTACTCTATCTGTATAGTCTTGTAGTACTGAAAATCGATTGTCTTTGGCAAGTGTCTCACGAGCTCTCTGCAAAATACTGGTACAATCTTTGTGTTTAGAGAATTTTACAATAATGGTTGAATTTTGATCGTTTCCTCTAAGTCTATGTGCCCTTTCTATCTCAACTTCTCCTTTTTCTGGCATATTCAAATCATTTACTATGAAATTCCTTATTTTTTCCTCACTAACGCTCCAATCCTCTTTTGCGCTACCCTCAATACCCATAAAACGTAGATTGTTTCTACGCGAGTGTGATTCCAAGGAATCTACTTTAGCTGTAAGAGCCCCTATTTCATTTCTCAGTTCTTCGTTTGATTTTTCAAGGTGTCATTTTCGGCCTGAAGGCTATTAATATTGTTTGTTAATGAGTCTATTTTTGTGTTTATCGATGATAGATCTTTCTTAACTTCATCGTTTTGGGTTGTTAATTGAGATAATAGATCTCGTTTCATGGTTCTGAGAAAACTGAACATATTTTCTTGGTCTGTAGTTACCTCGTTTATTTCTGATGTATTCTCAGTATTCTCCGGTTGTACATTTTTACTTGGTTGTGAAAATGACAGCGGTGTTTGTCTCGTTTGTCTACTGTTCTGTTGCTGACGTGGCGGTCCTGGGTTTCTCTCAATGTCACCACATGTTAGAAGGGTGAGCAGCAAAAATACCCTCAAAGTCAACGAAATATACTTCCCAGATATCTTCAGAGTACCATAAGATGTTATTATCCTCCTCGGCTGTCTGTTTAAACCAATTCTCGCTCTCCAAAGCTCAATATCGACGCCCATATTTAATTTTATTCTTCCTCGATCTTCCCGTGCATAAAAAACATGTCCGACATGATTCAAGGGACATAACCGAGAGCAGAGAGAGAGAGAGAGAGAGAGAGAGAGAGAGAGAGAGAGAGAGAGAGAGAGAGAGAGAGAGAGAGAGAGAGAGAGAGAGAGAGAGTATTTTGTGACATATATTTAACCCATTCCAACTCAAGCCCTCCTTTTTACGCCCCGCAATTAAAGAGCTTTGGAAAGCACTGTGGAAAATGAAGAAAATGAAGAAATTGCTTGTATAAAGCAATTTCTTCATTCTCCACAATGTTTTCTACCCCAAAAGATGAAAAAAATTAAAATTACATCAATTTGAAATTGTCGTCTGCAGCTCCTTTCAATTTGGACTGGTCTAAAGTTTTGTTGTGTGGGAATGGGTTTAAGTCGTATGTTGTATTTCTATAATGAATATATAATTCAATGGCAAGTATCTTGATTTTTCTGTTAAGACAGATAAACATACAGATAGACAGACTAAAAAGGTTAATATATTAGAGAAAACGAGAATATTTAGTTTTGCGATCAAGGAATGTTACCATAGAAACTCATCTTGGACTGGCACTTTACACTGATATACACAAAAATAATGACCATTAATTACCAATTTTCCAGGCAGCTGGAAGTTGGGGCATTCACAGAGAATGACTGGGGTATGGGGATATAGTGGAACCTAGAGAAAATGTGTTTGGGTTTCAAGCTCTTATTTCAGTCATGAACAAGTACGACACATATTGTGAATTTTGCGATATTGCGAATGTATCATTCATAAATATAGTACTTCAAACTATAACCATCCGGGGTGCAATTCTTTTACTAAATAGTAGTTCATCCTACCTTTGAAAGATGAGGGGACATATAATAAATCAGGGTTAAAGAAGACAACCATCAGCCGTCATAGTTCGCTCAGTCTGATCAGATCGTAAACTTTCGCAACTACTTTTCTCCCGTGACGATTCAGACATCTCTATATTTTCTTATAATGAAGTCCAAATGTAAAATGAGTTCGTGAGGTTTAACAACAACAACAGCAATGAAAGAAAACACGGCGAAAGTTAAATGTTTCACCTCCGGTCAGTCTGCGCAGGGAGACCATACACGAAACTTCAAATTCGTCGTTATTCCTGAGATCCGCCGCCGGCAAATTTATGCTGGTTTGATGAATTTTGAAGACTAAAATGGATAATCTCGCAAAAAGTTTCCATCGCATTAAGAGGTACTGTGCGGAGTGAGCAGGCTTACCAGGATCGAGACTTCTCCCTATCGCCTAATTACAATTGTAGATTGGTTATTCTACCTTGATATACACTCAATTTTGAAATACCACCTATGTGGATGGTTTGTGCTGGATCCGATCTATTTTTCTAACCGTCTGTCTGTCTCTCACTGTGTCTCAGAGCAGCTGTATTTACATTGTTAAGTTGGCCGAAGAGGATATATGCTAGTTACGATTTTAACTTGGTCAAAGAGGATACATGCTAGTTAAAATGCAGATCAAACAGATTCAAGGACATCCATGCGGAAAAAGTTATGCTTTTACATGGTTAGGAAAGAAATGTGTAAATATCTCCACTAGCTTGGTAATCAAAGAATGCTACCATAGAGCCCCGTTACCATGGAAACACCTCTAAGACTGTCCCATTGCACTGGCATAAACTGAGTAAAATTTGAAAAAATGTGTTTCGTTTTCACGCTCTTATGTATATCATGAACGAGTATAACATAAATTACTACCCGGTTAGTATAAAGTCCAAGTAACTTTTAGTTTGGCCCGAATATTTAATGCCTATTTGCCGTTCAGCATATTTCATGTTCAAAGTTTTTTAATTCAAAATTAAGCTTGTAGATACTTTTTTTATCTAATGCTGGGATAAGACGTTAAAATATGAAGCATTTTTCAAATTATTCCGTTCGAGCCATAATGTCACCGGGGCTTTAAAAGATTGGGGGACGAAAAAAAAGCATGGATAAAAAGACAATTATTTTTCTTAGATAAAACTTACACTGCTTCGAAAATTTCCCGCTGCATTTGGGATCGAACCAGAACAAAGTTTGGTCGTTCTCAAACGATTAATATTATAAGTTTTTTCTTTGTTATTTTTCTGTCTGCCTCTTTATCTCTTTATCTCTCTTTATCTCTCTCTCTCTCTCCCCCTCTCTCTCTCTCTCTCTCTCTCTCTCTCTCTCTCTCTCTCCCTCCCCCTCTCTCTATCTCTGATTTGGAAGTGAGTTTCCCTACGATAGTTCAAAGCTATATTAAGCCCCGTCACAAACACATACTCTCAGCCTGCTCTCTCTTACACCATATCCACTTCTTCTTTTTTGACCACGTCCATAGGGCAGTGGTAGCGCGTATGACTCCTAGTCAAGGGGTCCCGGGTTCGATCCCTGGTCGCGGCGAATATCCTTTCCGACATTAGTCTCCCATCAATGGTTGATTGATCGTAAACCTAAATGGGATGATCAGCTGGAGGCTCAGAAAGGATTTAGTATTAGTACTGGTGTGAGAAATATCAGGAATCTGATAGGTGCTTCAGCCGCCTCGACATGGCTGAAATACTATCAAAATTGGCGTTAACCCCCCCCCCCCCAACAACAACAATATAATAACTTTCTCTGAGGCATTTCATCTCTCATGGCCGATATTCATCATTAAATGATTGGACGATTACACCAAAGAACTACAACCGGAAATTGTTGGAAATAGTTTTTTAATTCAAAGGATTTTAGTTTGAGATAAAAATAAGAACGCGAAATGAACGACTTTCGCTAAGTAACATGTATTAGAACTATCTCTGCACTCTGTGCATACAAAACCAGATGCTTTAGACATTAGAATTTAATGATCGTACAAACATACATCACTATCAAAATGACAGTCGTATTTGAGTTACCATGGGAACCAACTATGCTGTCCGAAATAACTAGGTCCCTTCTCGATTCTTTCTCAATGTTTAACATCTTCAAGTGATCGCCTGTCTTAGTCGACATGTCGAGATGGTTATTCTTACATGATATATTCATGTACTGCCTACAACTTCTTTCAATGACATCTGGTAAAGGGTTAAAAGAGGCATGGAAAACCAATTCAGTACAAGGAGGGTTGTAAAGTGACGGACCACGTCTGACAATCAAATGTGGATTACCGATAAAATCGTCTATTTATGCCGGGTGTGAACTTTGCTTTTTTGTTGGTTTGACGACCTAAACGTTTTAACTACAGTACATTCAACCCGCAGATACGACTTTAAGATCTTCATACAAAATGTTGCCTGTTCATAATTCATGTCCAAGACAACATATCTTACAAAGTAAAATAACCTTCCTTGCATTATGACTACGATTTAAGTTATATGTAGGCCCTACATGTTCACAAACTATTATTCTTTAGCTATTATCTCTCTGTTTTGTCTGATTTTGTCAATTCGCTCATCTACCTAACTGCGAAGACAATCAAACAATATTGATTTCAGTTAAAAGTAAGGTGATTTTGAATCACAATTAGGAAGTAGATATACATATATAGCTTGCCCGTGAACTATAACTAGGCCTCGAAACCTTCCACAAGCCAATCATAATTGTTTCCTTTTCAAAATTGAATGTATATCAAGGTAGAATGTCCTTTCTATGACTGAAATATTGAAAAGAGAAAAGTCTGCACTATGATCAGCCTGCGTACCCAGAATAGTAGGTCAGAAAACGAACGAAACTTTTTGCTCTTCCGAGATGATCCGTTTTTGTGATCCGCCAAACTGACATATCGGGACTTCGCCCTTTAAACGTCGTCCATGGTCACACTGCGCGGGCTTTCCGGCATCAAAAATTTATATTTTTTACCAAGTTTTCCACCTACCTGACTATGCAGACTATGCTTTCAGTTTGGATTGCATTTCCTCTTTCACGTGCGCAAGACCAAACTGTTTTCTTCTTATTATTATTATCTTTATTTTCAAAATAGAATAAATAAAGTGCAAAGTGTTCAGTTGTCCCGTAATTTCAGATAATATGGAGAAATGTGAATCGTTCCGGAAAAAAAAAGATACAAGAAATGAGTTGCTAAATGTTCCGATCTGATCAGACTGTGCCAACTATAAAGGTTGACCGTGGTCGAATCTTTGTTCTTTTTTCAGATTCTATGTTGGTCGCTAATCCTACCTCTATTTAAGATCTGGATCTCGGAGCTTATGCAGCCCATTTCACCTCCAATGAGTTCTTTTCTTCATGCACAAGTATACAGTTACTTTTTTGTCAAGGAGGATATGATATTGTCAGAATGCGACCAAAATATAGTAAACACAGGTTGAATAAAAGCTGTATTTGCGACATTTTGGTTGCACAACTGCGATATTTGATACACTTTTTAATAGATTCAATCGGAATTAATAAGATCCATCCTTACTATAAATATACCAAGACCAAATAGTATGAACTACAATTTGAATTTGACTATTTGAGTGTTACGGGGAACCAGTTAATTAGCAACTCACACTTCTCCATCTCCTTTGGGACTCATTTTAAACATCCTACTAAGTAAAGCCACTATTTACACAGAACTTTCAAATTGTCAAATAGCCCGCCGTGTACAATTACAAACAATTATTAATTTACCATTGAGTATAAATAGATATTTTACATTCTTATTTATTCATTTTCCTCATGAATTTCAGACGATATGTTTTACTTTTATTATCATTTTTATTTTACGTTGGCTCAAAATCGGTGATTAAGCCATTGGCATTTTTTTAGATAGAAAAAAACTCGTTTTTATCTAACATTCATTCCATATCCATTTGGTGGGCTGATGAAACCACGTAACTACAGCTGAGCAGAAATTGGATAAGAATTTAACCTATTATTTTACATCGAGTGGGAAACAAGCTTTTCAAGCCTCGATTCTGCTTCCTGGAGAAACAGCAGTACCCGCACCATTTATGTGGGCAAATAACAGACTTAATGTCGACAGATGCTCAAAAGAATCGAACTCTGGACCTGATCGTGAAGCCAATACTTTACCTCTTAACCACGCGTTAAAATTCCCCTTAGTTAATACGTTTCGGAGGCTCGTTGACCGTTGGTTTACTAAATAATTCCCTTTTTTCTGATCATGTTTATGTTTTATCATTAGTCCGATTTTGAAAAAAAGTATGTTAAGTAATGTCGGCATACATATTCCAATCATTAGCTAAAAAATAATTCTGATAAAAAAAAAGAAAAAAATGTGATTTATGATGTCGTTAATTATTATGTAAAACAGTCAAAGTTCTGCGAGGCTTAATTCACTCCCACACAATCCCGCCTTTTTACACCCGTGAAAATTAAATTTAGGAAAAATGTGAAAAAGGAGAATTTGCTGTAATCAGGCGATTTCTCCTTCTTTCACAATATTTGTACGGTGTTTATCCCCTTCTTTGCAGCTCCAAAACAATTTGAATTTATATATGTTGCTTCTTTCAATTTATATATATCGGTCCAAACTTTTGTCGTCGGTAATTGGTTAATCCAGGTCATAATTGTTTGAGAATTACAGATGAAAACGGAATCATCAATCGATTAAAACTACAGACGGCATATTTCTATCCCTTTATTGAGGTGGTCGTCTACTGACCGTTAATTAAAAGTTAATGTGTGTCTGGTTTATTTCACATTGACTGGCCGCTGCAAAAAAGGTGTATCGATAACGCTAAGTCCGTTAGCCAATGCAAACTTAAAGTGGAGGAGATTTCTTCGCATGAACAGCTGTAATTACAACGTGTAGGATGCCAATCAACCATCATACGACGTTTACGTCGCAAACTAACTATCTTAGGACGCCTAGGTCGCCAACTATCATCTGGCCATGTACACGTTTTTCCAAAAATAAGGCTTCCGAACTTCCCAACTTAAATCTGTTAAAACGGTGAAAAGGACCTTTGGCCTTCCTCACCGGGAACGGTCATGGCGAACGTAAAGTTCATTACATTTATTGTCAAATTCTCCCCTTGAGTTAATTTTAGTCTGATTACCACAATATCCCGCAGCATTTCGTGCTCCAAAGAAATATAGGTATGGAAAACATTGTGATAAAGGAAGAAATTGCTTGCTACAAGCAATTTCCTCTTTTTTCCACAATGTTTCCACCTCAAGTAACCGGCTTATTTTTCGATTTAGCCCCTCTTTGATTTGTCATCTTCAACTGTTTCAATTTAGACCAGTCTGAAAATATTTGTAGTTAGGAAATGGCTAATGGTTATTCTGATCTTATATTTTTAACGTGAATAGTCAGTAATGAATATTAATGGGTTCTTGATGCACGAAAACACTCACACACACACACACACACACACACACACACACTCACGCACACACACATGACCTGGGTACAAATTTGATTGACAAAAGTATCAAAGTGTGGCTTCTTTTCAAGTCTGAAGACCTATTTGTCTCTCACCAATGTTTCGATAATCGTAGACCTATGTGAGATAGCAGCTGGAGGCTGGGAAGGGATGTAATGGTAGTACTGGTGTGAGAAATACCAGGATTTCATTGTTAGTTGCTCCAGCCGCCGCGATATAACTGAAAAATTGTTGAAAGCAGCGTAAAACCCCACTCAAACAAACAAATCAAGTCTGAAGACAATTCTCTGTGAGCTACTATTTGACCAATCGCGGCTGTCAATCAAATGACCAGTCGACCAATGAAATCATTCATTCAGAAAAGAAATGAGTTTTGAGCTCCGACATTGGCCGCAATTTTGTTTATATTTATTCAAGCTGTAGTTACGACGTTTAGGTCGCCAACCAACTATACCAGTTTTTTGTAACATATATGACACTATGTTACTGGCCATAAATTTAGCAAAATAACACCGTTTAAATTCGAAGCGGGGCTTCCTGTTGGAGCTGTTGGGTGAAGTATCAAGTCATTATGATCTCAAATACAGACAAAATACCAAATTGTTTGCAGAGAACGCAAAGGCTGAAGCAGTAACTTGGGTGGCCAAAGAAGTGGGCAGGGCCAGAGATCGGTCAATTAGTGATCACAAAAAGCTAGATATTTTTCGATTCTTGTCTCTCAGAGGCCCGGTCCAGCTGCAATTGATTGCGATCCCTGGTCACGCCAACTTAGTTCCGACAACCTGAGAAGTCTGAGATATTAACGCCGCATTGTTTTGAAAAAATCGGCACGGCCTGTAGACTACTGACCTGCAACCCAAAAGTTAAAACGGTTCACGGGTAGGCGACCTGAACGCAATAACTACAGCGTAGACAAGATGTTCAGTTACGGTCTAATCCTTTAAATGCAAACAACAAAATTTTACTCGAATAATCGAAATAGAAAGACGAAAGTTCGAATCGCGCTAACATTTGATTCGAAAAGAAGTGAAAACATTGTGAGGAAAGGAGAAATTAATTGCTACAAGCAAATTTTCCTTTACCAACAAAGTTTTTCATGGTCGTATTTCATAAGCCTTGTGCCGCGGTCAGAAAGTAGGGGCCTGTCATTTTGTAGTAACGGGTTAAGTCAATAGCCAACAAAATTGCTTCGCTTATGTGTCGGCCATGTGGCCGGGAGTTCAGAGCTATATAAGTCTAGTAATGTAAAACGGATATCACTGAGTTTCAGAAAACCTGCGCATTCAGCACAAGCCCGTAGGAACAAATCGTCTCGAGGGTGAGGACCGTACATTTACGCACACAATCTAATCTCTACCGTATACGGTGTAGCACTGACATTTGACTAGGGAGCCTGTCCTAATCTGACGATACAATCTCGGAGAGCCAATATGTGACTTCTCTTTGGTTCTAAAGTTGGTTGATTTGTTGCCAGTCTACAGTGACATGTATTGGATAATTACTTCCCTTTATAAGTTTACTTTTTATTACCAGACATTGTATTTTATTTTTTGAACAATGTTTTAATAATCTCATAGAAAATATCTATAATTATTTGACATTCTTAAAGATATTTATTAATGGTTTGGGAGTAGAAATCCTGTTACCAAAACCTAATACTAATGCATTTTTAATTTTTATATATTTCTGATTCGAACGTTATACAGTAAGAAATTGCTCTAACGTGGTCTGCTACTTCAAGGACAAGTCGGTAGCTGTATAGTTCAAAGACCACTACTTCTGGACGTGACACTCTCGGGTGACACGAAAATGAACGAAACACATTGAGGTACTGATCACCTACACATGCTCCACTCTCAATCGTGATGTCTTTCTCCATTTAGTTCCGATAATTTTCTCAGTGTTAAGTTAGTTTCGGACAATTTTATTGTCTACTTCGATCGCGCTTGATTACATTATCTACCGCCGAAGGTTGTTCGTAGTTATTGGTATCCTTTCCGTCTGTCCCGATATATGTCCGTACGATCGCATCTTCTTCATACAGAAGCCAGTAGGCTATATTCTATGCTGTTAATCATCAGTATAATTCTAAAACCTCGTAACTACAGCTTGATTCAAGCTGTAGTTACGAGGTTTCAGAATTATACCGACGAAATGCTGACATCAAACTGGACCTTAATATTGACTCGTTTTGACAGGTGTTTCCATTAACTTTGGTAGTTGTCACCGGGTGGAATTTAGTAGATGTCAAATGCAACCCACCATGTCCTTGACAGTCTTTGCTCAGGCTACCGGTCTCCCGATTTGACGGATCGCGACTGTCAATTGGCCAATCGCTGACCCCGCCCATTTATTCCCTAGGACACGCCCATTAACTCCGACAGGAAGTTAAGCTTCGATTTTTAACGGAGTTATTTTTCGAAATTTCTGGCCAGAAGTATGTAACAAAAAAGAAAAAATAGTTGGTTAGTGACCTAATGTCGTAACTACAGCTTGAATAAGCTGTAGTTACGACGTTTAAGTCGCCAAACCAAGAGGTTAACAAAAATGTCGGCCAATGTCTGAGTTGATTCGCTCAGGTACGATCTGAATAAATTATTTGATTGGTAGGTTTATTCCTTGATTGACAAACGCGATTGGTCAATTAAAATGTCGATGGACCAATCAAATCACACTTTTACGCCACAAGAGAACTTAGAACTTGGAAGAACTCCAACGAAGAGATACATAAATTTTGTCGAGCCCGCTTGCGGTGAGCGAGACATAGTTGTCACTATGACAAGTTGGTGTATGAGCGTTAGTCTGTTTGTACGTTAGTCCGTACGTCCGTCCGAATTTGTCCGGACACTTACTCCTACATATATGGATGGATTTCAAAATAACTTGGCACAATTATTCTCCATCAGGAGTAGATGTGCCATTTGAAAGAGTTTTTGAGATAGTTCCAATGTCAAGGTCACAGTTCAAAGTCAAACCGTGTGATTGTCAAGAGCATTTCTCCTACAATTATGGATGGATTTCAAAATATCGATGGCTTAGAGCAAAAACATAGTATGACTCTATACATTGTATAGAGCCATACTATGTTTTTGCTCTAAGCCCTCGATATATTGGCACAATTATTCTCCATCATGAGTAGATGTGCCACTTGAAAGAATTTTTTGGATAGCTTCAAGTTCAAGGTCAAAGCTCAAGGTCAAAAACTAAAATTGATGGACACGGTCAACTCGATGGTCAAAACTTTGCAGGCCCGATAGCAGTTGTCCTCGGACAACCATCCAGTATATGTGAATCATTCAATTTATTTGGGGCGGGCGACCTAGATGTTAGAAACTATGGCTTGTTCAAGCTGTAGCTACGACATTTAGGTCGCCAACAACCATTTGATATTTTATTACAATTTCAAGTTACCGACTAAGAATTTGAATTTCGAAAACTAAAAATAGTCCTCTGCAACTTTCGTGAATTTGGACCAGTCTAATTTTTTGTCGACTGTTAATGGGAATACAAAATCGTTCATTTATTTATATCTTCATTTGATACTTCAGATAACAAAAGTGAAAACGGACGAGATTGCAGATGATTTATGGAGCTGGTTTCCTCATTTGTTGCAACTAATGTCAAGCCGGAAACCACCGAAACGTGATAGAAGAAAAGAAGTTGGGGTGTTTTACAAAATCGACTCGGATAAAGAAAATGAATTTGATTGGTTTATTAAACAAAAGAACGTGCTTGAAAACGTGTTTGGGGTAACGTGTGAATACAGTGATCCACAGGATTGTGATGACGAAGATTTTGTAAATAGTGCTGAATGTGTCGTCATTTACGTCAGCAAGACGTCGTTGAAGACGTTAAATACGTTACAAGATAAAAATAAAGTAATCATATCACTCGCTAGAGATGTTTCTTGTAAACTGGTCGTGTTCTTCGAGAAAATCCATGATAGTTTTGACAAGGTGATGTCAAATTATTACAAAATGGGTCGAGCAGGGGACGGCCCTAAAGTTTATTGTATAGAACTTCTAACAGCGTTAGGGATTGGTAAGTTTTTGGTGATCATTTCAAAGTACTGTCGATCTTGATCTAGATACCACCTCTTATTAAGCGACGTACACTTCCATTCAGAGATCGCAATCGAAAACATATCAGACCAAACTCCAATGTGTCTCGAACCAGTTAGAATTGTCTCAGTGAGACGATTACAATGAGTTCCAACAGCCGAGGCTTTAGCGAGAGTTCAGTACTAATTTATGTGTGGAATCGAAATAAAATTTCACGTATTTCACAAAAATGCGTTTTAAGCGACCTTCAAAAGCGACCTTTAAAAGCGACCTTCAAAACTCGCGACCTTTTAAAATTGACCACTTTGTGGTCGTCCCAATAGTGATCGATCAACCCATTTCCACGCAACGCAATGACGCTTTTAGACGAAAAAAGGCTTTGGAAAACATTGTTGAAAATGAAGAAATTGCTTGTTTTTTTTTTTTGTTTTTTTTTTTTTTCATTTTTCTTTTTTTTTTTTTTTTTTTTTTTTGTGTGTGTGTGTGTGTGTGTTTTTTTTTTTGTTTTTTTTTGGGGGGGGGGGGTCTTTTTTTCTTTTTTGCTAACGGCCTTTTGATAGAAAACGGTAAACTTTCATGCTGAATTACCTGACATAGGTTCGACCTTCTTTTGTGAGTATTTGTTTTATAATAGCGTGGTATTTGATTTTTCAAAATATTAAAAAAGTAAAGTTTTGCCTGGTGAATTTCGTCTGTAGTATAATGCCGTGTTTTATTCCTGTAATTACTTATTTGTTGTAATCAACACCTGTGATTACTTATTTGTTTAAGTAAACCCCTTTGATTACTTATTTGTTTTAGTTAACACCTGTGAGATTACTTATTTGTTTTAGCTAACACCTGTGGTTACTTATTTGTTTTAGTTAATACCTGTGGTTACTTATTTGTTTTAGTTAACACCTGTGATTACTTATTTGTTTTAGTTAACACCTGTGATTACTTATTTGTTTTAGTTAACACCTGTTATTACTTATTTGTTTTAATTAACATCTGTGGTTACTTATTTGTTTTAGTTAATACCTGTGGTTACTTATTTGTTTTAGTTAACACCTGTGATTACTTTTTTGTTTTAGTTAACACCTGTGATTACTTATTTGTTTTAGTTAACACCCGTGATTACTTATTTGTTTTTGTAAACACCTGTGATTACTTATTTGTTTTAATACACCTGTAATTACTTATTTGTTTCAGTTAACATCCGTGATTACTTATTTGTTTTAGTTCACACCTGTGATTCCTTATTTTTTTAGTTAACACCTGTTATTACTTATTTGTTTCAGTTAACACCTGTAGTTACTTATTTGTTTTAGTTAACACCTGTGATTACTTTTTTGTTTTAGTTAACACTTGTGATTACTTATTTGTTTTAGTTAACACCCGTGAATACTTATTTGTTTTTGTAAACACCTGTGATTACTTATTTGTTTTAATACACTTGTAATTACTTATTTGTTTCAGTTAACATCCGTGATTACTTATTTGTTTTAGTTCACACCTGTGATTCCTTATTTTTTTAGTTAACACCTGTTATTACTTATTTGTTTCAGTTAACACCTGTAGTTACTTATTTGTTTTAGTTAACATCTGTAATTACTCATTCGTTTTAATTAACACCTGTGAACACTTATTTGTTTTAGTTAACACCTGTAATTACTTATTTGTTTTAGTACACATCAGTCGCCGACCGGATCTGATATTCTATAGTAGCAGACACCCGGACAATAACCATTTAGAAATTTACCGTCAATCAGAACAGCAGTTAGATCGGGCACAGACAATCTATAGTCGAGCACCCGAATTAGGTAGGTTCATATTAATTTAACCCTTTTCTGTTCAATCCATTGTTTTTACGTCCCAGTGAATTTATAATATAGAAAACATTGTAGAAAAAGAAGAAATTTCTTCTTTTTCCACAATTTTTTCTACCCTATTAAACGGTTATTTTTCAAATTAGACCCATCTTAATTTTTTATCTTCAAATCTTTTGAATTTGGACAGGTCTAAAATTTACAAAACAGGAAAGGCTTAATATGTTATATGAGTGCGCGCATGTTATTTCCAAAAACTGACAGGTTAAAAAATAGATTGGTGAATCTAATCAACCATTTAGACCGTAAGAGAGGTTTGAAGTCGGACACTGATATTGGTGGTATTTGTTGGTCTGGCGACCTACCCGTCGTAACTATAGCTTATTCAAGCTATAGTTACATCATCTAAGTCGCCAACAAACAAATTTTGTTTGTTTGTTAGAAATTATCGCTGTTTGATATGTAAGTCCAACCTTCTGTCCGAGACTATAGGCGAACCAGCGGTCTATCAATTTCACATATCATTGGCGTGCGTGCAAAATGTCGTGAATACAGCTTGAATGAATCTGTTTTACAACATTTTGCTCGCCAAACGACGATATGTATCTCTTTCATTCTTTGGATGGCTTTCAAAATAACTTGGTACAATCATGATTAAAAAAAAATGTTGCATTGCGCCAAAGTCAAGGTCAGACCAAATGTGAAATGATTAACGTGCTCGACATCGTTTCACTAGACGTCTTTCTATGGGCATATTTAACAAATGC
This sequence comes from Fragum fragum, assembly GCA_946902895.1. NCBI lineage: Eukaryota > Metazoa > Mollusca > Bivalvia > Cardiida > Cardiidae > Fragum > Fragum fragum. The sequence goes on from OX336374.1 coordinate 27,921,992, forward strand.
AGTTCATATCCGAAACACTAATCTAGCTGAAAACAAGAGGATCATTATGGTCCTCAATCGCTCACCCGAGTCTCTTGAATAAAAGCAATTTTCCTATAAGCACTATATTCAAACAAAATATCTGCCTGCAGATTCTTAAATATTTGTGCCTTTAGCTCTCTATGAAAAGTCAGCACCCCGGTAAAGCCAATTTGAAACAAGGGGGTATTTCAGGTCATTCAATCTCGTGATTTATCACAAAAGGATTCTTAAAAATATCCGTAGCTGTGTCTATGTAAAACAAGGTGTGCAGGGATAGCCCATGTGGGAAACGAAGGCATTTTTCTGATAATTTTTGGAAAGGATCACAAGGCAATGGCTCAAGCGAAATAAGAAGTCATCAATCTTCGTAGTTTCTCACAGTAGGGTTTTAAGTGATTCAGTGCGCTCGAGCTAAGCAAAAACGAGACCTCAGATGCATGATGTTTATATTTTTTAATGGATCAAAAGACAAAGTCAAATGCCGGAAGATCCTTATGGAAGTTTGGAAGTTTAAGTCCTAATGATTTTTCGAAAGAAAAAAGGAGTGAGAGAGAGACACACACACGCACAGAGAGAGAGCGAGAGAGAGAAGGGGGGGGGGGATTTTAAGAAAAATAGTGAGTGCCTAGACAGAGATCAACTGAGACCACAGGTGCATCATTTGAACAACTTCAATGGAAAATCACCAAACAATGTTGCGTGCAAAGTTTGGAACCTCTAGGCTTTACGATTCTCACGAGAAGATTTTTTAAATATTTTCTTCTTCTCCCTTTATCAAATTGGTTGCATCCGGGCGAAGTCCATCTTAGACCCCACAGCATTCTTTTATAACTATTGTAAGGGGGGTCACTAGACAATATCAGATGCAAAATATGGAACCGCTGTGCTTAATGTTTTCTCAATAAATTCCTTTTAAGATTTGATTCTTCGTTTCTATGAAAAGTAGAAGTCGCCCGGGCGAAGCCCAAGTGTAGTCCTATTTGTATTATTTTAACAACTATTGTAGAGGGTCACCAGAAAATGACACATGCAAAATTTTGACCTAAAGGCCTTATTATTTCTAACAAGAAGAAATTCAAAAGACTTTCTTCGTGTTTAGCCTCTCTAATAGCAACCAGAGGGCTTTTTTAAGAAATTGAATTTGTATAATAACTATGGTAAGACTTCACCCAATTAACATCCCTGCTAAGTTTCTGAGTCATGTTGGCTAAGTGGCTCAGGAGGGTAGATTTTTAAGAGTTTGTTGACGGACAGACGGAAAGTCGGACAACGGGCGGTGAAATCCCACAATAGCTTACTGGTCGTTGATCAAGGACGCTTATTAGTTGGGTAAATGACCAATCACTTACTCCTTTAGCTCCGCCAATTGACAACAACAGAAAGTTCTATTTCGATTTTAAACGGTGTTATTTTGCAAAATTGTAGAAAGGATGGTTGACGATCTAAACTTATTCAAGCTGTAGTTTTCGACATTTACAACAATGTTTCACCAAAATGGCGGCAAAATATCGGAGTTCAAAGTTTAACTCAAGTCAAAATGAATTATGTCAGTGGTCAACTGATTATTTGATTGACAGGCGCGATTGGTCAGCCATTTCGTCTTTTTTAAACAGATGAACCAGGCGAGGCGTACGAATCTGGCGTCAGTGTGATGGATTCCCTTCACAGACCACCGAGTCGTCTCGAGTTACCCAACCCAATCCGTTCTAAAACTATGACAGATGCTATATATGTACCGCCAGAACAATATTCCTGTTATATGGATCAACCGGCGGAGTTTGATGGTGACACGATCGAGCGCACTTCCTGTTGCACTTGTTTGAAACGGGTGTTTCCGGCCAGAACTTAAGAATTGCAATTGTCATAATTAAGTTATTGCCCAGAAGTGGATTCAAATTTAGTTAAACTCTTTACTGTTTTAATTTTTAAAAAGTCAAATGAGGTAGTAGACGAATCACGCTACATGACAGAAAAAATATTAGGGGAAAAGAAGAAATTGCGTGTGCAAGCAATTTCTTCTCACACAATATTTTCTCAAGTATGATATCACAAGGACGTAAAAGTCACGGATTTACTTGAAATGGTTTAAGTCAGAGAAGGTGGATATTACTTAGTCTGTAAAAGTGCTGTCTTTTCTGAAGAATCCATTTATTGTAATTTTACAAAATAAAAAGGGATTAGTTTTTAGTTAAACGAATCAAATGTTTGTAACGATTTTCTTGCCCTTTATCATTTAACCTATCACCACAAACATTTCATAGACTGATGAAATAAAGTTCAGGAAATATTTTGATAAAAACAAAATAGTGAGCACGGGTTAAACAGTAAATCCTGCATACCATATGAAAAAAAAAATCATTAAATCATTTCAGGGCTTATATTCATTCTTTTACAGAGGATCATGAAGGGATGTGCCTTTACCGACTCTTATAATAGTGATACATGGATGGCATGTAGCCATTATTGAACGTGATTGGTGATAAGCAAACAAAATCGCTTTCAGGACTTTTAGTCCTTTTATATGTTATATGCTACTGGCCATGAATGCAAAATAATGCCGTTCAAAGTCGAAGTTGAACTTCCTGTTGAAGTCAATGGGCGGGACTAACGGAGTAATTGGGCGGGGCCAACGTTTGGTCAATTGTTGTAGATCGTTTAAAGAAACCATGGGTCCTGACTGATATAAAGAGCACATAGTATGCAGACTGTGATCAGATTGTGCGGGTGTAGGTCTAGGTTGTCGCATATTAGATATTGCCACAAAAATCATGTAAATGTTCAATTATTATATTGTTTTTAATTAATAGTATGCATTGAGAAATACTCATTAGTCGAGTTGTGAATCATGTTTCAAGAATTTGTTGGATAACTAACGGCCGTTGTTCAATGCTATAGGTACAGTAATACTTAGATAAATATTCGGTCGCATTTATAAAAGGTTAATTAAAAGGTCCTTTAATTGGCAAGTTGACCTATGAATATTCATGTGACAAATCCGAATTATGGACAAGAATATCAATTAGTTCTAGCCATTCTCAAGGTGACCGTAGCCACATTGTTAGTGTATGGTGTACAAGTCGGATCAAAACCTAAAGCAGAATTAGAATTATGGTAACGAAAAAACACCCATGTCAATGTAATTCTAGTTAAGATGTATAACTGTGCCAAATTCCATTCAAAAATTCAAAGATTCAAAATACATAAAACTAATGCCGTGAAAAAAGGTTCAAGCTTGTATTGCCTGTAAAAAACCCCCACAACAACAATAGGTTTACACAGAACTCTATCGTTATTATTATCATAATATTTTGAGAATATTAACAGATTTAATTAATGGTTAAAAACAAAATATCATTTAAGTGAACCTGGCACGTCAACTAACTACGTTAGCCACCCCAATGACCTTCGACAGGAACCTCCGCTTCGATATTAAACGGCGTTCTTTAGCAAATTTTGTGGCCAGTTACGTGCAAAACAGTAAAGCGGTTGATTGACTACCTAATCATGGTTACCACTGCTTGAATCGCCAAACCAAGAAAAATGTTTTACATAAATGTCAGCCAATGTCGGAGTTCTTCGCTCACTTCTGAACTAAATGAATGAATTTGATTAGTCGTTTGATCTTTAATTTGACAGCCGTCATTCGTCAGTTGGTGGATCGCTGAGTAAGCTCACTGACTTACGACACGGCTGAGATTTCAAACGACGTTAATCCTTGTCATTATGAACCCGGAATATTCATTTTTGGCAGGAGGTGCAGACTAAGATCAGCCTGCACATACGTGCAGTCTGATCTTAGTCTACACAACCTGTTTGCTATTTTTAAGTTGAAGTGTTTGTGGAATTCATTTTCACAATTAATACCGACCAATAATTAGCCCTTCAAGTGTTTTCAGTCCTTTGAATTTAATGCAATTTTGGATTTCATTCAGCATGACAAGAGTTAATTGATGGCCAGGAACACACGGCAACCTGAACGCGTAACCACAACTTTAACAAGCTGTACTTATGCAGCTTAACCCATTACCAAACAACAACAATTTAGACTGGTCCGGGTTGTAAGACGTTGCAGACGATAAATTAAAGTTGATGGAATTTTGAAAATCTTAGTCTGTTTTGAATAAAAGACGTTTTGGAAAATGGAGAAATTACTTGCAACAAGTATTTTCTTTATTTACATAGTATTTTCCAAAGCTTTTTTTCTTACGGGTGTAAAAAACGTCATTAAGCCGACAAAAAGGCTTGAAATCAGTTTTAGAGTCAATTTTCAACATAGATCTGCGATAAATTTATTTATTCGTTTACTTTATTTGTTTATTTGTTTATTTATTATTCATTTTATTTATTTATTTATTTTGACAGCGACAGTTCGTAAATTCAAAGAGTGCCGTATATGCGGTGCCGAGCGCACGCTCAATTATTGTCTTGTCCCAATCGGAACACCTTACTTAAAAAAAACCCCACTGATTTGACCGCCTGGAGACCCATCCTAAAAGGAGGTACTATTCAAAACTTCGCATGATATACATACAAGGGTCGACACATTTCGTACTCATGAATTTATATGCATGTTCAGTCGTTCTTAAACCTTACCATCTAGTAATATTAAAGCGGCTCTAGAACAGAATATCATGAAAATATGATATAGGAAAATGATCTGATTTTCCAATAGTTATTATTATCATTTTCACAATAAATAGTCTTTCCTCGTATTAAATCTACTAGATTCACTATAAATTTAATGTAATTCCCTATGCCCTACTTTGACGCCGCAGCCATAGCGCGGTGTTAGCGCGAAGGACTCCTAGTCGTTGGGTCCCGGATTCGATCGTCGGTCGCGGCGAATATACGTTCCGACATTTGTCTCCCACCATTGTGTTGTTAATCGTAAATCTTGGGATGAGCAGCTGGAGGCCCTAAAAGGAGTGGTAGTGGTAGTACCGGTGTGAGAAAAACCAGGAATCAATTGTAAGGTGCTCCAGCCGCCGCGATATGACTGAAAAAATGTTAAAAGTGTCGTTTAACCCAATCAATCAATCTATGCCCTACTGCGAAACATAGGAATTTATAAAATTGATCGTAAGGTTACGGTTGATGTTCACGTCGCCTGTATTGCTAGCGGAAGCTAATGACGTAATTGATACGTCGTGGAAACCACAAACAATGCAATTTTCAGTACAATCGACAGATTTCGTATTTACCCAATGCATTCGGTTGGTACTTCGCAGACTTATTTTGCGTCTCGTAACGCGAAGTGTTTTTGATTCTTTTATTTCTTTTACGTACAGTCATTCTTGTTACAAAATAAGTCTAATTACCACTTACAAATAATTCGATTTTTAGTTTCGTCTATCAAAAAGGGCGTTCTGATTGGTTGAAAAAAAATTCATTACTCCATAAACAAAATTTTGAGCACACAGCGATTTTGTATGCTTCCGCACAAAATAGTCCCATACAAAAAGGTATCAAAACATGTAAAATTAAGATTTTTTCGCTCGATGCTATTAAATTATAAGAAATGAAGAGAATAATTTTTGTTTTCATGGAGGTATGAACCGAAAAACCTAATCACACAATGTATGGATACGCTTCGCGTATTCATACAGTGTGATTAGTTTTTTCGGTTCATACCTCAATGAAAACAAAAAATATTCTTTTAATCATAGCATTACTGCTAGAAATTTGAAATTCATAGTCTGTGCAAGAGCCGCTTTAATTAAAGGTGTGGAGGCATATCCCTTGCAGACTTGGATTTCCTCGTTTTATGGAGGTCATAAGACTTACCTTTTCTTCATAGGTCATAAGACTTACCTTTTCTTCATAGCAAACCATAAAGGTATATAGTTATCACCTGCATGGTCAGTTGTAGACTGCATTTCGACGGTAAATTGGTCAATAGCGGCTATATGAGAGAATCGATTGACCAATCAAATCATTCAATTAGGTCATAAGTCAACTTTGAACTCCCACATTTGATAAAATTTATGTGAAGTATTTTTGTTGGCTTGGCGACCTGTTTGGCGTGACGAACCGCAGATTTCATTGGTAAACAACTTGGTATGGCTACGAGTGTCTTTACATAAATTGACACTTACTACCTGTAACATTTGGATGCCGATATGTATGTAATCGTATCAGGTCATAAGTAAGTAAAAAGAGTGAGCGAGTGAGTTTAAAAAAATGGCCAAGCAAGACATGGAACGGGTGCCGGAAAAAAGCTATGAGGGAACCATGATATTCGGAACCTGTGAGATAGACGATATACAAAAAATGGACGTTAGAGAAGATGATACCTGGGTCCTGAGTTTTCCACGCTCGGGTAAGTACGTTACTGATATACGGACATGTATACTGACATGCAAAAGAAACGATCAAGTCAAATGATTAACGTGTAAAGAAATATTTCGATTGATTTGTTTGTTTGAATGGGGTTTATCTCCGTTTTACAATTTTTCAGTCATATCGCGGCGGCTGGAGTACCTAATAATAGATTCCTGGTATATCTCGCACCAGTACCACTATCACATCCTTTCCTAGCCTCAAGCTATTATTCCACTTAGGTTTACGATTATCCACCCGTTGGTGAGAGACAAATGTCGGAAAGGATATGTGCCGCCGCCGGGCATCGAACCTATGGCATTCCATATCTGATTCGCTACCAACTGCACTATGACGGCGGCGAAAAAAAATCACAAATATTGTAAATACAGTTGGTTTGCTAAAACGAACACACACACACACACACACAACTCGTGACAGAGTTTTTAGACTGGTCTAAATTGAAAGAAGTTACAGACGACAATTTTAAGTCGATTGAATTTTATTTTATTTTGTTTCGCGTCGTTTTGGGGTAGAAAACATCATGGATAATGAAGAAATTGCTTAATACACGCAATTTCTTCATTTTCCACAATGCTGTCCAAAGCTTTTGCTTAAGACGTATTGTATTTAGAATGAGCTAAACGAAATAAATCTGGGATTAACATTTGAACTCCGTCATTTATGTTTACACTTTTTGTTGGTTTGGCGACTCAAACGGCGTAACCACATCGTATTTAAGGTCGCTAACTAAACATTTTATTCTTTATAACATATTTCTGGCGATAGATTTTGAAAAAATTACGCTGTTTCATAACTTAACCGAACTTCCTGTCGGAGGCATTGGGCGTGACCAGCGATCTATCAATTGCTAGCAGAGGATAAGTCGTTAAAGCAACCAGATTCGATTCTAACCCATGCTCTATTAACCTTGGACTCACATTACTGTCAAATCATCAGCAGCGGGTGCTAAGTTGAGTATGATCTGGGTCTACAGCATGCTTTTCATTAATACAATAGGGCAAGAACATGACTAAATAGATGCAGTCCGTGCTTGGTTTAATTCGCCTTTACGCGTGTATAATTTAATTTTTAGTTTCGTCTATCAAAAACGGACGTTCTTGTTGTCGAAAAAGAAAAAAAAAAATCAAACCACTACGAACAAAGTTTTGAGCACGCATTTTGCATGCTTCCGCACAAAATAGTCCCACACAAAAAGTATTGGAATTTGTAAAGTTTTTTTATAATTTTTTTTCGTTCGATTCTTTTAAATTATAAGAAATGAGGAGAATATTCTTACCTCCATGAAAACAAAAAACAATATTCTCTTCATCTCTAAATTTAATTAATACAATATGTTCGTATATATGTTTTGTATGTAAATTCACATGTTTTGACGATGAACGAGTGCGTTCAAGTCAGATGAATAAACTATATGTTATGTTATGTTATATGATTAAAGGTACAACCTTAACACAAGAAATAGTATATTTGTTGAAAACAAAACTGGATTTTGAGACAGCCAGAAGAGAGCCGCTTGATGGGAGATTTCCATTTCTTGATAGCTACATGCCGAACATGCCATATTTTCGTGGTTTACGTCACATCGAATCGATGACATCACCAAGATTAATCAAATCCCATTTACACCATCACGTGTTGCCACCGCAATTGTTTCGTTCTAAATGCAAAGTGCGTATTCCACTATACAATCGTCTTTTGTTATCTTTTTAAAGATGAAGAGATTTTTAGCTTGCAAAGCGTCAGTTTTGATAGCTTAAGTTAACAGACAAAATTTTGAGGTCTTCTCAGAGTTCAACGAGTGCAAACTGCCACTGGAGGCTTAACCACTAAATCCATACGCCATAAAAAATATTTCTTGTGTATATCAGGAATATTGCTAACTCTGCATGATCATATCGTGTTCAAGAGGACTCTGTTCAGAGTCTTCAAAGAAGTTCAAGACGACAATATTAAGTTGGTGTAATTTTAAAGATGTTGTTCCTCTGGAGAGAAAACAACGTGGAAAATGAAGAAATGGCTTGTAATAAGCCATTTCTTCATTTTCCGCATTGTTTTCCAGAACTTTATAAGTTAAGGGGCGTAAAAAGTCGTGTGAGATTGGATTAACTCCTTGGATACATTAACCTAGTTTATTTATCATGACATCCTTTGACAAAGAACATTACTTAACAAAACCCCGCTTTGCTAGCTAACAGTACTTTCAGTACTTTGATTTCATTAAGGTATGAAACTAAAGCCTAATCACAGCCGCTAAGCTCATGAATCCCGCCTATTTTAGTTGTAATCACGAGGTTTTGGTCGATACCTGACTACATATATGGCGGGCGTACAATATTTGTACGGTTCAAAGAGTGCTAAAGAAGCTGTTTCGTTAAAATAAACAGTTTCACGCTTGTTATGCTGAATCATAAATTCTCTACAGATGTTCAGTAAAATCAAAGGGCTGAAAACACCAATTGTAGGTTAATATTTCTTTCGAAAATTTATCTTATAAAGAATTCTTTAAACGGACAAGCAGGTGGTGTAGACTAGTATCAGACTGCACATATGTGCAGGCTGATCTTCGTCTATACCTCCTGCCTAAGTAAGAGTATTCCGGGCCCAGCATGGCAATGGTTAAAATGTCTTAACCAATACAAGGAACGTGAGCTCGCAGCTTGTCGTAGGAAGGGCAGTAAACAATCTATTCCTTTTGAATTCAATCGTTCGTGAGAATAGTAAGTTCGTGAATAATTTCTGTACATTGTCGTTGATTTATAATATGATTTCTATGACTCTTTTTATACGCTCGAACGGCCGTATCATGCTATGACCCCGGTCTGTATGTCCGTTGGCAATTTTTTATGTGAGCAACTCGTCCTACAGTTCAATTTTGAACAATCTGATTTTTTTTCGCAATGAGTCTATATTATGTCTAGATGTGCATGAAACAAACAGTATTTTGTTCCCTTAGTCGTTTCGGAATATATCTTTCCTTGACTAAGCAAAATAGATTAAATTAAAATGTTTTATTCACTGCGAATAAATCGAACAATCGATTCTTTTTTTGTATAATTTGATACCATTAAGCAAAACAAAGGAAATATTTTACTAGTTTTGAGTAGAATTTCAGTTGCATGCTCAAAATTTTATTCATGGAAGAATGAAAAAACTACATCAATCAAAACGCTTGAATCTTGAAAGATTAAACTAAAATTAAACCATTTCAATCTATTTCAACACCCAGAAAGTTTACGTGATGAGGAATCCTAAAGACGCTGCAGTGTCCTGCTATATGTTGTTTAGTTTCCTGAAGCAGTCAGATTATGATGGTGTAAACAGCTTTGTGGAAGATTGGCTGGACGGCAAAAGTACGTAGGGCGATCTTACTCCAGCGACCACCTCAATTAAGCGACTGCCTCTATTAAGCGACGACTTCTATTAAGCGACCTCCTCTATTAGGCGACGGCTTCTATTAAGCGACCTCCTCTATTAAGCGACGACTTCTATTAAGCGACCTCCTCTATTAAGCGACGACTTCTATTAAGCGACCTCCTCTATTAAGCGACGACTTCTATTAATCGACAGCCTCTATTAAGCGAGGACTTCTATTAAGCGACAGCCTTTATTAAGCGAGGACTTCTATTAAGCGACCGCCTCTATTAAGCGATGACTTCTATTAAGCGACCTCCTCTATTAAGCGACGACTTCTATTAATCGACAGCCTCTATTAAGCGACAGCCTCTATTAAGCGAGGACTTCTATTAAGCGACTGCCTCTATTAAGCGATGACTTCTATTAAGCGACGACTTCTATTAAGCGACCGCCTCCATTAAGCGATGACTTCTATAAAGCGACCACCTCTATTAAGCAATGACTTCTATTAAGCGACCACCTCTATTAAGCGATGACTTCTATTAAGCAACGACTTCTATTAAGCGACCGCCTCCATTAAGCGACGACTTCTATAAAGCGACCACCTCTATTAAGCAATGACTTCTATTAAGCGCCGACTCCCACTAAGCGACCATAGTCGAAATCCTCTTTTCAAACTGAAAAGCTCTCATGAAAATACTTAAATTCCATGTTGTTGGAACTAATTAGAATCGTCTCAGTGAGAGATTCTAATGAGTCCCAACAACATAGGATTTAAGGAGAATCTGGTATTGAATTACGTATGCAGTCGAATCAATCCTTCATCTTGTTCACACAATGTTTTGAGCGACTGTTCCCTCAACCGACCACTTTTTTGGTCGTCCCATGTATAAGAGAATGCAAATCTTACCGTACGTTATAGATGTGTAAAATTTATACAATCTCCGTTTAGTTTCAAATTTAATTTGAAATTAAAGGGGAATTGTATGATGTTTAACCCACACTCATACAAATCCTCCATTTCAAGCCCCAAGAAAAAGAGAGAGAAGGAAAACATTGTGTTAAATGACGAAATTACTTGTTACAAGGAAATCTTAAATTTCACACACTACAACCGTCATCAATAACATCGTTGAATTACGACCAGTCTAAAATATTGTCAATTGGTAATGGGTTAAAATGGGTTGAACTATATTCTATTATATCACTGTAATGCTCGCTTATTCGCTTGGTATCACCAGGACTAAGCCATGTTTTTTTTTTTATTTCTTGTTAAATGAAATACCAGCGTGTCGGCTGCCGGGATTCGAACCCATGTTCTTCAAAATCGAATCAGTCTGCCGCCCGAACCACGCAAGACTCAAAACCAAAAAAGGAGCTAAGCGACCTTATTATGGTCGTGGTTCTCCGACATTAGCCGCCATTTTTGTTAAGCTTTTTTGCTGTTTTGTCGTTTGTGACACTAGCCAACCATATTATTAGTTTGTTACATGCTACTGGTTATGAATTTTGCAAAATAACGCCGCGAAAGAGTCAATAGGCGGGGCCAACGGAGTAAATGGGCGGGGCCAGCGATTGGTCAATTGTTTGATTCATTTATAGCGATGTTCAGAAACTTCAATTCTATAATGTGATACTGATATATCCAGGAGGCGAACATGTATAAAACCTAGTGACACCCAGCGACATCGGTTAACATACATTATCTCGAGTAGGCATATCAAAACGGACAAATATCATATTCTGAAAAGAGGTCAACCTCGCAATAACGATTTTTTTAAGCCACAACCAATAAAAACTTTTGAAAATATTGTTGAAAATGAAGAAATTGCTTGTTACAAGCAATTTCTTCATTTTCAACGATATTTGTTACATAAAGATACAAAATGATAAATATATTAAAATATAAAATTAATGTATAGAATTACATTAACTAAAAATTGTCATCTACAACAACTTTGAATTTAGACCAGTCTAAAGTTGTGTCGTCTTGTAATGGGTTAAATAGCTGAAATAGGGACGGAATCAGTCGCCCGGATGGTGCGCCACGTTAACCAGCAGATTATCAGAAAGAGGGCTACGATATCGCAACTTACTTGGACCTGTGCAGTCTACCAGCCTTCGCTGCTGTTAATGGGACTTTCGCTTTGGCGAATATTTCATGTTCGCCATTATTCGCGAGTTATGGTACACTCAAATCAAGAATGTCGCCTATTTTTAGCTCAGATGAGCACAAAGTACGAGGTGAGCTATTGTGATCGGTCGTTGTCCGTCGTCCGTCCGTCTGTCAGTCCGTCCACAATTTCTTTAAAAGTCTTCTCCTCCTTAATCAGTAGGCCAATCAAGCTGAAACTTTGCAGGGATGTACCTTTGGTGAAGTTCTACAAAAGTTGTTACAAGAATTTAATTCTGTCAAAAACTCTGGTTGCCGCGGCATTTGAAAGTGGGAATCTGTAGGAAATCTTTAAACATCTTTAAAAATCTCCTCCTCTTAAATCAGTGGGTTTAAAACGGTCCTGCACTAGGGGTAAAAAAATGGGAAAACGCAAAATTTTAGTATGTTAAAAAGAAATTTCTTCATTTTAAGCCTGAGAGCATTTATATCATGAGTGAATGTAGCATAGCCTGGCTGTTATCTATCAATTTTGATTAAATTATGCCTGTAGGTTAGAAACATCCCTTCCCTGGTTGTCCAAAGTTCGTAAAAATGCTCGATTAGGCCATGTTCAAAAGTCCTCTCCTCCCAATCTACAAAGTCTAAGGCATTCATATTTGGTATATAGCATAACCAGAGGGTTCTACCATGTTAGCTAAAATCTTAGTCCTGGGATAAAACATGGCACTGCCCCAGAGGTCCAAAATTTTGGAAAACGCCCTATTAGAGCAACTTCAAAAGTCTTCTCCTTCTGAAATATAAGGTGAAGGGCATTCATATTTGGTATGTAGCATGACTAAATAATTTTGTACTATGTTACAGGAAAATATGCTCTTAGGATAAAAAAAGTCTCTGCCCCTGGGGTCGAAAATTACATAAATCGCATTGAAAGAATTTTTCTTCTTAAATAGAAATGGAGAAATTGCTTGTCAGTCTTTCTCACAATGCTTTTTTAAACCTATTTTCCCCGAGGGTGACAAATTCTGGGATAAATTGGTAATGAATTAAACTATAAAACCAAATGCATTCATTATTTGTAAAGCGTTACTGGATTGTTTTGTACAAAGCCCAAAATCTTGTATTTGTTTTATTTATTTTGTTCAAGTTTAGTCTTTTTTTTGATACAAAAAAGTACTGTAATTTGCAGATGCCTCATGTGAGCGATTTAGGACCATCGTTGTCCTCTTGTTTTTAAATAGTACAGATAAAAAATGACAAATATCTCTTATTATTCAGGTGGAGAAATACCGGACGAAAATTCTACTTTGGGTATGGGGGCAAAAAATGCCTACCTACCTTGTTGTCCGTTGAATACAACATGAAATGACAAATATCTCTAAATATTCTCAACCGATTTTGATGGTAGTCGTTGGTTCAGAGTTTCTATAGACACTCGCTATATATTCTAGAAGGCTGTTCCGTGTCTTCGATACTCACTGGCTCAATTACCATATATCGTAGTTGGGCGACCAAAATGTCATTACTACAGCTTGAATAAATCTTTTGTTGCGCCCGAAGATAAACCCATTCTCTATATTATTAATTTCAGCATACTCAACACCGTGGTGGAGACACGTTCACGATTTTTGGCAAATTAGAAACGACCCAACGTTACTGATTCTACGATATGAGGATATCTTGCAGGTAAATAAACCGAGGATTAATTGCGACACTGTTCTAAGTGTTTATACAATGTATAGACACTTAGAACGGAATCGCAATTAACTCTTGATATGTGGTGTCAAACAGGGTTGGGTAACTGCATTTGACCGATTATGCCTGAGAAGTAAGCATGTACAAGAGGACCATGGTGGCCCTAAATCGCTAACCTAAATCCAAACAGAGCTATTGCTAATTTTCTTTTGTATTCCATTGTATGAAAATTCTAAATGCAAGGTTATTTTCCCAAGTCTAATCAAATTAAATATCTACGCTTTGATATATCTAATAAAGATGAATTTAGTAGAAAATTCATGACCTATTTGAGCGTAAAACAATCTTTTCTAAGATTAGACCTAAAGACCATTGTTTCTATTCTTTCTAAAACCCACTGTTCAGTAAACACACACTTTCTTTTTTTGTCAAAAGACACCCTTTTAAATTTAACTCGTAAACCTTTTTTACTGTATGTTTGATGATTTTATTTCCTTCTATTTGCTAGGATATGCCTTGTGAAATCCAGAAAATAGCAGACCATCTCAATGTAAAAGTTACTAGCGAGGACATAAATAAGATCGCAGAACACTGCAATTTTGACAATATGAAAAAGAATTTGTCGACTAATGCTGGTTGGATGTCCGAAGCTCGGACAATGGATGACAAGTTTGGTGGTCATATACGAAGAGGTAATGTATGTATAGCTTTACAGAACAAGTGTTGTCCACGGGCAACATATCTCGCACTTTAGAGTGTTGTTTGAAACAGGGCTAAATGTTAAGAGCACGGGTTGATAGAGAGAGGGTCACCCCTTTATGAATGCATGAGTGAAATATGAGCACCCTAGGATGAAAAAATGACCAAGATCTCTAAAGTTAAAGTTTTGGGGCAAATGTTTATAAAGGGTAAAGGGTTTAGGTCACATGGGGTTTAGGTCACATTATCAAGGTCATTGTCTCAAATGAAAGCCTATCTCCTGATGAGTACATGTGTGAAATATGAGCTCCTTAGGAAGAAATATGACCAAGATAGAATAAGTTAAAAGTTTTTTTTTTAAATAACAGATTAAAGGTCAAGGCCATAAGGTCATTGTCTCAGATGAAAATCACGATGAGTGCCTGTGTAAAATTTGAGCCCCCCCCCCCCGCACTAGATAAATAGAGATACAATTTTAGAAGAATCAAAATTCAAGAAGTTGCAGACAATAATTCCAAGTTGATGAAATCTTCAAAATCTTCGACTTTTAGGGTAAAAAGCATTGTGGATAATGAAGAAATTGCTTGTAACAAGCAATTTCTTCATTCACTACAATGTTTTCAAAGGCTTTCATATTGGGGGTGCGCTTAAAAGCGTATTTGTGTTGTAATGGGTAAATCAAGTGGGACGCCGACGCTGAAGGTAAAATAGGTCTACCGAGACATTCGTCTCGGACGAGCAAAAAATACTGTTTTATTTGATAAGAAAGTATTTGTGTTGGAAAGGGTTGAGAAACAATGATAGTTTTAAGTAGGATACAAGAACATTGCAAGGCTGTTGGATCCTTGAAAAGGATTTAACCCATTCCCACACGAGCCCTCCTTTTTACGCCCCTCAAGAAATAAGCTTCGGAAAACATTGTGGAAAATGAAGAAATTGCTTGTATCAAGCAATTTCTTCATTATCCACAATGTTTTCTATCCAAAAAAGACGAAAAAAATTAAAATTCCATCAACTTTAAATTGTCGTCTGCAGCTCCTTTCAATTTGGACCGGTCTAAAATTCCACTGCGTGGGAATGGGTTAAAAAGAGCACCACCAATTGACAGATCGCGGCTGTCAATCAAGGAATATATCGACCTATGAAATAACCCATTTAGACTGGAAGCTCAGTTTGAATTCCGCAATTGGCAGCCATTTTGGTGAATCATTTTTGTTGGTTTGGTGACTTAAACGTTGTAACTACATCTTATTTTACTTATTTTTAACATGTTACTGGCCATGACATTTGCAAAATAACGCCTTTAAAGTAAATTTCTGTCGGAGTCAATGGGTGAGGCCAAAGGAGTCTGTGGGCGGAGCCAGTGATTGGTCAATTGGTAAACAAAAATTAATACTTTCTGTATATCATTACAGGAAAAATAGGAGGATGGAGAGATTATCTTACAGAAGAAACCAGCAAGAAAATTGATGCTATGGTATCAAATAAGCTTGGACATACTGATTTCCAGTTTAACTATGGATAAAAATATTGAGATTTTTGGATAATTTCTTGATAAAGGGTTGCATTATGAAATCTTTAGAGAGAAAATTGTTTCATTTAACCCATTACTACACAAGGGAATTTCAGACAGGTCCAAATTGAAAGAAGTTGCAGATGACAAATCAAAGTTTGTGAAATTTTAGATTTTTTCAACTTTATGGGTGAAAAACATTGATTGAAACAAAGAAATTGCTTGTTGCATGTTATATTAATTGTTTTTTTTCTCGAGTGGGTGTCAAAAAAGGTCATTGTGTGTGAAAAAGTGAATGGCTGAGGAACATCATGAAAATCCATATCATGATTTTCGATCGATTGATTGAATTGGGTTTAACGCCACTTTTGACAGTATTTCAGTCATATAACGGCGGTTGGAGCACCTAACAATGGATTCCTGGTATTTCTCACACCAGTGCAACAATTACATCCTTTCCTAGTCTCTAGCTGCTACCCCGCTTAGGTTTACGATTATCTAGCAATTGGTGACAGACAAATGTCAGAAAGGATATGTGCTGCTGCCAGGGATCGAATCATGACATCCCATGGTTGATGATTTGGGAGTCTGATGCTCTACCGACTGCCCTATGATGGTAACTCATGGCTTTTGATAAGCTTAAACAAATAACAAACCTAGAACACACACACACACACATATATATGTGTGTGATGTTTTCCAGGATATCCTGCCTAATAGTCAAAAAAAGATTTGAGCCTGTGCATGACATTTCCAACAATTTCGCATGTGCGTGACTTGCACACATTCAGCACAATGGACAGCCATTTGGGGCAATTAGAACATTCGCTGATTGTTTAAAGACGCTTTGGGTCAATATCTTTCTACAGAGCGCAGAGTGAAGACTCTGATCAGACTGTGCGGATGCACAGACTGATCTGAGTCTTTACTTTGCGCACATGTGTAATGATTGGAAATGTCACGCAAGCGCTCATTTATCCTTGACCTTGATCATTGGCAATAATTGTATCAAGTTTCATGGCTGAAATTGGTTCCAGAGTTAAAGCACAGAAACAAACAAGAGCTTTGCAGAGCGGCACATATACGCCCAAAGAGGCTTGTCAATAACCTTGGCTTTTCAGTAACCTGAGCTTGAATGATAGCTAATGATTTTTGTCAAAAGAAAGATCTTATCACCTGAATAACTGTTTACACTTGAGAAACAAGACAGCTTTATAAAAACTTATCATTCAACATTATGTACAATGGTTAAATTCTATAATTTGAATACAATTGACATAAAAAAATGACCTTGACCAATGACCTTGAAGCAAGTTTCAACAGAATGTACTCACCTCAAGCAATAAAAATATGACCTTGAAAAACTGATCTTGACAAATGAACTATTACAATGGTTCAGTTTAGGTTTTACAGAGCTCAAAATGACCTTGACATTTGAATTCAATCAATTCAAGGGCAGATAAATCAAGAAAGACCCGACCTTTTTGAATTTCTGAAGTCCTTTGCTCAACTAAATATCAGATACATAATGGCAAGATTCAGTTCAATCAAATAGAATTTGTAGGAGGAGTTGTGCACACACACACACACTCAAAAACTAATTTTAAGCTATATTGTTGAGTGGGTAGATAACTCAGGAACAACTTGACATATCAAACAAATATTAGTCCTAAGTACAACTAGACATCATACAGAGTCATTGTAGCAAGTTTCAGTTTATTCCAATTCAAAATGTAAAAGAAAGGGAGCTCACAAGAAATAAAGTTTTTTTCGTTCAATATAAGGGCAGATAATTCAAGATAACTCAAGAGAGACTGGAGCGATTTGAATTTCAAAGGTCTTATGCACAACTAGACATCATAAGAGAGTAATTGTGCCAAGTTTCTGCTCATTCCCATTGATAGTTTAGGAGGAGTTTTGCACAGAATAAACAGTGATTTTTGTTCAATTCAAGGATAGATAATTCAAGATAACTTAAGGACGACAGAAGCGATTTGAATTTCTAAGACCTTATGCACAACTACACATCATAGGTAGTAATTGTGGCAAGTTTCAGCTCATCCCCATTCATAGTTTAGGAGGAGTTGCGCTAAAAAAAAATGCTAACGGACGACCGGGGCCATTACATTATACGACCTTTCAGGCGTATAAAAAGCTTTTGGACGGATGGACAGACATGGTGAAACAAATATACACCCAGGACATATTGATATACATTTTACCCATAGATAAAACATTGAATTCCATAGTCCTGTGTTAAACCATTCCATTGCAATCCTGTTTTTCATGACCCGCCAGAAAAAAGCTTTGGAAAACATTGTAGAAAATGAAGTAAAATACTTTTTCTCCCGTTTTTCACATTGTTTTCTACCCTGAAGGACAAAATTTGTCTTCTGCATTTCTTCTTTTTTTTTCTAAATATGGAACAATCTAAAATTTTGTGTGGTAATCTGTTGAGGGATAAAGCGAGAAAATAGTAGACCATTTGATTATAAGTTACGGACTTTATTTTTAAGACAGGAAGCAGAAAGACAAGCAGACATATACAGGAATAATAACGAAAACATTGTAAGTGGGAGACCAAATCATCGTAATTGAGGTCATGAGTGACATTTCCAACCATTACACATGTGCGCCAAGTAAAGACTCTGATCAGCCTGTGCATCCGCACAGTCTGATCAGAGTCTTCACTCTGCGCTTTGTAGATAGATACTGACCCAAAGCTTCTTTAAACAATCAGGGGATGTTCTAATTGCCCCCGAATGGCTGTCCAGGGTGCTCAATGTGTGCGAGTCACGCACATGCGAAATTGTTGGAAATGTCACGCATAGGCTCAATCATAGTTTTATTCAAGCTGTTGTAATGACATTTTGGTCACCCACCAATCACATATACCTGATATAATAAAAAATATATACATTTATTACATGACCTACAACTTGGGAGTGAAATAAACCTGTTTAATATTTTTGTTATTACTTCAGCGATAATACGGTACATAAGTGACATAACTATCTTAATGAGCTAAAGCATATAATGCCTTTTTGTTACCATGAATACGCTGCCACATAATTTATGTAATGACAGCCTTTTGTGAATGGTGTTACAATTAGTGGAATATTTTTTGTGATATATCTTTTGTCACAAAAATTTCTGTCATATCAAATAGAATATCAAGCTTATGCTCATTAAATAACCAAATTTATTAAACTTTTCATCTAAAAACAGATAAAAACTTGGCATAGCTAATATCTGCTATTTAGCCTTTAGTCCACAGATCCTCTTATAGAAAAAATCCATGATGACACTGTCGATTGATACACCTGAAGAGATGAAGGATAATTGATGGATTGCTTGCCCCACCCAGTTTCCTCCGACAGGAAGTTGATTTGATTGAATGAGGTTTAACGCCACTTTTAACAGTATGTCAGTCATATCGCGGCGGCTGGAGCACCTAACCATGGATTCCTGGTATTTCTCACACCTGTACTACCACTAAATCCTTTCCGAGCTTCCAGCAGCTCCCCCACTTAGGTTTACATTATCCATGTCAGAAAGGATAGGTGCCGCTGCTAGGGATCGAACCCATACCATCCAATGATTGAAGATTGGGAGCCTGACACGCTAATATTGCAAAATATAAGTACGTGTAAACATTATATTGGTAAATGAAAACAAATTCTAGTGTAAACAATGAAACATAACAATCACTTAAGCTTAAAGTTTTAGTAAACTCTCAACTGAGAGTGACAAGCAATTTCTTCATTATTCGCGATGATTTCAAAAGCTTTTTTTTTTTAGATGCTTAACAAGCTGAAATAGATGGGGATGGGTTAAATAGCATGCTTTTGAAAGAGTTCTCTACAATTTGAATTGAGTTTGCAATATTCCTGAAATACATGGGAACTACTTTTTATGGCATAGCGATTCAATGGATTTAGATGTTAAGCCTCACGTGGCAGCTTTCACTCGTTGAGCTTTGAAAGACCTCATAATTTCGTCTGTTAACTTAATCTTTCAAAGCTGACGCTTTTCTAGCTAAAAACAGTGAAATTATCAAAATGATAAATTTTTCAACAATATTTTTCTTAAGATTAAAATCACATGGAAATAACTAGATGTTTGACCTTGAGCTTTGACCTTGAACTTGAAGCTATCCAAAAATTTCTTTCAAATGACACATCTACTCATGATGGAGAATAATTGTGCCAAGTTATTTTGAAATCCATCCATAAATGTAGGAGTAATTGTCCGGGTAAACACAATTTTAGTGTTTGACATGGAGCTGTGACCTTGACATAAGAACTATCCCAAAAATTCTTTCAAATGGCACATCTACTGATGATAGAGAACAATTGTGCCAAGTTATTTTGAAATCCATCCATGAATGTAGGAGTAACTTTCCATACAAATTCGGACGTACAGACGGACTAACTAACAGACTAACACACATACGCCAACTTGTCATAGTGACAACTATGTCTCGCTCACAGCAAGCGGGCTCGACAAAAATCAGGCACTGTATTGGAAAAGGTTATGGCTAGACAATAATATTGAATCTTTCCCATTTAAAATTACAGCAACAGATTCTATAAACTGCTTCCTCATCTATACATTTTTTCTTACCCCTAGTGGTCCTTTGTTACCAATTGACATGCAGTCTAAAATTCAGTCTGCAACATTTTTCACTCAGTCTAAAACATGTTTTTGTTTCTCCATATAATGGGTTAGACTAGAGAAAGTTACATAAAAATCTATCATAAAAAGACGTATGTTTTTGCACATGTTTATACAAGTGAACGATTACAAGACAAGATCAGTTGAAAATAACTGCATTAAAAATCATATTCAAACATAAAATATTACATATAAGTTCAACATGCACATCTTATTCACAGCACTTAGTTTTTATTCTCTATTTTCAACATATTGAGACAGAGTGGACAAATTTGGGGAATTGATAAATAGGAAATATTTTGTTGTAGTTGTGAGCCAAAACCTTGTGTTGGATTTGAACATTGTTGGGAACTATTCATGTTTCACAAGGCAGTAAAAATCATTGACTTGTTAACCCATTACCACATGACGATAGTTTAGACTGGTCCAAATTAAAAAGGGTTGAAGACAACATTTCAAAGAATGATTAAATTTGAAAATAAGAGTGATAAGCAATTTCTCCTTTTCGCACAATGTTTTCTTGTAGTAGTTTCCTTTGGAGATTAAAAAAGTGGGATAGAGTGGATTGTAGTTAGGTTTTCCTTATTGTAGTTTAGAGGCTTCACTCCTACAGCATAGTATGCCATTTAACAAATATAAATAGATTTTAAACGCAATATTTTCCATATCATTTCCCACTTCTCTTAAAAAGTTTAACATTCTGAATTCAATCTCTGTGGTCATAAGCAAATTTAGAATTACTATACTAAAATCTACGATAAAACTTATGCTCTTGATATTTACATTCTATGTATATACACTCATTCTTGCTTGAGCACCCACCTGTATTTAGGGGCCACTTTCATTAAACTAACACAATCAAACTTCCATTACCTACAGGTAAAGGTATTAAAAACTGGATACATTTAGCACCCCCAATAACATTGTAAATAAATCCTATGTAATTAGAACTAACTAGAATATGACCATTCCAATGAGTTTTAGATTTTTTAGAATTTAAGATTTTTTTCAACTATCTGGGTAGAAAACATTGTGTAAAATGAAGAAATTGCTTGTGACAAGCAATTTCTTCATTTTACACAATGCTTTTCCAATTGTTTTCCTAGGGGAGGCGTCAAAAGGTGTCATTGAGTGGAAATGGGTAAAGTATTATTTCATTTCTTCTCCCTGTCAATGTTCTGTTAGAATGGAAGTACCAACTTATTTTAAGGAGTAGAAAATATTGTATATTGAAGAAATTGCTTGTAACAAGCATTTCTTCATTTTCAACAATGTTTTCTAAGCTTTTTTTTTATTGTGTTGGAATGGCTTAAGCCTTTCATTCAGAGTAAAATCCTTGTTTTGAAATGCAGTGAAATAAAAGGGCTGAAAGCACAGATAAACTGTTATTGTCAGTCAATATTTCCTTTGTTGAATAATTCTGAAAAATAACCCTTGCATAAAATGTTAAACAGGTAGTAAAGACTAAGATTATGTTCAGGCTGATCTTGGCCTATACAGCCTGCCAAAGCAGAAATACTCAAGGTTCAGTCTTACAGGGGTAACAATTTCAAACATTATCATGCATAATGGGAATATTGCCGTGATATTATTTGAAAAGCTCATTTTCAAAAGTTTTTTTGAGAGCCAATATTTCTTTTATTCACCTTATTATATACCTTATTAAGGTAATCAAACCACAGTAATTAATGGGTCAATCAAGACAATTCATTTTGGCCTGAGATGAATTTTAATCTCTGCTGTTTTTGGATGGCAGACGTTTGTTTGAAGTATTTCTGTTGTTCTGATGAACATTGTAACTACAGCTAATTCAAACTACAGTTGCAACATCTTATAAGCAAACCAACTATCTTTTTTTCTTCTTCCCTTTTTTGTTAGAGCAATGTGTTACAGTAGTTTTTGGTTGTTGCTGTTGTCTTAGATCTTTCTTATCTATCTAATTTTATCTCCCGATTTCTCAGAAAAATCCAAATTTAGATAAGGAATCCTGTCTTGGAGCACTATCGATTGGATCTGGTCAGTAAAACCCTGATGAGATAAGATTTTCATATACTATTTCACTCCTGTTCATTGTTCTGTTTCAATGGAAGTCTTGACTTGTTTCTTGGGGTGACATTTGAAAAGTTCATTTTCTTTGGCTTCTTTGCACCGAGTGGTCGACCTTGTCTGTCACTCATCTCTGATTTCTGAAGATAAATAGGGAATATTACCACAGTGTCTTTTCTATTTGTTGTTATTGTGTTCGAGAATCGTGTGTAGGTATTTTTTATTGGATGAGACTGAAGCTCGAATCCAATAAAAAAATACCTACACACGATTCAAGAACATGATAACAACAACTAGAAAAAACACACTGTTGTAATATTCCTTTTATTATATACCTTTAGGACATGACATTAAGAAAATTCTCTTAGATGATTAAGACATAACCAACTTTCCGAAAAAAATCCGAACATCAATACACAAAAAAGTAGCCCGTGTTTAACGGTACTCGACAAATACGTTTTTTTGGTACACGCCAAATATTGATTTTTTTTCTGTCGAGTTGTATTAGATAGCCAGATTTTAATCCGTATCTTTTATAGGTACATAATAAAGACAAGGTGCCAAATTGTCACAAGATACGCCCGTCACACTGCTTAATATTAACTGTGGGTTTGAATAGAACTGAGGTTATTTTGGTGAATATTTTTTGTCAAACAAAGTATGAAAAACAACAAAGGACAATAACTCAAAATATACGCTAGGTAGAGTAATGGTTCTTGTGCACTGCACTCCCACTTGGTGAGATCTATCCATCCATGAAGTTTCATGATTCTAGCTATAATACTTTTAGAGATATACTCCGGACAAGATTCAAATATGAAAAACATCAAAGGGCAATAACTCAAAAAATAGGCTAGGTAGAGTTATGGTTCTTGTACACTGCACTCCTACTTATTGAGCTCTATCCATCCATGAAGTTTCATGATTCTAGCTATAATACTTTTAGAGATATACTCTGGACAAGTTTCAAATATGAAAAACATCAAAGGGCAATAACTCAAAAAATAGGCTAGGTAGAGTTATGGTTTTTGTGCACTGCACTCCTACTTATTGAGCTCTATCCATCCATGAAATTTCATGATTCTAGCTATTATACTATTAGAGATATACTCCGGATAAGATTTAAGTATGAAAAACAACAAAGGGCAATAACTAAAAAAAAGGCTAGGTAGAGTTATGGTTCTTGTACACTGCACTCCTACTTATTGAGCTCTATCCATCCATGAAATTTCATGATTCTAGCTATTATACTTTTAGAGATATACTCCGGACAAGATTCAAGTTTGAAAAACAACAAAGGGCAATAACTCAAAAAATAGGCCAGGTAGAGTTATGGTTCTTGTACACTGCACTCCGTATTGATGAGAAGAATATAACTGCCATGTTTAAAGTCAATCGGACTTAAGGTGACAGAGTTATGCTCCAGATAAAGAAGTGGATACCGCCGGACAACCGGACACCACGGGTGATCCCATAATATGTCCCGTCTTCGACGGGCGTATCATAATTATTGAAAAAAAGCTAAAGATGAATTAGAGAAATGAAAAAAAAAATTTTTTTTCTTAACATAATATCTGTAGTACTTAATGTTTCCGAAACAAACTTGATCTTTCCAAATTTCATTGACTTTGAAACCTGATAAAAGTTTCCCTAGAAAAAATATGTGGAAAAATACTTGAGAAATGAAGCTAAATGAGTTTAGTTTACTCAAATTCAATCTAGGTCCTTTACCTTGATTTGTTAGATAACAATTAAAATAAATAAAAAAATTGTTGACAGAAACATTCTTTTAAAACATGCTAGCAATAAGTAAATTTCTTAAAACATCACAATGGTTTGTACCCATAAGACAAAGATTTTTAAAATTTCATAAATTAAAAGGTGCCATCTGCGATTTCTTTGAATTTGATCCAGTTTTTAATTCATTGTCTGGTAATAGCCTTAAAGTGGCATGGCTGATAATTACATACCTTACTCATCTCACTCACGCTGGAATACCCGGAGACACCCGACACTCCTGATGTGGAGGACTTGACACTTCCTGCGTCACTCTTATCACTTAGATCAACATTTTCATCCTTCTCAGGAGGCTGTAAGTAAGATAGAGGATCTTCAATGAGTGGTCATGAAAGAAAGGACCCTTGGCCTGTTCCCTCACAAAATCTGATTTTTTGCACCACTCAAGAATATAACTTGAGAAATACTCCTAACTCACAGGGAATGAATTCCCTCATTTCCCACAATGTACCCTAAAAGACAAATATTTTTCAAAAACTTGTTTTAACAAGATGTGTTTGTGAAACGAAATGCCCTGCCACAGGACTAAATGTATGACCTTGGTATGTGACCTTGACCTTATCACATGACCTTGATATGAGGAGATGCGTAATATGGAGATGTAACATCATGCCAAATATGAGCATTGTTTCTTGAATAGGCTGGTAGTAATTGGCAATGTTAAGTTTTTTGGTCAAGTTTTGCATACAGATGGACAACGGTAAAACAATATGCCCCTGATCTTTTGATACAGGGGCATAAAAATGATGTATGCATTTCTTTTAATTTGATCTTCAATTGTCATCTGGTAATGGTCCTTTTATGATTGGTCATGAATTAGCAAATGTATCATTTAACTCATTACCAGATGACAATATTTAACATGAGTCCAAATTGAAAGATGTTGTAGACTACAAATTCTAGTTGATGAAATTTTGGATTGTTTCAAGTCTCTTGGTAGCAAAAATTGTAGACCATGAAAATATTGTTTATTATGCCGCTTTTAACAATTTTTCAGTCATATTGAGGCGGTTGGAACTCCTAAGAATGGATTCCTGGTACATCTTGCACTAGTACCACCATAAAATTCTTTCCTAGCCTCCAGCTGCTATCCCACTTAGGTTTACGATTATCCACCCATTAATTAGAGACAAATGTCAAAATAGGATATGTGTCGCCACTGGGGATCAAACCCATGACACCCCATGAGTGAAGATTAGGTGTCTGATAGGCTACCAACTGCACTATGACGGCAGCTCAATGCTGTCTGCAACTTCCTTGAATTTGTACAAGTTTAGAATTTTGTTCTCTGATGTTTCATACCCAAGAGCTCAAGGTATGGGAGTTTTTATTTCAATCCTCATCATGCTGAATTAAAATCCTAAACAGAATTACATTGAAACCATAGAACTGACAGCACTGGAGCCTCTTATTGAAAGTCAAGATTTCTTTTGAAAATTAAATTATTCAAATATTTCTGGCTTAACCCTTTCCTATTTTTCAAAATTTTAGACCTGTCCAAATTCAAAGGTTTTAAAGGTGAAAATTTATAGTGGATTTGATTTGAAAAATAGCCATTCATTAGGGTAGAAAATATTGTGGTAAAAAAAGAAATTGCTTGATGCAAGCAATTTCTTCTTTTTCCACAATGTTTTCTCAAGTATAAAATCACAGCGTCGTAAAATCCCGGGTTCGTACAGGAAAGGGTTAATCAGAAGTACAGGCAGATCCTTGTCTATACTTCCTGCAAAGACAGAAATAACCTGGGTCCCGCATGACAAGTGTCAAAGCTGATACAACTTTTTTTCAACCAAATCCCGAGTTGTTGGTAGTCATTGGAACCCTATAAAAGAGACTATTTCAATGGGTAGCCACAACATAGGGATTTTGATCAGTAATTGAAATTTAATACGTAAAACTGTATTAAATTCTTTTGTATTATAATCAAGGAGAAAAAGTCATTTGAAGCACTAGTTATGGGCAATTATTTCTCTTGACCCATTCCAAGAAAATGGCACTTTTTACCACCCCAAAGAAAATAACATGACCTGTCACTACCCCTGGAGGTCTTGTTAACCATAACAATTAAATATTTCAGCCTGTTTCTATCTGGTTCTCTGTTGAGCACGCTTAGCTCAGCCAGTAACAGATTGTGTTCTCAATCCTTGGATAGGGAGGTCGAAGTCTTGTTCCGTCCACTTTCTTTCCAATTTATGACAAAAAGTCAATGCAACACGGGTCATAAGTGTCTCAATAAAGGCCAAATAAATGAGTGGTGCACCTATGTTGGATGAACAGCTGGTGGCTGGGATCTATCTAATGCTGTGATTTTACTAGTGCAAGAAACAACAGGAAGCAATGGTCAGGTGCATCAGCCACTGCAATAGAAATACTGTTGAAAGTAGCATTAAATCCCATACAAAATTAATTACCTGGTTCTCCTGATTTTCTTCTGTGTCAGTATCTGGATCAACATCTACTTCCACATTTGACACATAATCGTCTCGGAATCGATCCAACAGTGTGTTACAATTGTCTGTCTTTGTCAGGTGCCTTGGATATCTGAATTCCTGCCTGACTGGTGTGGCCCCTGTAATGTTCAATTATCATTCTATGATCATGATTTGTACAAATTAATGAAGAAAACACTTAAGGATTTAACATCAGTTTATCAATGGTGCTGAAAATGTTAAAACTAAATGCACAAATTTCTCATGATTTCCATGCCCTTAATTTCTTTATAATCTTCATTATTTTTATGACATAGTAAAATTTATGTTTTGTTAAGCTGTACTCGTCTATTTGTATTTTTTTTTAATGTTATTTTGCTTTTTCCATACTCAATCTTTGACAGTGCATTTTGAGGGTTGTAATCTTCTACGAAAATCAGCTGGAAAAAATAGCTTCAGAAACAATTTTCAAGGACTTTTTTTGATTCTGAATACTCCAAGCCACTATTCAGTCATTTTTTAAAAAAAAAAAAAGAGTTTAATTATCAAGGACTTTCTAGACCTATTCTATGGATTGTGCTTGACATGTAAACCAGGGTTTTGACCCCAAAAGTCTCTTGACATTTAACCCATTCCCACACAGTCCTATCTTTGACTCCCTCAAGACAACAGCATTGGCAAACTCTATGGTAAATGAGGAAATATGCTTTTTACAAGTAATTACTTCATTATCAATAATGTTTTCTACAAAAAAAGACAAAGATTTTAAATTTCATTAACTAAATATTGTTGTCTGTAACATCTTTGAGCTTGGACCTTTCTAAAATTTTATCGTCTGGTCAGGTTAACAAGACCACAGGCCAATATTTTACCTGTAGGAACATCTACTCTCATTTCCTCCTTTATAAACCTGTCAAAATCTGCTTTGTTGCTAGACAAATCAGTTGTGAGATTCTGTTTAAAGGTTTTATTTCGCTCAAGTTGTTTGTCATTCATCTCCTTTTCAATATCGATCTGATTGTTTATCTCTGTTTCCAAACCATCTATCTGTCCCACCAGTGTGTCACTCTCCGTCTGGACCCCAGATTCTAGATTCTGAGGGAAACAAAACATGTCACTTATTAATCCTTTCCCACACAATAATGTTTTTGACGCCTACCAAGACAAAGGCTTTTAAAAACATTGTGGACATTGAAGAAATTGCTTGTTACAAGCAATTTTTTCATTGTCCACAAAGTTTTCTATCCTAAAAGACAATATTTTTTCTAAATTCCAAAAACTTGAAATTATCATCTGCAACATCTGAAAGCTCTGAAACACTCTTATTGTGGGTCAATATTTCTTTTTTAATCAATTTTATAAATAACTCACTCTGGCTTGAATCATCAAAAAGGTGGTGTAGAATAAGATCAGACTGATTATATAAGTAGACTGATCCAAGTGTATACCTCCTCCTGCGGTAGACTTATTCCAGGATAGCCATGAAAAGGGTTAAGAAAGCACTCATTGACTTCCCAATAAAGTAAAAATTCAAACAAATTTCAATGCACCTGCCCTAACCCAATCCAAACAAAGTACCATTAGTTTACTCCCCTCAAGAATTCTTTGGAAACGGGTGATTTTTATTGGTTTTTTTTTTCTTTGTTATAGAGTAAAGGGTTAAAATTTTGAGCTTGACCTTGATGAAATGACCTTCCCCAGTTGCGCCTCTACATACCAAATATTAGCATTGTAACTGAATCAGGGTTGAAGTTATAGGAAAATGTTCAGTTGGCAGGTTGAGTTTTGCAGACAGATGGATGGACAGACAGACACCGGTAAAACAATATGCCCCCGATCTTATCGATGCGGGGGCATTAAAATTATTGAAAGCATTTTCCTTCAAATCCACAATGTTTTCTACCCCTTAATACAAGGATATTCATGATTTCATTAACTTCAAATTAACATCCGCATCTTCTTTCAATTTGGACCAGACTAAAATTTTTTGTCACCTGGTAATTGGTCAACCCATTAACAGATGGGAAAATATTAGACTGGCCCATATTAAAAGCAGTTGCAGGCGACTATTTCAAGTTTGTAAAATTTTAGAATTTTCAAACTGTCTGGGGAGAAAGCAATATTTTCTCAATTATTTTTTCTTGAGGGGCATCCAAAAGCATCATTGTGTGGGAATAGATTAAGAAAAAATAATGATTGATATACTTTTCTTAATTTGAATTCCAATTCACTTCCTCAAATCGTAGCCCTTTAATAAAACATGACCTACCTTAACCCTATCCCGGTAGCTGTTTAGTTGTTCACTCATGGTGTTATTCTGTTTGATGACTTGTTCATTTAGTGAAGTCTGTAATTCTGTCCACGATGTTTTTGTGACGGTGGTGTATTCTGTAACTCTTGTCTGATTCTGTGTGTTATTTGTCTCAGTTTCCTGACCAATTGACATTATCTAGAACCAAACAAAATATGTTCATGAAATACCAATGCCCCTTCATGGCTACTTTTCCCGGCTTTAACAGCAGTTATCAAATTGATGGATTGCGGCTTTCAATAAAAAAATAAGTGATGACCAAATCAAATTATACATTTAGAAGTGAATGTTGAACTCCAACATTGGTCGACATTTATGTAAGGCATTTTTGTAGGTTGGTGACCTAAACGTCATGATTCAACTTTAACAAGCTGTAGTTACAACCTTTAGTTTGCCAGCTGTATTTACAAACTTTTGATTACCAACCATTTTACCTTTTTGTGACAAGCTACTGGCCATACGTTTTGACATATAATGCTATTTAGTGTCAAAGTGGAACTTCCTGTCCGAGTCACTTGGCGGGGCAAGTGATCAGCCATTTATGAAATGAAGGGAATAAGATTTGTTTTCATGGAGGTATGAATCTGATAACATTATCAGACTGTAATGAAGCGGGGAAATTGATTCATACAGAAGTGTAAACAAATTTTAAGTTCATAGCTCAATCAATACAAAAAATATTTTCTTCATTTCACATAATCTTATATTACATGTATTAAGCCTTGTCATGCTGAATTAAAATTCCCATACAGAATTGCTTTACAGTCAAAGGATTGACAGTGCTGGAATGTCTTAATAAGGGTCAATATTTCTTTTGCAAATTGATAATTTAAACAACTCTGGCTGAAAGGGGACAAGCAGTAGGTGTAGACTAAGATCAGACTGCACTTATGTGCAGAATCTTCTTTGTCTATACCTCCTGCCAAAACAGGAATGATCTGGGTTCAGCATGACAAGGGTTAAGGTATAAGTAATGACAAACTCACAACACACCAGTACCTATGCTTACCTGCCAGAGCTGGGCAGTGAAAACTAGACTTGTCTCTGACAAGAATTGATACCCCCCCCCCCTCAAACGGCTTTATGTAACAGAAAAAAAAAATGTCAATGAAATAAAGCCTTTTTCAGATTTTTGACAAAGGGTCACAACTCCAAGAAAAGTAATAGGACTGTTACCAGAATAAAATATACACATCTTTGCTGAATAGTGAGTGTACATAATGCGTGTCCTAGAGTAATTCCCTTTGAAAATATAGCTCGCTCTTGTTTAGTTTTGTCACACGAATGCCACCAAAGTGACAATAATAGCTAAACATTTTTTTCCAAAACATTGAAGCTAAAAAAGACATCCAGTAAAGAAATATTTTATGTGTTTGATAAGTAATTTGGAAAACTGCTTTGTTGGTAAGTATAGAAAAGAGTTCCATATCCATTTTTTTCAAAGAGTTATGAAACAAATATTTGAGCAAATCAAATTTTTGGAATTTTGATAGATGAAACTAAATGATTTTCTTTAACATTTTGAATATATTTGTGTAAAGCATGAAAGAAAATATTCAATTAAAACCTCCTAAATCTAATTTACTTTCAGTTGCATCGAATATTAAATACCTTTTGTAATGAATCTTTTCCTTTGTCAAAATGATTTTGGACCAGTTCCGTTATATCTGTTGTGGTAGTCTGGTTTGCTGTTTGCAGATCATTGATCTGTTTATTTATAGATTGGTACACCTGAGCACTTCCTGTGTTGACTTCCGTCAATTGATGATTTACCTGCAATTTAGGGAATCTCTTATAAATAAATAAAGTACTATCTTCAGATTAAATATGAACCAGAGCTTTAATCCTTCAACAAACTACAGTATTTTAGACTGATCTAAATTCAAAGATGTTGCAGACAACAACTTTTAGTTGATTAAATTTTGAAATTCATTGTCTTTTAAGGTAGAAATATTGAAGATATTCTTTATCCACAATGTTTTCCAAAGCCTGTTCGTTTGGGGGCATAAAAAAGTGAGATTATGTTGGAATGCATTAATTAGAAGAAAACAATGTTACCCACCTGTAAAGAGAATGATTACTGGTAATTAATTTACTAACTTTTTTTACCTATTCTACATTAGCATAGTATAACGATTTCTCTTCTGAAATGTTTCTAAGATCATAAATTATGCATCAAAGTTTTAATAAAATTTAATTTTGGAAGAGCTAAAAAGGGGTTTAATGTAGACGTATCCCTTTCCTGTTCAATCCCTGGATTTCACATCCCTGTGAATTTATATACGAGAAAATATTGTGGGAAAAGAAGAAATTGCTTGTAAAAGCAATTTCTTCTTCCCAAACCCCATTATTTTCCACCCTGTAGATTGGTTACTTTTTAAATTGTACTGACTTTTGGTTTTTGTCTGTAATGTCTTTCAAATTGGACAGGTCTTAAATTTTGAAAAACAGTAAAAGGGTTAAAGCACAGACCCATTGAATTATTAATACGATAATAGTCTTACCAAACTGTCATTGGCGAAATAATCATATCCAGAGTCAAAACAGGTGCACTTGTTTGTTTCTAATTCATTTATATTGCATCGTCTGATATTAATGTGTTTAAAGATTCTAAGAGTCTATACAATAAAGAGTCAGTTACAACTTTTTTGTTCTTTGTTGTCCAATTGTCGTCGCTCAGAATTTTATCACCTCGTCTATTTTCCATTGTTATACACTAAGTGGACTAATTTGGCAGGTTATACATTTTGTTGTTTCCTAAAGATTTGTCCTATTCTCAAAACTTATGTATGCTTTGTTTTTTTACACTGGTGATAATCCCCAATTAATGAAATAAAGTAGGGTGATACCCTAACAGGTAAATATTTTGTTATTGATCATTGTCTTTCCCTGACTTATTTTGGTCCTCTCCTTAATTTTCTGTACAAAATGGTCCAATTTAAGTGAGATTCTTTAATTTGTGAGCTTGATATCTCATGAAAATTAGCAAAATTAAAACCCTCGCTAAAACCCGATTTACAGTACTCACCGCACTGTGCATTTGGGTAAAAGTTGCCGTATTTTCATCATTCAACGCTAGAACCTCCTTTATTTTCTCTTCTATCAACTGAAAAACAAGAACACAGCATGCAGATGCTTGATTTATAATTATATGGACGGCAAGAAAAAGATCTAGGACAAAAAAGGGACATAATTCATACAAAAATGAAATTAGGTTTACCCCCTTGATAGCTTTTTGGATAACATAATTCTTCATTTCAGAACAGTACCTTTTACAAAAATGGAGATTTCACTGAAAGAAGTTTAAGATCACAATTTCAAGTTGATGAAATCCTAGATTTCTGGGGAGAAAAAATTGTGAAAATGAAGAAATTGCTTGTAACAAGCAATTCATTTTCAATGGTGTTTTTGTTTTTCTTGAGGGCGTCAAAAAGCGCCTTTTGTGGGAATGGGTTAAAGAACTATAGCTCCTTCTAACCAGTTCATTCACAATCCCGCTTTTTACATCCTGCAAGGAAAAAACCCTTGGAAAACAATGATCTTTTAAAATTTCATCTATTTGTAATTGTCGCCTATAACTTCTTTGATTTTTAGCATAGGCCTTTTTAACCCATCACCAGACAACAAAAATTACACTGGTTCAAATTCAAAGAAGTTGCAGACGACAATTTTTGCTTGATGTAATTTCAAAAGCTCTGTCTTTTGGAGCAGAAATCATTGTGGATAATGAAGAAATTGCTTCATTATCCAAGTTGTCTTTTCTTGAGGGCGTCAAATGCCATCATTGTGTGGGAATGGGTTAAACCCCTACAGAAAAGGCTTTGGACAATGTTTTGGAAAATGAAGGTGTTGTGTCTTAAATATGGATCAGCCTTGAATTATGCGATCTGGTAATGCTGCCTAACAAGATGTTAATTTTCAATTGATTTTATTAAAAAGCTAATTAAATCAACATACATTACTACAAAATGGAACTAGCATGTTTCCATCAACAAATTAATTTCAATATAACAAAAAAATAATCACCTTTTGTCTGTTTTCAAACTGCTCTTTTTCTACTTTCATTTGCCTTTGAGCCGAGTTGACTTGTTCTGTCTGTTTGTCTACATATTGATGAACGGACTGATCAATTTCCTGCAACTCTGACATGAGTCTGTCACGCCAGGCTTTCATCCTATCCTCTTGTTCTCTTCTCTGTATAAGAAATAGAGGATATTGAGATTGATTGATTCAATGCAGTTTAACGCCACTTTTAACAGTATTTCAGTCATAATGCGCCGGCAGGAGCACCTAACAATGGGTTCATGGTATTTCTCACACCAGTACTACCCAGGGTTTTCATTAATAACCGATTGCCGATCTAAAACATCGGTTGAAATCGAATTTTGATCGGTTATTTTCGCCGGAATTTAAAATATCAGTCACAGTTTGATTATAAAATAAATCATCCAATCAAATACAACGATACAAAATTGTTTTCGCATGTTGGTAAACATGGACGCCAGAATAAAAAGAAAAAAGCCTCGACTGAAGACAATCGCAGGGAAAAAGACAAGCAGGGGCCCAGTCGCCCATGGCCCCTAGATTTTTGGCTGGGCCCCTAGACCTTTTGAGAAAATGCCTATACCTCTAATGTTAAATATTGAATTTTGGAAGGCTGGGCCCCTAGGTTGAAATAAATAGTTTTTTTTCATGGTTTCTTCGACTTTGCATTAAAAAAAGGACGATGGTTTCGATAAGTTTAATTTGACATATAATCATTTATGAACTTTGTAGCGTATAGTTTTGTGTTATAATGTAATTTGGGTCAATAAATGCGTTTTAGAGACTTGGCATTTTCTCCCTCAAAACTTTACAGTCTCTTACTTAATTGCTATCAGTATAATCACATTTCAACGTGATAAAAAGACCATAACTTGTAAATGGTATATTATAATAATTATTTAATCATGAATGTCCTGTAGTTTGAGAATTTTCTTGACTAGATCTAGGCAGTGTTGGTATGTATTATCAATTAAAATGAGTTAAAAATGTAAGAAAATCTGCTATGTAAAACACTAAGGAGAGCTCCCCAAATGGATAAAGAAATGCCTTAATTCTATTTCAGCCGGGGGCTTTGCCCCCCCTCCCCCCCCCTGGGCCCCCTACCAGGGCATTGCCCTGGACCAACAATGGGGCCTAGGGCGGCCCCCTTGACCCCTGGCCAATCTGTTGGTTTCCAAATTATATCTGTTGTCCCAATACTTATTGAAAACCCTGGGTAGACTACCACTACATCCTTTCCTAACCTCCAGCTGCTATCCCACTTAGTTTTACGATTATCCACCCATTGGTGAGAGACAAATGTCGGAAAGGATATGCGCCGCCGCCAGGAATCAAACCCTTGACATCCCATAATTGAAGATTTGGAGTCTGAGGCGCTACAGACTGCACTATGACGGCACTATTGAGATAAATAAAGGATACTGGAATAAATCCAAGAACAAAATGAGTCAATGCTGAGTTTTTATCTGTCTCAGATGATAGGTTGATCAATCTAGTACTTTATGAACATGAATTCTACTTGCAGTACAACCTGAATTTTGGGGGATGTAGAAATGACATTCTTTAAATTCATTAATAACAAGAGAAATGAATGTTATTGTGATCATGAAGTTTCATAATCATACATATTATACTTTCAGAGATATGCACCGGACATGATTCAAGTTTAAAAAAATCAAAGGACAATAACTAAAACAAGAGCACCGCCCACAGTGCAACGCTCGGCTGCAGGTGCTGGATAATGCTAAAATTCTAAGTCCAAAAGGGGCATAACTCTTACAAAAATGCTTTTAGAGTTATCCCCCTTATTGTCTAGATAGCTCTTGTGATGGTTAATACACATGCAAAGTTTCATGAGGATATCTTCAATAACAACAGATACGACCGAGGTTAAAGTTTGTCACGCCAACGCTGACGCACGAGATGCCAAGGTGATGGCAATACCTCAGGTTTTCGAGGAAAACAGCCTAGCTAAAAATAAGTATGTTAGAGATTTGGTTCTTGGACACTGCACTTCCCCTCGGTGAGATCTATTCATATGTAAAGTTTCATGATCATACCTATTTCACTTTCAGAGATAAAATTCAAATCTGGAAAATATCAAAAACAAGAGCTCTGCGAGTGGCAAATATACACCCAAAGGGGCTCGTCAGTTACCTAAGTTTGAAGGAAAGCTAATGATTTTTGGCAAAATAAAAATCTTATCTCCTGAATAATACTGTTTACACATGAGAAACAAGACAGCTTTATAATAACTTATCATTCAACATTATGTACAATGGTTAAATTCTATAATTTGAATACAATTTACATAAAAAAATGACCTTGATAAATGACCTTGAAACAAGTTTATTCAGAAAGTACTCACCACAAGTAATAAAAATATGACATTGAAAAACTGATCTTGACAAATAAACTATTCCAAATTAAATCCACTTTTCATTTTTGTCTACAAAAAGTTTGATCTTGGATGAGTCTAAAAGTTTGCAAAACAGGCAAGGGTTAATATACCTGAGTTTCCAATAGGACAACAGCTTGTTCCAGGGAAGTTTCCATGGTCTTCAGCTGTTGTTGAACACTGTCAAACTGTACACAGATCTCATTTTCAAACTGGACAAGATTCTCATCACAGGATGTCTACAGAGAGATATAAACTTGTATTTGAGATTGAGACAAATCACATGAAAAAGGACCAAGTGAGATGTGTGAAAAGCATCACATCAAAAGCAATAGTAATAGTCAAAATACAAAGTGTCAACATTTTTGTATGCATAAAACAACAAAGTAGCAATACCTTAGCTTTACTCCAAAAGTAGTTGAGCTAAAAAACAAGCAAAATAGTCAATTTCTTTTAGTTTGCAAAGCTCTTCACAGCCTAAATATAACATATATATTACAGTTGTCCACGATGAAATAACAGTTCTGCTATTTTGGAACAAAAAGTTGAGTTATTGTCATCACTTTGTTTTCCTTGTTTATAGCTTAATTATCATTGAAGATAATTTCTTCAAACATGGTGTGTGAGACCACTATCACAAAAACAATGCATACTTAACCCTTGTCATGCTGTATAAAATCCTTGTTCAAAAATATATTAAAATCAAGGGCTTATGGAACTATAGGTCTGGTCGTCAGAGTCAATATCTAGTTTGGAAATTGGTCTAATGGACAATTCTGACTTCAAAAGGACAAGCATGTGGGAAAGACTAAGATGAAACTACACATATGTGCAGTCTGATTTCTGTCTATGCCTCCTGCCAAAGCAGGAATATTCCGGGTTAAGTATGACAACGGTAAAGCATTCCATGTGTGCGTACATTTATAGATTTATAAATTCAAAGTTTTAGACCTTATAATACTCTTGAACAAGAATTTTGCAAAGTGGCACATTATATGCCCAAAATAACTTATCAGCAAAACATATATTTTCAATATTTTTGCTAAATTGTTAAGGGGTGTTGGAAAAACTTTTGAAATGGTAAAAAAGTATAGATGCACACACACACTTTTTTTAAAGTTATTAAAGTTAGATTATTCCAAAACCAGTTTAGAGACAAGAAGACATCATAGCGATTCATTGTATTAATTTTAGTTCATTCCCATTGAAGCAGTAAATTATTTTTCATAATCAGAGACCTTAACAAGCAAAAATTATGACAATCTAAATCTGTCATTTCTTATCCATACCCTATGTTGTGTGTACTCATTGGACCAAACACAGTCTGATGGGAAAGGAATGAAATCAAAAGTGTTATTCAAGCGCTGCCTATGTATTTTCTCTTCGAAAACTTACTTACGTATGTCGTACATACTCACTAGAATAGTCTCATAAGCTCCATATTAACCCTTGCTGAACTGGAATATTCCGGTTTTGGCAGGAAGCGAAGACCAAGATAAGCCTGCACATTAGTGCAGTCTGATCTTGGTCTACCTCTCCTGCTTGTACTTTTCCTGCCAGAGTTGTTTAAGAAATTAATTTAAAAAAGAAATATTGATTTTTGATAGACTACGATTATCGACCCATTGGTGAGAGACAAATAGTCGGAAAGGATGAGTGCCGCCGTTGGGGATCGAACCCGGGACCTCTAGATTGACAGTCCGACGCCCTACCAACTGCGCTATGACGGTGGCTATATTGATTGATTTTTGAACAGCAAGTTCTATCAGTGCATTCAGCCCTTTGATTTTAAAGCAATTCAGTAAGGCATTTTATACAGCATGACAAGGGTTATAGGGAATAATGAGTCTAAAACTTAATTTTTCTTCCAATTACTATGTTGCGGTTACTTTTTGGAATTGTACCCACAACATAGTGTTGT
Source organism: Fragum fragum (assembly GCA_946902895.1). NCBI lineage: Eukaryota > Metazoa > Mollusca > Bivalvia > Cardiida > Cardiidae > Fragum > Fragum fragum. The sequence continues at coordinate 27,959,352 of OX336374.1, forward strand.
TTGATTGGAGGGTGATTAGTTCTAGCAATTTTAAATCAAAATCAATCCCTCTACCTTGTAATTCTGTATAGTTGCATTGATATTGTTTAACCAACAAAATTTTTAGCCTGGTCTAAATTAAAAGAAGAAGCAGATGAAAATTTATAGCTGATGAAATTGCGAAAATCTTTGTCTTGAGGGGTAGAAACATTTGTGGATAATGAAGAAATTGTTTGCAACAAGCAATTTCTTCATTGTACACAATTTTTCCAAAGCTTATTCCTGGGGCACCAAAAAGCAGGATCGTGAATAGGTTAACAACCTCTTATAAAATATAACCTACCTTGTAATTCTGTACAGTTGTATTAATATTGTTTAATGACTGTTGGTTGCTATCAGTGGAGGACTGTGCATGTTGGTCCATCTCGTCAATATGTTGACGTAAACATGTCTGTAAACTCCGAACCTGTGACGTCAGGGATTGTGAAGTGTCTTTATTCATCTTAAGTTTCTTGGCTAGAATAGAAATGAAACAATTGAGGTGTAAGTTGTCCTGAGGTGAAATGAGCTTAATAAATTAAGGTTGCCAACCAACAATTTGACTTTAATTTTATGTCCATAACCGTAAGTTATTACCTCAATCAAACTGCCATGTTGGGATCAGAGAGTGGTACCAGAGATAAGTAAATTACTGATAGACAATTAATCCTTATCATGCTGAATAAAATCCTTGTACAGAAATGCATTAAAATCAAAGCGCCTAAGGCACTTTAGGTCTTGATGTCAGGGTCAATATTTAGTTTGGAAAACAATATTATGGACAATTCTGGCTTAAAGGGGACAAACAGGTGGTGTAGACTAAGATCAGACTACACTTACAGGGCTCTCACTAGGATTCCAGGCATCCAATACCAAAATAGATTGGATTCCACACAATAAAAGTTGATTCTAGTTGAATAAAATTGGATTTTCATTGTCATTTTAGTAAATGCGTGAACAACTAACATTGTCTCACCATACAGCTTAATTCTAATAATATTTAAAAAGTGTATGTATTTGAACACAAAGGTTCATATCAGTATGCCTCTAGCACAAAGTGACCTGGTGAAACTATAAACATACACTCATTTTCAAATGACATCTGTGAAATTTGGCCATTATCAGCATATCAGAGAGATGCTAGTACCTTTCTTCCTTCTTTTTCTCCTTTTAAGATGTTAAAACAATACATCCAAGTATATTTCAGTACACTTTGGGTAAAATAGCATATGGCATAATAGGCCATTTAAATGAGATTTAACTTTATTTAAGAGAAAACAAGATGTGTTTGTGAAACACAATGCCCACGCAACAGGACTAAATATTTGACCCTGGTGTGTGACCTTGACCTTATCACATGACCTTGACATGAGGAGATGTGTATTATGGAGATGCATCATCATGCCAGATATGAGCATTGTATCTTAAATCATACTAAAGATTCATTCAAACTTAGGACAGTATACTTGTTTACTTTAAAACGCACACCCTGAATATTTTACCTTGAGCTGTGACCTTGACCTTGGAGCTATCCAGGAACTTATCTAAATGGCACATCTAATCATGATAGAGAGCTATTGTGCAAATTTATTTTGAAATCCATTCTTAAGTGTAGGAGATATACTCTGGACAAATTCAGACTGACTGACACACTAACTCACCTAAACTAAACTAGCTTAAGCATTTACAGTGTCTTGTCATAGGGACAACTATGTGAATCCGGGTCCGTTCGCCCTAATTACTTTTCGCCCTAATTCCTGTTCGCCCCGGGTTCGTTCGCCATAACTCCAGTTCGCCCCGGGTCCGTTCGCCCTATATATATTTAAAATTATAGCTTTCAACAATAAAAAAAATTCTCGTAAACAATGAGATGTTTAGGTTGTGTAAGGTAGTTGTTTCAACTCATATTAGGACAAATTTCAGACTGATCTAAAGTTGTAGTGAAGGTGAATTGATTCCAAAAGGATAAAAGGAATTTATTTGAAAAGGAGAACATGGTTGTATCAAATTCAAGATTCCAAATTAAGTTTTCTTGAAGTAAGTTAATACAAGTTAACAATCATGTTTTATTGCCACAATTATCGGTCTAATAATAATTTGGATAATATAAGAAGACCGTTTTTGACAAAGATAGAATAATCATTTGACAGGATCAAAATGATATCAAAATTTATTACATCACAAGTATCATTTACAAGTTACCTTTAATTAAAACAATGAATAATGACAATTGAAAGTAATAAATCTCAAATACGCTAAAGCATTTTGAATAAAGGACAAAATTGCTTGCCACAAGTTGGAATTTTCAAGTCCCCCCCCCCCGGCAAAAAAAAAACAAACCCACATGAAATTTAGATCATTGAAACACAATCAGTCTTTTTACGACACAGTCACAGATGAATTAGAAAGTTTTTGAAAGTATTGTCGGCATTATATAACAAAATGCCAATAACAGTAGAAAGCATTGTGAGTAAAGGAGAAATTGCTACCATCTGGTTTGAATGGGCCATAATTCACGATTCACACTTTTTTATGACCCCGGTGAAGATGTAAGTAGACGAAAACATTGGTGAAAATGACAAGCTGATTTTTGTTAACCATTTTATTCATTTTCAAACGACCTTACAACAGAGACTACAAATACACTCAAAATCATACTCATTTAAAAAAGGGGGCGAACATAAAAAATAGGGCGAACGGACCCTCTTTTAGGGCGAACGGTCCTGGGGCGAAAGTATATTTAGGGCGAACGGACCCGATACCCAACTATGTCACGCTCATCACAAGTGGGCTTGACAAAAAGAGTTGAACTCACTCAGATGATGGCTGTAGCTAGTATGTACTTGCTCCTGGCTGTTGAAATAGTCACAGACTTGCTGTATCATCTTTTTTACAGCAGTTATGTGTCTCTCTTCAAACGTCGCTTGACACTCCTGGTTGTGGCTTTCTACAGCTCTCTTCCTGTCTAATTTATCATGCAAGCCTTCAACATCAGATACGGAGCTCTGTACTGTGTCTAGTAACTAAAAATATCATAACATCATTTTAGTACTGTAACAATTGACAAAATTTTTGTTTTGTCCATATAGAAATGTAATGATGGAATGTTGAAAATCGTTGTCTATCTGGGTAGAAAAAATTGTGGAAAAATGAAGACAATGCTTGTTCAAAATAATTTATTCATTTTCCACATAAACTTCTTAAACCTAATAACTGCAGCTTGTGTCTAGATGTATTGATGAAATTCCCTATCTTTACCAGCGCTGTGTATACGAATGTATCTAAACCATTAGTCACAGTTTATTCAGCGCAACAAGGGTTAAACTTACATTGGTAGCTTCTGTATACAAGGTTTCCTCTGTCTTCACATGTTCCGACAGTAGATACTTATGTTCGTCTCTGTCTTGTGTTGTATCTCGCAGCCTCAACTTTGTCTCTTTCAATGTATTACGAGTGGTGGACAGCTTCTCCTTTGTGACAAACAACTTTTCTGTCTTCATTTCAAGCTCTTCTTTAGTCTCTGTGAACAGGTCTTGAATCTACAGAAAACATAAACTATCAAGGATCCATATTCATCACCAGGTTCAACCTGTTCCTTTTTTTTTTGCAAAATTTTGGACTCGTCCAAATTCAAAGAGGTTGCAGACGACAATGAAAATTAGATGCAATTTGAAACAACACCATCCTATGTGGTAGAAAATATTGTTGGAAAAGGAGAAATTGCTTGTTAGAATCAATTTTTTTTTTATCCACAATAATTTCTCGAGAATGAAATCTCAGGGACGTAAAAACCAGGGATTGAACAAGAAAGGGTTAAATCAAGGTTACCTCTTAGAACTTCATAACCAGTGATCTGATTGGTCAAGACATGTGTCTGGTCCAATCAGAGTCCTTGTTATGAAAATGTTTATTTAAATTTGAAATAAGATTGGTTGATAAATACAGACCCACAACATACTAAGTTAGTGAATCAAACTACTCTAAATGAAAAGCTTCTATTCACAGACTGCCAACAGACCTTTAGAATGAAATTAGCTACTGTCAATCTTGCCTGAACAAACCTCTCTATTAACCCATTACAACACAACAATTTTTTAGACTGGTCCTAATTGAAAAGAGTTTCAGATGACAATATAAGATTTATGAAATTTTAGATTTTCTCAACTTTCTCCGTAGAAAAAATCATGTTAAATAAAGAAATGGCTTGTTGCAAGCAATTTCTTCATTTTACACCATTTTTTCCCGAATACCTTTCTTGAGGGGCATCAAAAAGCATCATTGTATGGGAACGAGTTACAACTTTAACTATGCGACCATTATAAAGTGCAAAGTATGTGGACCTTAACCAAAATGGAACATGCACATCTTTGGTTGATACTGAGTGCCCATGTGAAATTGGAGCCAAATCCATTGTGTAGTTGAGAAAATGAGTGGACAAGATTTTTCATGAAAGAGTCTTAACTCTTTTAAAAGTAAACGGACCACAACCAAATTACATTATGCACATCTCTACTTAATACAGAGTCTCTCCGTAAGGTTTGAATCAGATCCATGCAGTAGTTGCTGAGAAAATTGAGTGGACAAGGAAAAATGTTTTTTGACATGTTGGCTCCTCTGATCCAAAGTCTTACCACTAGACAAAAGACCTCAGAAGCTAATACAGTCTTGACCCCACCAATTATTTCTACCTTAGTCAGTTCATCATTCAATGTCTCAATTCTCTCTGTCAATTCAGCAATATTGACATCCTGTGACTCTAGTTTCAACTGCATTGCCCTGAAAACAGTTGGGAAGGAGTGCATCATACTATGAGAAACAATGTAGGGGTGAAACTAACGTGTTGAATATATTCTATTATAACATAATCTAACATGATCATTTCATGCTTTATTTTGAATAAAAATAAATGACACCCTCACAGACAGTCCTATTGGAGAAAAAAGTTGGTTGACCAATCAAATCATTCATTTAGACATGAAGTGAACTTTTTTCTACATTTATGTAAACTGTTTTTAATTGCTTTGCAACTTTGTGTTCATTAAGTTGTATTCAAGCTATAGTTATTGATGGTAAGGACACCAACCAACAGTCTGCCTTTTATTCTATATTCCCTGAACAAGCACTTTACAAACTAATAATTTAATTTTTAGTTTCATCTATCAAAAACGAGCATTCTGATTGGTTGAAAAACTTTATTCATAACTCCATAAACAAAATTTTGGGCACGCAGCGATTTTGTTTGCTTCTGCACAAAATAGTCCCATACAAAAAGGTATCAAAATTTGTAAAGCTTTTGTTTTCTACGCTCGATGCTATTAAATTTTAAAAAATGAAGAGAATATTTATTGTTTTCATGGAGGTAAGAACCGAAAAACCTAAACACACATTGTATGAATCCGCTTTGCGTATTAATACAATGTGATTAGGTTTTTCGGATCATACCTCCATGAAAACAAAAAATATTCTCTTCATCTCTTAAATATTCTTTATTATCTAAGTTGAATAGCGAAATTGGAGGTCAGTATGGTTGGCCAGTGATCTGTCAATTCACTCATTGTGTACCAGTCTTGTTTGATTGACATTAACCCATTCCCACAAAATGACACTTTTGGATGCCCCCAGGAACAAAGCTGTGGAAAAACATTGTGGATAATGAAGAATTTGCTTGTTACAAGCAATTTCTTCATTATCCAGAATGTTTTCTTCACCAAAAGAATTATTTTTTTTTTTCAATTTATGAACTTAAAGTTGTCATCTGCAACTTCTTTGAAATCGGACCAGTCTAAAGAATTGTCATGTGGTAATGGGTTAATCACAGACTGTTAACTATTAGTTTACAAATGCTGTTTCTCATAAGACACTTGACTAGGCCTAAGCATGTGCCCGAATATCCTCAAGCTTTGCTCTTGATAGCTATTCAACACCTACTTGTTTTCAGCTGTTTAGGAAAATGTTAAAAATTTGTTTGGTAAAATATCAAAGCAAATCTCCACAGCTCAAAGAAAAACAAGAGGACCATAATGGTCCTATATCGCTCCCCTGAGTATGATGGTTCATGGCTTTATGATATAAACAAAATAGCAAAGCTGTCTGTCTAATTATTTTGTAGAAGATGTTTAAGGATTTCTCTTTTAATCTTAGGTATATTGATAATCCCACAAAAAAGCACTACTTTGAAGTATAGACATCAATACATACCAAGTATAAAAGCTCTAGGCCAAATGGTTTAGGAGAAGAAGGTTTTAAAAGATATCATTATTTACTCCTAACTAAAATTAGGGATTGCACAGAAAAGGGCTAATTTTTTTTTAAATAATTTGGTAGTGGGTCAATGGCTGATGATATGTACCAAATATCAAAGCTCCAGGCTTTATGGTTTGGGAGAAGAAGATTTTTAAAGTTTTCCTTCTTTTATTCTATGTAAAATCAGGGATCGCCCAGAAAAGGGCTAATTTTCAGAATCCAATAATTCTTTGAAGTATTTTGGTAGAGGGTCAATAGGTGATGATTTGTACCAAATATCAAAGTTCTAGGCCTAATGATTTGGGAGAAGAAGATTTTTTAAGATTTCCTACTTTCATTCTATGTAAAATCAGGGATCACCAAGAAAAGGGCTAATTATCAGAATATAGTAATTCTTTGAAGTCTTTTGGTAGAGGGTCAATAGATGATGATTTGTACCATATATCAAAGCTCTAGGCCTTATGGTTTGGGAGAAGAAGATTTTAAATGATTTCCTTCTTTTATTCTATGTAAAATCAGGGATCGCCGAGAAAAGGGCTAATTTTATGAATATAGTAATTCTTTGAAGTAATTTGGTAGAGGGTCAATAGTTGATGATGTATACCAAATATCAAAGCTCTAGGCCTTATGGTTTGGGAGAAGAAGATTTTTAAAGATTTCCTTCTTTATTTCCAAGTTAAATCAGGGATCACCCAGAACAGGGCTAATTTTCAAAATACAGTAAGTCTTTGAAGCATTTTGGTAGAGGGTAAATAGATGTTAATGTATACCAAATATCAAAGCTCTAGGCCTTATGGCTTTGGAGGATAAGATTTTTTAAGTTTTTTCACTCTGTTGCCATGGCAACCATAGTTCTTCATTGATTTCAATTCTTTGAAGTTTTTTTTAAAGAGCATGACCTAAGGATCATTTATGTGACGTTTTGTTGAAATTCCATAGTTAGTTTAGGAGGAGAAGAATTTTTTGTAATTGTGAATGGGCGGACGGACAGATGGATGGACGATGACCGATCACAATAGCTCCCCCAGAGCACTTTGTGCTCAGGTGAGCTACAAGAGAATTGATCACAGTAATAACGTAATATTCCCTATGAATACACGTAAATTTCACTTCTTACCTGACAACAAATGTTCAAACTAGTCCAAACTGAAAGGAGTTACAAACAATAATTTTGAATTGTTTGAATGTGAAAAATCCTTGTGTTTTCAGGTAAAGAACAGTCTGGAAAATAAATATTTCCTACAAGATTTCCAAAGGGTAAACTTACGTGTAGTTTTCTTCTGCTATATAAAATCCATTTTTCTCACGAGCTGCCTGCAAGTCTCTACGGAGCTTGTCTATTTCTTCATTGTACTCCTGAAGAAATATTGTGAAAGAAGAAATAATTGGGTATAATACAAACACTTTCAAAAACACAAAGGTTTAAAAACAATCATCAGTATTTGCTATGATTTCTTAGTACAAAGGTGTGTTCTTTACAGAAAAGCATAGGGGGTCATTGAGGCTTCTTGTTTAACCCTTGCCATACTAACTGGAATATTTCTGTAGGAGGTATAGCCAGAGATCATCCTGTTTGTTTGTGCAGTCCAGAGCATGCGGGCAATCTGATCTTAGTCTGAACTATGTTTTTGACATTTCAAGCCAGAGTTTTTTTGGTTTTTTTGAATTATCAAATTAACTTAATGCATTTAATTCAGCATGACAAGGGTTAAGTCATTGCTGAGCAAACCCCTTCCCACACAATGATGCTTTTTGACGCCCTAATTTGGAAAACATTGCAGAGAATAAGGAAATTGCTAACATAGCCTGTATATATAAAGAACATTTCCAGGAAGGAATCAGGTGCAATCAATTTGATTTCAAGATGTAAACAAACACAAGTTGAAATCGTTAATAAGAACCACAAAATACTCATTCCATAGATCTTCACTCATACCCCTCTTTTGATATAAGAAGGCTTTTATTTGCTTTAGTGACCAACTAACCAATAGAATGTTTAAGCTGTTTTTTCTTTCCTCAGGGACTTTTTGCTAAATCTGTCACACAGACAAACAATCGTAAAACAAACGGCTCTCGATCTTCCAATGAAGGACTATAAAAAGGATTTTAAACTAACCTTTATGAGAGCTTTCTTTGTAAGTTTCTGATTGATTTCTGGTCTATTGGTAATATTCTTGGCTCTATGGGCATAGTCAAGTGTACTCAGAGTTTCCTGAAAATATAAGTGATAGGTTGTACAAAGTTAACACAACTTTCAACATTATTTTGTCCGTGGGAGAGCAAATGTCCTAAACCTTGCCTGTAAAAACCCAAGATTTCATGTCGCTGCAATTTTAAACTTGAGAAAATATTGTGGAAAAAGAAGAAATTGCTTTTGGCAAGCAATTTCTCCTTTTTCCTCAATATTTTCTACCACATAGGATGGCTTCATTTCACATTGTATCCCATTTTTATTGTCGTCTGCAAATTCTTTCAACTTGGACAAGTATAAAATTTCAAGAAACAGGAAAGGGTAATACAGTTTTATTAAAGCTGAAGATTTATGTCATGGCAGCCAGAGCACTAACTAACAAGAAATGTGTAACAGGCACGGATGCCCCCACGTAAGTGCTTGCTGCATGACCTTTAGCTGCAACCTTGAACTTGGTAGTAACAAACAGAACTTTACAAAAATACCAATTTGTGACCAAGACAAATATTTGTTAAAAACTATACTTCCTATTAAAGGATGTCTATAAGAGGAATTCAAAAGCTGTAGATACACTGTAACTATAGACAGATACCTGGACACGCCGTCTTACCTCCAAAAGAAGCAACAACTGAGAAATCACTGACATGAGTTTGCGATATACATGTATATGGTCTGGCCAGGAACATAAAACAATAAGAGTGCCATAATCACAATATACGCAGCCCGTTTTCTGTGGCACATTATAAAAAGGCAAAAGACCTACAAGGTCAGGTGACTAGGAACATTTTGTGAAAATTACATTCAAATTTGTCCATAAATGTAGATGTGTTAACAAGAAATTGGACAGACATGCAGATGGAGAAGCTGATACCAATATACATCCGCCTCATGTGGAATATATGAATAGAGCCATCTGTTGGTGTCCTAAATGTAATAACTACAGCTGAAATGAGCTGTAGTTACGGGTTTTAGTCATAAATCAAGAAAAAAGTTTTGCATAAATGTAGAAGGTCAACCTTCACTTCTAGTCTAAATGAATGATTTGATTGGTCAATCAATTTTTGATTGGCAGCAGAGATATATATTTGTTTGTTTGTTTGTTTGAATGGGGTTTTACGCCGCTTTCAACAATCTTTCAGTTATATCGCGGCGGCTGGAGCACCTAACAATAGAATCCTGGTATTTCTCACACCAGTGCTACCATTACATCCTTTCCTAGCCTCCAGCTGCTATCCCACATAGGTCTACGATTATCAACCCATTGGTGAGAGACAAATAGTCGGAAAGGATGAGTGCCGCCGTCGGGAATCGAACCCGGGACCTTTAGATTGACAGTCCGACGCGCTACCACTGCGTTATGACGGCGGCTGAGATATATATTAACACAAAGAATAATTTTTAGATTGGCCAAATTTTAATGCAGTTGTAGATGACAATTTTTAGTTGACTAAATAGAAAAACTTGTGGAAAATAAAGAAATTCCTTCTAACAAGTTATTTCTTTATTTTCCATGTTTTTCAATGAATAGTCTTGTGTGGCAAAGGGTAAAATGTTGAATTGCAGCAGTCTATCAAAATATCTTTCAACCAGTTAATTAATTTCTTCCTTTAACAGCCACCATGTTCATCTAAATGCTTTAGTAAAAAACATATAGGGGGGGGGGAATAACTAAAACATTGTAACTACATGATTTTCCTTGATGTCAGAGGTCAGTGGTTTGGCCAGTGATCCATTATTAGACCAATTGGTCCTGTCATTCAAATACTCAATTAACATATCAAATCATTCACTTAAACAAAAGTGAATTTTTAACTCCAACATTGGCTGACACTTTAGTGAAGCATTTTTACTTGTTTGGGGACTCTGGCAATGTTTATGTTACCAACAACGGTTTTCCTTTTTTATATGTTACTGACCATAAATTTTGTAAAATAACACAGGTAAAAATCAAAGTGGAAATTCCTGTGAGAGTAAAAGATGATAACAAGCGGAGTCAGTGAGTGGGTCCAGGGATCCCTCAATAGGTAACCCTACCTCAAGATTGATAGAAGCCGGAGAAATTGTAGCTATAATGGATGTCTTTGTCCTTCCTCCTAGAGAATCTTGAAGAATTCTGGTGAGTTTGCTTTCCCTGAAATAAAGGAAATAAATATGATGTTAATGCCCTGATTAGATTTGATGCACATATATATCTATCCACTTACCACAACAAATATTGCTCAACTCTCAGAAAAAGCTATATGCTCTACACATCCCAATATATAAAATTGCCCTGTAAAAATGGTCTTTCAGATCAAGGCTCTATATTGGTAGCTACATTTGAGCTGCTTACCCTAAAGCTGTAACAATATGACACATGATCTAATCAAGGCCCTGGCTCTCAATTGACCAAATGCTGGCCCCGCCAACCGATACCGTAGCACATACCCATTGACTCCTACAGGAAGTCCCACTTTCATTTCAAATGACGTTATTTTGCAAAATTTATAGCCAGTATTATATCACAAAAAAGTAGAGTGGCTGGCGACCTAAATGGCTGTACAGCTTGAATAAGCTGTAGTTACAACACAAAAATGGTGGCCAATGTTCGAGTTCAAAACTCAATTTCTGAATGAATGAATTATTTGATTGGTCAATCAATTCCTTGATTGACAGCCACAATTGGTAAATACCATTTTCCCCCGAATTTCATCTCAACCCTTGTCATGATGAATAAAATCTATTTCTGAGATGCATTAAAATCAAAAGCCTGAAAGCAGTTGAAGCCTAAGTTTATAGTCAATATTCATTTTGAAAATTAAGTTTATATACAGTTCTGGCTTCAAGGAGACAAACAGGTGGTGTAAACGAAGATCAGCCTGCAAATTAATGCAAGCTGATCTTTGTCTCTGCCTCCTACTAAAACAGGAATACAGCATGTCCAGTACCGCAAGGTAAATTTTTTACTCGTATCTTACCTGTAAGGTATATGTGGAGCATGTTCTACAAGAGCTGTGATAACCCTGCCTAGCGTTAACAAACTCTGGTTGATATTTCCAGCCTCACGTGCTCGCTTGTCCACAGCTCCTGATCTACCAATGTTCTCACTACCCGCTAAATCTACCTACAAGAAACAGAACAAGTTTGTAATTCTATCTTTGTTTCAATTGGATAAGTTTTTTTATGATAAACAATTTTAACCAATAAGTGAAAAAGTGAATTTAATTAACAGAGAATTATTATCTGCAACTTCCTTCAATTCGGACTAGTCAAAAAAATTGATGGAAACCTATGTAATGAAATTTACCAAGCTGGAAATAAATTGACTAACGGGAGAAATTTTAGTATCATAGCCATCAATTAAAACATTGATTAACCAGTAAAATCATTCCTTTACACTTGAAGTGAACTCTGAATACATAAATTGACTTACATTTCTATTAACCCTGTTTTTTCTAGACTGGTCCAAATTCAAAGGTTTTGTAGATGACAATTCACAGTTGAATTTATTTTAAAAATAATCATTCAGTAGGGTAGAAATATTGTGGAAAAAGAAGAAATTGCTTGTTACAAGCAATTTCTTCTTTTTCCACAATGTTTTCTCAAGTATAAAACACAGGGACGTAAAAACCAGGGATTATACAGGAAAGGGTTAACCTTTTTTATTGGTGTGATGACTTTAAAATTCTAACTAAACCTCATTCAAGTCAACTTTAAACATTTAAAATTTTACTTTTTGTTAGATGTTCCTTGCCATATATCTTTTATAATATCTATGATTGATACTTTTGTCTGAGACGTCCCTCTTGTCTGAGTCAGTGGGTTTGGCCAGCAATCCATCAATTGTTCAGGTGTTGTTTGTATGAGGCTTACTTAACAATTCATTTAAAAGCTTTAAACAAATATTTCTATACTCACTAAATGAAGCTTCCCTGTCTTTAACAACTCTTCTCCCTCCATTGTATTCTCCTTAATGTGAATAGTTACTGTGAACACGGAGTGTGATCGACTGCAAGGAATATGTATACATATACAGATTAATTTGTCACAGTGGCCATTAAGCATGCAAATTACATTAACCCATTGACAAACAACTTTGCCGACAATAATTGTTTTTTATGAAATTTTAAAAACCTGTCTGTAATCGTGTAAAATATAGTGGATTATGAAGAAATTGCATGCCAAAAGCAATTTCTTACCAATGCCACAATGCTTTCCAATTTTTTTATTTTAGGGATGTTTAAAGTGGGATTGTGTGGTTATTTTTACATATATTGAGTCCCCACAGGGCAAAATGTCAAGAAATTCAAATGCCTTCCAGCAGCACCTTTTGATAAAACATAAGGTACTTGCTTGATACAGATTGTAAATGTATCACCTTATATGTGACCGAAAACCCTGTAAAATAATAAACAAGAGGCCCAAGAGGGCCTGTATCGCTCCACTGGTTTTAACATCTCGAGATTTGAAGTCTGTAATTTCAGAACAATGCTTGTAGATGCTGGACAAAGGCTAATCTCGATAGATCACATGATGAAGTGTTCAGGTGAGCTAAGAAAGGGTGTATATCATAAAACAAAATCTGTTTTTAAATCACAAATGCCAAGTTTTGACCATGACAGATGACTTTGATCTTGTCACATTACTTTGATATTTGCGCATGCGTTGACATGAGATCATGCCAAATACATGTATAAGCTCAGAGGGATTTGTATTCTAACAAAAGTTTATCTCAAATATACAAAGTTTCTTTCGCAATCAAAGATGGGTGTCCATGATATATCAATAGCATTATGATACAAATGACAGTACTTTGAACGCCATGATGTTCCAATTTTATTTTCGTTAAAGAAAACCCATATAATACTTGGTCTTGTAGCATTCTTTTGTCTGAATTCAATTTCTTTTACAATGTGAGAGGAATGGTTGAAATTGGTACATTGGTTTGGCAGAAGATGTTTAAAGAAAAAGTTTGCGTATAGACGGACAGACGCACGCACTGACGAAATACGTGCGACAGACAACGCCATGACAATAGCACTCTCATAACTAAAAATTGTTAAATAAATATATTTCTCCCATAACCTGAAAATTTTGGTTTTGTTTAATCTGAATTCCAACAAATTATAGCAGACTAATTTTAGCTACAATGTTTTTCATAACTTATTGTAAGTTCATCAAAATGATTTTGTTAGGTATTTGGCATATAAAAATCTGTAAGGGAAGTGATAAGAAATAATTCTATAGCTTCATAAGATGCATCTATGCATTTATCTCCTGTAGGTCAATGTTCTAGAAAATTTACCTATTCAGATATTCCTACACATGTAAGCTTACACAATATTTACATCTCTTTGCATTTACATAGTTAAAAGTGATAAATTAATATTTCTACTAAATAAAGCTCACTCTGACTCAAAACAGCATTTTGAGGTCTCTTTACAACTATTTTGTGATGATTTGAGATGAGAAGATTTGGGGGTGAATCAAAGTTTCTTGAAAAATTTAAGTAGAGGGTCTGTCAAGGAACAAGTTTCATTTAAATAGGCCAAATAGGGAGGAGAAGATGTTTAAATTGAAAATATACCCTGCCATGCCATGCCCTTATTTGGGGGTTAAGCAAATTTCTTGAACAATTTAAGTAGAAGGTCACTCAAGGAACATTCATGCCAAGATTCATTTAAATCGGCCAAATGGTTTGAGAGGAGAGGATTTTTAAAGGTTTTGAAGTGAAAATAAGCCCCACCCTGCCAGGCCCATACTTGGGGGTCATGCAAAATTTCTTGAACAATTTAAGTAGAGGGTCACTCTAGGAACATTTATGCAAAGTTTCATTTAAATCAGCCAAATGGCTTTGGAGGAGAAGATTTTTAAAGATTTCAAAGAGAAAATAAGCCCCGCCCTGCCACACCCATATTTTGGGGTCAATCAAAATTTCTTGAAAAATTTAAGTAGAAGGTCACTCAAGGAACATTTATGCAAAGTTAAATTTAAATCGGCCAAATGGTTTGAGAGGAGAAGATTTTTAAAGATTTCAAGTGAAATAAGCCCTGCCCTGCCATGCCCATATTTTGGGGTCAATCAAAATTTCTTTAACAATTTAAGTAGAGGGTCACTCAAGAACATTTATGCAAAGTTAAATTTTAATCAGCCAAATGGTTTGAGAGGAGAAGATGTTCAAAGATTTTAATATGAAAATAAGCCCCACTCTGCCACGACCATATTTGGGTGTAAATCAAAATTTCTTTAACAATTTAAGTAGAGGGTCACTCAAGGAACATTCATGCAAAGTTTCATTTTAATCGGCAAAATGGTTTAGGAGAAGATTTTTCAAAGATTTAAAAGTGAAAATAAGCCCCAACCTGCCTCGCCCATATTTGGGGATCAATCAAAATTTATTGAACAATTTAAGTAGAGGGTCACTCTAGGAACATCCATGCCAAGTTTCATTTAAATCGGCCAACTGGTTTGGGAGGAGAAGATTTTTAAAGATTTTAAAGTGAAAATAAGCCCCACCCTGCAATGCCCATATTTAAGTGCAATCAAAATTTATTGAACAATTTAAGTAGAGGGTCACTCAAGGAACATTCATGCCAAGTTTCATTTAAATTGGCCCAATGGTTTGAGAGGAGAAGATTTTTAAAGATTTTAAAATGAAAACATGCCATGCCCTGCCACACCCATATTAGGGGGTGAATCAAAATTTCTATGACAATTTAAGAAGAGGGTGGCCCAAGGAACATTTCTGCCAAGTTTAATTGAAATACGCCCATTGGTTTAGGAGGAGAAGACGGACACACGCATGCCGGACAACGCCATGACAATAGCTCCCTGGCCTTCGGCCAGTGGAGCTAAAAATGATAAACTCCCTTGGGGATTTAGTCCTGTTATACATTCATTTTGCATTACTTAGTTGGAGCAAAAACATATCATCACATTGCCATGTTAGAGACTATGCTCGATAAAATTGCCATTTTGTCTCATATTTGCAAGAAGGAATTAGAATAATTAGTTGGATTTTTTTGCATAGAGATTGATGCATCTTCATTTCCCAAACAACAAAAGCTATAATGTCATCAAAATATAGCTTTTTTGTTTTTCACTCAGAAAAAGATAAATCAATCTATTGGATGGGGTTTAATGCCACTCTATTTCAGTCATATTACGTTGGCTGGAGCACTTAACCATGGATTCCCAGTATTCATCACACCAGTAAAACCAGAATATCCTTTCCAGGCCTCTGGTTGCTCCTCCAACTCAGGTTTAAGATTATCCACCCATTGGTTGGAAACAAATGTCGGAAAGAATATCTACCACGGCCAGGGGAAATTAAAATTAAACTTAACCCTTGGCATGCTGAATATTTATCCTTTCTTCATTAAAATTTAACTTTTTGTCAAATTAAGATCTACTTTATGTACGTATGTTTCCTCAACCCTAAAAGTACAAGCAGGAAGTGTAGACTAAGATCAGACTGCACGGCTGTGCAAGCTGATCTCAGTCTACACACATGCCACAACTGTTGTCAAAAACGGGAAAATTCAGGGATCAGCATGACAAGGGTTAATCCTCTACCCTCTCATCTAATGAAATCCTCTGCCATGTAACTATGTAACTATGAGTCCCTACCTTGAGAAAGCATTCATCAGTGTAGCAGCTGTCTGTCTCTTGGCAGCTCCCCGCTCTAGAATCTGGTACACTTCATCCTTACTCTTAACCACAAGCTCTTCGAGACCATTTATTATCACGGAACCCTATAAGTGCAAAATCATGATGTTTATGTGAAACACCATGCCCCCATAACAGCCCTTTTTTGAAAATTAAACCTTGATCAGTGACCTTGTTACATGTCCTGGGCCTTGGGATCTGCAGATACATATCAATGAGATCTATCATCATCATGCCAAATATTAGCATTTTATTATCACACCAAACAGACATATATCTTAAATAGGCTTTAGGTAATTGTAAATGTTATGTTTTTGGGTTAAGATTCAAATATACAGACTGACAAACGGACAATGGTGAAACAATATATCCCCAATCTTCATTTACCGGTATCTGTGGCATAAAACGCAATATTGTGGCATAGTGCGTACTCATTGCAATCATCTCATTGAGACAAGTCAAATGAGTAAAATCAGTGTAGGGTTTGGAAATAAAAGATAATGATTAACCCTGTCATGCTCATCTTGGAACATTTCTGTTTATGCAGGAGGTAAAGACAAAGATCAGCAGAACACCCTATTTAATCTCTCCAACCAGCATTTTCTATGAAAAGAATTTTCAATAAAATTGAAATACATGTACTGACTTTTTTTAAAAATGCTAACAGCCCATGATTTTAATACTGAAAAAGATTTCACTCAGACTTCCAGCATGCCATTGGTGAAGACTTTCATCACCCCCGTCGAATCTGGAGCTCTGCATATTTCATCAAGGTTTCACAAGACATAGGTTTTGTGAGGCTGAGACTCAAAATAAGTAGCCAGGTCCCTCAAAATTGTCCGCTGCAAGTCACATGGACCTTCTGGGACTCAACGTCAGTAAAGAATTTAATACTGTTTTACAGTTTACATTTTTTTTCTAAAGTTGAGTGCTAGAACATCATAGCTATTCAACACTTTATTCATCAATAACTATTCTATAATTTCAATATCCAAGTAAAAAAACCAAACATGGCTATAGTTAACCCTTTCCTGTTTAAAATTCAATGGTTTTGCAGACGAAAATTTAAAGTCGATTTGATTAGAAAAATAACCATTCGGTCAGGTAGAAAATATCGTGGAAAAAGAAGAAATTGCTTGTTGCAATTTCTTCTTTCCCACAATGTTTTCTCAAGTATAAAATCACAAGGACGTAAAAACCAGTGATTGTACAGGAAAGGGTTAAAAAGAACTATGGTTGTTTAGATAAATCAGGGTGACCTACATATTAGCCCTTTCCTGATCAACCTTTGGTTTTTACACCCCTTTGATTTTATGATTGAGAACATAATAGAAACAAGAGCCATGTCGGACATGGCCATCCCCCGCCTTAAAAGCTTGATAGTAAACTGAAGCCAGTTAGATTTATGCTTCTTGTGAACTGCATTTCTTGTCAATGAGTTCTATAATAGCTATTATACTGTCAGAGATATGCCCCGGACAAAATTTAAGTCTTTAAAACAACAAAGGGCAATAACTCCAAAATTATGCAAGCAAGAGTTGTGCTTCTTGTGCACTGCACTTCTCCTCAATGAGATCTATCGGCCTATGAAGTTTCAAGTTGATAGCAATTATACTTTCAGAGATATGCTCCGGACAAGTTTAGTGACGGAATGACGGACGGAGACCATTACTATATCGCCTTTGCTGAAACGGCGGGGGATAAAAAACTTATTATTCCACAATGTTTTCTATCTTACTAAATGGTTAATTTTTAAAATAAATCCACTCTAAATTTGTATGCAAAACCTTTGAATTTGGATAGATCAAAAATTTTGCAAAACAGGAAAGGGTTCAACGAGGGCACTTATGTCAGACTGTCTAGTCTATTGGATCCTAATCTGTGATTGTTAGACTAAAACCCTGCCTCATCAAATTTCTACCTCTATTGATCAGCCTTTCCCAGAACAGTGGAGTTATTCACCCTCAAGAGGCACCAATTTTGAGGAAATCATATTGTGAGAGGTGAAACTACTTGTGTTATTCAATTTCTCTGTCCCCCTTGGTCAGAACCCTATTCACCACGAAGAAACACAAGAGAAATCAAGGATTCAACCTTGGACAAAATCAAAGAACAAAGAATAGTGCCATAGATAACAGTTGGAATCTTAACCCTTGTCATGCTGAACCCGGAATATTCCAGTTTTGGCAGGAGATGTAGACTAAGATCAGACTGCACTTATGTGCAGGCTGATCTTAGTCTATTCCTCCTGCTTGTATTTTTCCTGCCACAGTTGTTGATGAAGTTGATTTCTAAAAGAAATATTGATTTTTGAACAACAAGTTCTATCATTGCTTTCAGCCCTTTGATTATACAGCAATTCAGTAAGGTAATTTATACAGCATGACAAGAGTTAACAATTAGTTATAATGCAATAACGTATTTCAAGGAAGACTTGTACAATACTATTTTTGTCAACTCATTGACTAAAAATTTGAGTAGTCAATATTCAAAACAAGAGTATCACACATCGAAGCCAAACACAGTTGCAGGTGCTTGATAATTTCAAAAAGGGCACAATAATTCAAAAAAGCGATTAAGAGTTATTTTCCTTGATAGTTTAGATTGCCCTGGCAATGATAAATATACATGCCCAGCTTCAAGCAAAATATCTCTAGTGATTATGGAGATTAAATCAAGTTCAACCCTTGACATTCTAAATAAAATCCTCTTAAGAATTGCATAAAAACAAAGGCTTGTAAGCACTGGAAGAATTTATTTTCCATCACTTTTTCAAAAATTCATCTGATAACCAACTTCTGTTTGAAAGGAACGAATAAGTGGTGTAGACTAAGAACAGGCTGATCTTTATCTATACTTCCTGCAAAAGCAGAAGGAATTTTACGTTCAGCATGAAAGGAGTTAAGGTTAAGCTAATGACTTCAGCCACAACCAACACAGGGTGCTGACAACATATCCACCTTTTTGTCCCCAAAACAGCTAAGCTAACTAGACTATCACTGAATGCGATTAATGACCCTCACCCCATAGCTTTATACTACAGAAATAACATTTTGTCACTGGAAAAGAGCCTTTTTTCAACAAAGGACTATAATTCCAATGACCATTACCAAGTCTATCTATAAAGTTTGAATCTAATCCATGCAGTAGTTGCTGAGAAATTGAGCTGACAAAGCTACAGACGGACCAACCGACAAAACAACCGACCAGCAGACCCACAGACAAGCTGACTCCTAATTACCCCCCAAACAATTTTTAGAGAAATTAATAAAACACTTACCTTTCTAGTGTTATCTTCATAGATTCTTAGCCGGAGAGGGTCTTCTGATGAACCTAACAAATCAAACAGTTCTTCATTGTAAAGTTCTAAGAATGAGACACGCACTGAGAACTCAACCTCCTGGCCCTGAAAAGGTGAAACTGTTTAATACTTCATAACATTAAAAAGGAATATATAAAGTGTTGATTGCCACAGTATTTCATTTATCCCATGGAGGCTGGAGCACCTTACCATGGATTCCTGGTATTTCTCACACCAGAAAGTTGCGAAGAGTAATTTTGTATTCAAAAGAAGTTGACAATGGTTGATATCATATCATTAATGTTGTGTATGTTTCTTGAGTCATCCAATTTTTGAAATATATTTCAGAAAATGGCTAATGCAATTTGAGCACAAAAGTTGTTGGTAATTTGTTTTCAATAGTGGCATTAAAATCAAATTGGTCAACTCAAGAACTATATTTGGTTGTTGTGGCTGTCCAACATTTATTTCGGAGACAAACTTGTACAAAACTGTTGCAGAATTAAAAAAAACTCTGTTCATAATGATTTTCCTACCAACAGGTACAAAAACCCCATCAAAACTTTCAGTGGATACACTGCATATTGACAGTCAGCAAAATTGACTCACTGCTTTTGGAATTTGACACACCATTTTTAACTCAGTGAGTCAACTTGATTCAGCCAGATAAAATGGTATATTAAACCCTTGTCATGCTATTCCTGGAATATTCCTGTTTTGCCAATACTTGTGGCAAGTGTGAAGATAGACCAGCCTGCACAGACGTGAGGTCTGATCTTAGTCTACACTATCTACTTGTTCTTTGAGTGTTGAGGAAATATGTGAACACAAGGTAGATATAAATTTGACAAAAAAAGTGAAGAAAGGATAAATATTTAGCATGACAAGAGCTAATTTCTGAGATATGTTCTTAACAAGAATTAGACCCAAACAAACACATCTATCCACCAGACAGAGGTAAATCTACATACCTGTCGCCATCACATTGTAGGGACATAAAAATATCAATGTGTGATACCTAATTCAAATGCCATGTTGGAGGTCAGAGGACGTTGTCAGTAATCCCTTCATTTGATCCAGCAGGTCTATAGCTAATAAACGTGAGTGGTGAGCTTGACTGTCACCTCAACATTTGTGACAAGAGAAATATTATTTTCTATATAATCAGAATGACTTACTTGAAGCGTATCAAATATGTTGGCTAAAGCTCTAGGGATGATTCCTGTCAGGGGATCAGTTTCCCATGTCATACTAGGATCATCTGATCTCTCTCCTTCCATTGTAAATGTCTTCCCAGTACCTGTCTGACCATATCTGACATTTGAAAAGAAAAATACAATGATGTTTACGGTTAAAAAAATTGAACTTTAAATACATCATCAAACCTTTTACTTATCCATTTTTCTATTAGTAAAGAATTGGTATAAACATGGATAGCTGACTAAAGTACAAGATATGAGAGCCATTACACCAATCATTGCCCTCTAAAATACAAAATGGCCTACTTTGCACCAAGTCTGGGAGTATTGCGTGCACACTCTTCTCATTCTAAAATCCAATCTTGGTAGAAACAAGCTACCAATTCATAAACATTTACCAATTATCTTTTAATAAACTTAAGTCTGGAACTATAGAAGGTCTTCTTCATGAAAAATAGCTTAGTGTATTTAATCTTCTGGTAGTATTTAGTATGTTGCATTTTGAAACTTGTTTTAGATGGCCCTTGTTTTGGCAAAATTACATGTACCTCCATAATCAAATGCTGTGGGCACCTCTAACAAAGCCCAATTGAACACTTGACAGGTGATAGAATCCCTATTTGACAGCATGAAATACTGTCTCAGTTTTCTAATCAATACTACTAGGAGAAGATTATTCCACTGCTAGAATGAAGACACAATGAGAATTAACCCATTCCAACTCAATCCCTCCTTTTTACGCCCCTCAAGAAAAAATCTTTGGAAAACATTGTGGAAAATGAAGAAATTGCTTGTATCAATCAATTTCTTCATTATCCATAATGTTTTCTATCCAAAAAGACGAAAAAATTCAAAATTCCATCAACTTGAAATTGTCGTCTGCAGCTTCTTTCAATTTGGACCAGTCTAAAATTTTGTTGTGTTGGAATGGGTTAATATTTTCACCCATTCCTACACAATTGAATTTTAGACAGGTCAAAATGTAGTTGCAGACAACAATTTTAGGCTGATGAAATCTTTCAAATCTGTCTTTTGGGGTAGAAAACATTGTGGATAATGAAGAAATTGCTTGTCACAATCAATTTCTTCATTTTCCACAATGTTTTCCAAAGCTTTCATATAGAGGATTTAAAAGTGTCATTGTGTGGGAATGGGTTGAGGAACAATCATAAGATGTCCAAAACGTCTTTTTTATGATTCTCATAATTTCTACTTCTTAACAAGAGGCCCATGAGGGCCTGAGACGCTCTACTGGTTATCAAGTTTTCCGTTAAAGAAATCTGATATTTAAGGAAGTTAATTGCTAAAAGAAGATTGCATAAAGAAAAAAAAGGGGCTTTATCCCCTTTATCATTTTAAGCAACAATCCTCAAAGCCCCTTTTCCCATGTTTCATGACGGATCCACTCCATTTCCAAAAGAAAGTTACCTTATGAACCTACAATCATTCTGTGAATATTTCATCAGAATCTGACAATAATTGTGGACTTTATCACATAAACAGGATTGTTTTGAATGAAAATCAATAAGGCCCCTTTTCCTGTGTTTTCTGATGGATCAATATCATTCCAAAAGGAACTTTCCTTACAACCCGACAATTGTCCTGTGAAATTTAAAAGACAACTTGATAATGATTGTGATTTTCATCACATACACAAGAATGTTTTGAATGATAATCTGTAAGGCCCCTTTTCCTGTGTTTCGAATGCCACAATTATTCCATGCATCTTTGAAGAGAATCCAATAAAACTGTTGACTTTATTGTGTTGACAAAGATATTAAATTCAAGTTCTCATAAGGCCCCTTTTCCCGTGATATTTTACTGTTGGTTTTATCATTCTATGAAAGTTAAAAGTGAATCCGATGAAATATTGGGAATTCATTATGTTTACTAAAATATTTAAAAAAAAAAAAAAATCATATGGCCCCTTTTTACGTGATACTTGATGGATTGTACCCAGTTCTGAAAAGAACCATTTAAGTATTTGTACAATCTTTCAGTGAAATTTTGAAATGAATCCGGTGAAATCAAGGGACATCATTGTGTTAACCAGAATATTTAAGAGAGTTTTTCATAAGGCCCCTTTTTATGTGACCCTTGCTATAGTCAGATCCACTGTCAAAATCAACAATTGGAATGATGGTACAATCAATCTGTTTAATCTGTGGAATTTATTGTGTTAATGAGTTTATAGTGAAATCTTCATAGGGCCCCTTTTCTCATGATACTTTACAGAACAAACCAAATTTCAAAAGAAACAATTCTAATGAAGGTAGAATCATTCTTTAAAAGTTAAAGAGAATCAATGAAAACAGTGGACTGAATTGTGTCAAGAATTTTTGTAACTAAATTTTCATAAGGCCCCTTTTTCTGTGAAACTTAACAAATCAGACCCAATGTGCAAAGGAACAATCCTAATGATAGTTTGAAGAAAATGATAAAGACTGAGGACTTTATTGTTATATTGATGTTTTGTAATAAAATTTTTATATGGTCCCTTTTCTTGTGTCACTTAACCAATCAGACCTAATTTACAAAGGAACAATCCAAATGATGGTACAATCATTCTATTAAAGTTTGAAGAGATTCTGATAAAGACTGAGGGCATTGTTGTGTTTATGAGGATTTGGGAATACTTTTTCATACAGCCCCTTTTCCTATGATACTAGACAGATCAGGCCCAATTTGGAAATAAACAATCCTTATGATGGTACAAACATTCTGTGAAAGTTTGAACAGAATCTGATGAAAACTGCAGACTTTATCTTGGTGTCAAATTTTTAAAATAAAATTTTCTTAAGGCTCCTTTTCCTGTGATACTTGAAGGATCAGGTCTCATGTCAGCATCAACAATCGTGATTATTGTACAATGATTCTGTGAAGGTTTGAATAAAATCCAATGAAAGCTCTGGACTTGGTTACAAGGATTATAGATAAAATTCTCTAAAGGCCCCTTTTCCCATGATACTAGACAGATCACGCCTAATTTGAAAAGAAAGAATCCTTATGATGGAATAATCATTCTGTGAAAGTTTTAACAGAATCTGATGAAAACTGTTGACTTTATTGTGGTACAATGATTTTAAAATTAAATTTCATAATGCTCCTTTTCCTGTGATACTTGACGGATCAGGTCTAATGCAAACATCAACAATCATTATTATTGTACAATTATTCTGTGAATGTTTGAAGAAAATCCGATGAAAGCCTTGGACTTGGTAACAAGGATTTATAAATGAAATTTTCATAAGGCCCCTTTTCCTGTGCTTCTTGACAGTTCAAACCCTGTTATGAAAAGAATGATAGTTATGACCTTCCAATCATTCTGTGAAAGTTTCAACAAAATCTGATCAAAGCTGTGGGCTTTATTGTGTTAACAGGGTTTTATTAATTGAATTTTCATATTGCCCCTTTTCCCATGTTACTTGATGGATCTGAACCAATTCCAAAGGGAACTCTTCTTACAAAAGTATAATTATTCTGTTTGAGTATAAAGACAACCCCATCTCATCTGTAGACTTACAAGCATTAATTAAGATTTTTTTAATTGAATTTTCCTAAGGCCCCTTTTCCTATGTTTCTCAATGGATCAGACCCAATTTGAAAGGAACAATCCTTATGATGGTACAATCATTATGTTAAAGTTTTAAGTCAATCAGGTGAAATCTAGGGCCATTACATGTTAACTAAGATTTTTTTATTAAATTTTCATAGGGGCCCTTTTCCCATGAAACTTGATGGATCAAACCTACTTCCGAAAGGAACAATCCATTTAATGTAATTATCATTCGGGGAATGTTTGAAGAGAATGTGTTGAAAACTATGGACTCTATTGTGTTTTCAAGGACTTTTTCAATCCTGTTTTAATCGGGTCCCTTTTTCCCGTGGTCCTTGACTGATCATACCAAATTTTGAAAGGAACAATTCTTATGATGGTACAATCATTCTGTGAAAGTTTGAAGTCAATCAGATGAGAACTGTGGACTCAAGAGTGTTAACAAAGATCTTTGAATTAAATTTTAATAAGGCCCCTTTTCCTATGTTTCTTGAGGAATCATATCCGATTCCAAAAGGTACAATCCTTATGATGGTACAATCATTCTGTGAAAGTTTGAAGAGAATCCGTTGTAAATTGTTGGCTTTAGATTATTAATGAGAATTTTTTATTAAACATTTCATAAGGCCCCTTTTTCCTGTGTTTCTTGAAGGATCAAACCAAATTTCAAAAGGAATAATCCTTATGATAGTACAATCATTCTGTGAAAGTTTGAAGGGAATCCGATGAAAACTATTGACTCCAGAGTGTTAACAAGAATTTTTTAATTAAATTTTCATAAGGCCCCTTTTCCCCTGTTTCATAACAGATCAGACCCATTTTCGAAAGGAACGATCCTTATGATTGTTTGAAGAGAATCCAAAGAAAACTGTGGACTCTTTCATGTAAACGAGGATTTTTTAATTAAATTTTCATAAGGCCCCTTTTCCCGTGTTTCTTGACGGATCATACCCATTTTCGAAAGGAACGATCCTTATGTTGGTACAATCATTCTGAGAAAGTTTGAAGAGAATCCAATGAAAACTGTGGACTCTATCGCGTAAACGAGGATTTTAATTGAAATTTTAATGATTTTTCATAAGGCCCCTTTTGCCGTGTTTCTTGACGGATCATACCCATTTTCGAAAGGAACGATCCTTATGTTGGTATAATCATTCTGTGAAAGTTTGAAGAGAATCTGATGAGAACTGTGGACTCTATCGCGTAAACGAGGATTTTTTAATTAAATTTTCATAAGGCCCCTTTTCCCGTGTTTCTTGACGGATCATACCCATTTTCGAAAGGAACGATCCTTATGATGGTACAATCATTCTGAGAAAGTTTGAAGAGAATCTGATGAAAACTGTGGACTTTATCGCGTAAACGAGGATTTTTAATTGAATTTTTAATTAAATTTTCATAAGGCCCCTTTTCCCGTGTTTCTTGACGGATCATACCCATTTTCGAAAGGAACTATTTTTATGATGGTACAATCATTCTGTGAAAGTTTGAAGAGAATCCAATGAAAACTGTGGACTTTATCGCGTAAACGAAGATTTTTTAATTAAGTTTTAATTAGGCCCCTTTTCCCGTGTTTCTTGACGGATCTGACCCAATTTCGAAAGGAACGATCCTTATGATGGTACAATCATTCTGTGAAAGTTTGAAGAGAATCCGATGAAAACTGTGGACTTTATCGCGTAAACAAGGAAAAGTTTAACGGACGGACGCCGGACGGATGGACGCATGGACGCCGGACGGGAAAAAGCCATCGCTATAGCTCTAGTGGCATTCGGCCAGTAGAGCTAAAAATGCTTTATACGAATTGCTTTTGTGTACAATTGATATGAACCTTATTTTTGGTATTGTACTTTTGTATTATAGGAAAATATCATTTTTCTAGAATAAAATTTAATCCTACCTCTGGTTTCACTTCTTTCAATATTGACCAATAAGTGAATAACTACACAATAACTACATAATCTGGCATGTTAACATGCCTACGAAAATACATTTTTCAACTAACATTGGGACAAAAGGAGAAATATCTACTTTTGAAATATTACTTTCTTCCTAATTCTAAATTTATGTTTTACTATCATAATG
The DNA here is from genome assembly GCA_946902895.1 of Fragum fragum. Lineage (NCBI taxonomy): Eukaryota > Metazoa > Mollusca > Bivalvia > Cardiida > Cardiidae > Fragum > Fragum fragum. The sequence continues at coordinate 27,985,592 of OX336374.1, forward strand.
TACCTTTGTTTTCCTCTTTGAATTTGGACAAGTTTTAAATTCTGTTTTCTATTGATGAATTAAGCTGGTATTGATTAGACAACACTTACGCAAATATGGTGCAGTTGTACCCACTAAGCACTTCTTTGATGATGGGGCTGACAATGCTTCGGTATACCTGCACTTGCTTAACATCTTGTGGGAAGACATGGTCAAATGAAAACGTTTTAGTGTTTGGATTGATTCCAAGTTTCTCTTTCACAGTGACTTCTTTCTTTTCCCCGTTTGCTTCTACAACACCAAAGCATCCCTGTTTTCTTTCTATACTGTTGATTGGCCTGAAGTATATACATGTAATTGGTAATAAAACTAGCAAGGGGTCACAGATAGGGATTGCCCCACTTAAGTGCTTGTCATGTCTTTTAGTTGTGACCTTGAACTTGAGAGTATTCAACACAACTTTACGCATGAGACAAGAACTCCTCAAGAGGAACAACCATAAAGTTATTTTGAAATCCATCAATCGATGTAGAAGATATGCTCCAGACAAGAACTGGACACACACAGAGAGGCAACTCTGCTCGTCCCCACTATATGGCAGGAGTATAAAATCATTCACCCATTACCAGACAACAAAATTCTAGGCTGGTCCAATTTGAAAGGAGCTGCAGATAACATGTAGATAACAATATAAAGTTAACGAAATTTTGAATTTTTCTAACTTTCTGGTTAGAAAACATTGTGTAAAATGAAGAAATTGCTTGTTACAAGCAATTCCTTCATTTTACAAAAGTTTTCACAAATGTTTTTCTTGAGGGGCGTCCAAAAGCGTCACTGTGTGGGAATGGGTTAATACATATATATATCAGTTGAATTCCAATACTGGTAATATAGCAACATCACTGCGCTAAAAGTCTGTAAGTGCCTCATATATTGATTTGCCAAGGCTGCATTTTTGAAGCATTGTCTCAAAAAATCATAAATATCCCCAGTTTATTAAGATCATGGGGACACTGTCCCCTTGGTTCAAAAGCCATGTATTAAGATTGTTAGTGTGATCAATCATCCGTCAATTCTGGAAAATGTTTCTATTTTCTTTAGACCATGTCCCCTTGCTTCGAAACCTTGGCAAGACACTGATTGTATCTATACAGGCCATCAAGAATTGTCATTCACTACAGTTTTAAATGTTTATGTTTGAAAAAGTGCTAGTAGCTCTTTTTCAAGAACTTCTTTCACAGAGTTAATCTCTAGGCGTTCGGAACAAATTCTAATTTCAGTGAAATTTTTAAGTCCAACATCAATGGACTAAAATTTGATCTGTAACCTATGATTCGGGACTCACACATCAAAATTCACCTCAATATTTTCAAAAGTTTAGAAAAAGTCTGAAAAGGCAAATGACAAGAAAGACTGAGTGACAGAGTGCAAACCTCAAGTCCAGTTTGGCTTAATCAGTAGCAAACTGATTTGGCGAAAGTTCACTCCTCTGAATGAGAGACATTCTATTGCTTCCTCAAATTCATTCCCATCTTTAGAATGTTATTCAATATTACAGCGTTTAACAGATTCTGGTCCTTCACATTCTGTACAAAGTTTTGACAGGCTTAAAATGATCTTGGCCAGAATATCAATTCATCAATGAGTGTTGGCAAAGATTCTGATTCAGTTCAGAAAGACTCTATCCTCCTCACCATAACAATAAGATTTCTTTTACAGATGGTGATATACTGGGGGGTTTGGAGGAAGTTCACAATGTCCCAATTGTCTAAAATATTGGAGACATTTTACAAATCAAGGATCAAATGAACAATCTAGTTACAAGGGCTTTGAAACCAATGTTTGTTTGTTTGTTTGAATGGGGTTTTACGCCACTTTCATCAATCTTTCAGTTATATTGCGGAGGCTGGAGCACCTAACAATGGAATCCTGGTATTTCTCACACCAGAACTACCATTACATCCTTTCCTAGCCTCCAGCTGCTATCCCACATAGGTCTACGATTATCGACCCATTGGTGAGAGACAAATAGTCGGAAAGGATGAGTGCCGCCGTCAGGGATCGAACCCGGGACCATTTGAAACCAATGGGACAGTGTCCCAATGGCTTAAAAAAAACTAGGAATACTTATAATTATTTATAGACAAAGATGCAAAAATGAAGCCTTAGAGTACTGTACCTGTAAGAGTCTCTTGAATCTTGTCTTATTCCTTACTTTATTTTGAGCATAGGAACATTGTCCCCTTGATCCCCAACCCAAGTAGATCACTGCATAATGCTTGAACACAAACAAATAATATATGACCGAAGGTTGTCATCTATTTCAGTTTTGTATACAACACTTTAGCTTGACCAATATGTCAGTAGGATTAGACAAACTCATTAACTGGACTTAAAAAGACATTGTCAACATCATTATTGTTGACTTAACAAATAAGAAGAGATAAAATAGACTGGTCCAAATTCAGAGGAGCTGCAGATGACAAATATTAATTTGTGGAGATTGTCTTTTAGAGTAGAAAACCTTGTGGATACTGGATAATGAAGAAATTGCCTGAGAAAATTGGTTTCTTCTTTTTCAATGATGTTCAACAAGTTTTTTCTTGAGGGGTGTATAAATGAGAGATTGCATGGGAATGCACTAAAATCAAAAGTAAGAGTTGCAGTGTAATTAACCCTTGTCATGATTGATTGAATGATTTTAACGCCACTTTTAACAGTATTTCAGTCATATTGCAGGGGCTGGAGCACCTAACAATGGATGTCTGGTATTTCTCACACCAGCACTACAACATCCTTTCCTAGCCTCCAGCTGCTTTCCAACTTAGGTTTATGATTATCCACCCATTGGTGAGAGCCAAATGTTAGAAAGGATATGTGCCGCCACCAGAGATCTAACCCATGACATTCCATGATTTGAGATTGGGAGTCTGACACGCTATCGACTGTACTATGATGGTGGCACTAAACCTTGTCGTGCTGAATAAATCCCTTACAGAATTGTATAAAAATGAAAGGGCTGAAAGCACTGGTAGTACTTGTTCAGTTGTCAATACTTCTTTTGAAATTTAATTTTACAAACAACTCTGGTTTTTAATAAAAAGGACGGGCAGGAGGTGTACACTAAGATCAGACTGCACTTATATGCAGTCTGATCTTGGTCTTTACCTCCTGCTAAAACAGGTATATTCAGCATGACAAGGGTAAAAGTGTTGAAAAAATGTTGGTATATACATAATCCGGTGTTATTAAAATCGACCTTTAAAACATGTGGTCATTTTGTCAGTTTTGACAGCTAGCTTTTTCAAAGTAGCTTTTTAAAGCAGTACGATTCTTAATCGTATTTTTTCGTTTGTGTTGAGCTGGTCTCTTTGCTGCACAGAAATAATCTCTTAGTATGAGTTTGGCGGATTGTAGCTGTTTGCTTGCTTTGCTGTCATGGTTCGTGGTCGATCAAAAATGAAACTCCTGGCTTGAATTTACAATTTACCTTAGACGAACAGCCACCTGGATATGTTGATTTTCTTGTTTTTCTTTTGCTTTATTTGACTGTGTTGGCATCTTTAAAAATTATCAAATAAATATTACGCCAATGTTGAGTTGCGGTAGAACGACAAAAGTTGTTTTTGTTCAAATTTGGCTCACTTCTTGGTCTTGAACCAATCAAAATATGTGTTACAATCTCATCTAGTGTGAATGAATATGATTGGTCAATGATTAGCCAACTCTGTTTGAACGAACGGAAAATAATCGATGAGGTGATTTACATGATCGATCGTATACGTTTGGAGACAAATTGAATGGGTTACGGCACCTAGTTCTCTTTCTCAGACATCGGGCTACCAGTCTAGGAGACAACAGGTAGCTTATAGTTTTTCCCCCGCCGTTTCTGCGAAGGGGATATAGTGATGGTCTCCGCCCGTCATTCCGTCACTAAGCTTATCTGGAGCATATCTCCTAAATTATAAATTCTATCAACTTGAAACTACATAGGTGGATAGATCTCATTGAGGAGAAGTACAGTGCACAAGAACCACAACTCTTGCTTATAAAATTTTGTAGTTATTGCCCCTTGTTTTTTTTTTAAGTCTAAGAATTTGTCCGGAGCATATTTATGAAAGTATAATAGCTATTAACTTGAAACTTCATAGGTGGAGATCGCTGAGGAGAAGTGCAGTGTACAAGACCATCAACTATTGCTTGCATAAATTTGGAGTTAAAATAAAAAAAATGTTGATTTATAAAAACTCTGGCTTTAAACAAATTTATCTATTTTTGCAACTCAGTTGCACAACTAGAATAAGCATGTGATTTTTTTTTCCATCAGAATGAACATCTACAAATTTCTTGTATACTTTCGGGGGAAATAAGAACATCAACAACAACCAACACTAAAAACACTATAGAAAACAATATGTCTGAGACATAAATAATAATAACTATGTACACATGTATCAGACATTGACAGGGATACTGCTATAGGATCTCTCAGACAGTGGGCTACCAGTTTGATATGAGAAACGGATTGGCCATTTTAAGTTCTTTCACTTTTAAGGATACCTTTTATCCACTGTTTCTAAGCTATCTCGAGTCTTCATCTTCAACAATCTCTAAAGCACTCTTTATACCTGTTACCTGTTCCTCGAGATCATCATAGGCTTGCGCCTCTTGGATCCCTTTAGTTACTGTTTGGTTTCTCTGCCTCCGCGGAACAATCAATAATTAATCAATTTACGCTAATGAACATGATTTTCACGTGGAACAAAATTCAAGGAAACATTGTAAGTATTCCATGATTTCAAATCAAACGCATCATGATTCGGAAAATGGCGAGTTCTAACTCTGAGGATCTCGTAAAATCTCTGAAGACTGTCATCGAACACATACAAAAAGCTGTAGAACGTCGGCCTTCGGTGATTTTTTTTTATTTGTTAACCGTTTAATTATTATCATCAGTTGTTATTCGTGAAAGGGGGAGCAAGAGAAGACGAGCAACTTTGTATTCACTACATTATAGTTACGCAAGGAGTTTATATGGTTACAGTTCATGCCTCATGGTATTCCTGCCAGGTGATAGTAACTTCGGTAAATTACAAGTTCGGTAAATTGATATTATCTATAAAACTAATGGAGATTTCGGTAAAAAAGTAATTATAGTGAAATTATCATCTCCCAAACGGTTATATTGACCTATTTGACATCCTGAATTATCACCAAAAACGAGATCAAGAGAATCTATCTCTGGGGTCAGTTTGTTTCCAGCTCTTTTTCCGGTTTTAGGAACCAGACATTTGTTTATTTCCGGCATCTCGTTCCGAAAATTGAAAGAAATGAGCGATATTTATTGCAAAAGAATTTGTTGACATTTTTCAGATTAATTGATTTTATTTAGATGAGGACTTGTACTAAGAGATTTCAAACATTGCGGTAGTTAGACATTGTCCATTAAACCGGGACGATCTATTTTTCCAGCCCGGTCTGATACTAGAATTTTCAGGATAATTGACTGTTTATGATTTGAAAAAAATGTTACATTATTTGTGCTATTGTGTCTAGAGCTAGCCTCGTTCTTGGCCATTGTGAGGTTTTTGAAATAAATGCATGATAGAATGGAGAAAATGGTGCCAAGAATTGCATTTTTCATCAGCAAATGCTTTAACAAAATAATCGTAGATTTTGCAAAAGACCTCTTTGACTGGTTATCTTTATCTGGTTTCGGGAATAATCATTAACAACTCCAGTACCTAGCCAACCCTTCCACATAAAAGTCCTGCTTACATCAAGTTGAAATCTAAATGACTTCTAGATTTATCTTCAGTTCGGCAATGGAGAACTCTTCCACTTATACAGGGCTCTGCAGACTCCCAGAATTTGGGGAGAAGTCACTTCTCACTAGTCTGAGAATTGGGAGAAGTTTTTCAAAATGGGTAGCAGTGGTGAGACTTTCAGGAGAAGTGGATTGCATCAAAAATTAAGTTTTTGCGCGTATTACTCATTTCTATAAGAAAATAAAAAAGCTTTATAACCAAGTAGTTGCATTTTATATTATGTATCATGCAATAAACATAGAAAATACTTCTTATTCTTTCAGTCCTCAATAAAGATCTTATTCCTGTGAACAAATACTTTTGTAGTTTTCTTTTTTTAAGGTTTGAGAATTCAAGAGTTTCATTCTGAATTTATTTTTTTTGATATTTCATAATAGACTCATATATGATAAAAAGAAGTCAACTAATAAAAAAAATGCAAATAGTGTATAGGCAGTCTGAATGAAATGAGTAGTGTTTCTATTTGAAGCAGAAAATGAGAAAAGATTTTATTGTAACAACATGTATTTAATCAAACCATTACCAGAAGAAAAAATTCAGACTGGTACAATTTGAAAGAAGCTAAATAAGACATTTCACAGTGAGCTTAAATAAGAAAGAAGGTGCCAAAGAGGGTAGAAACATGTGGGGAAAGTATAAATTGCATGCTGCAAACATTTCCTCCCTTTTCCACAGTTTCCCATAAAATATTTCAAGATGTCAAAATTGGGGATTGTGTGGTAATGAGTTAAAGTCTGTGCACTTTACCTGATAACATATAAATGGATAAAAATTGTCATTAATTGGTCAAAAAAGTCCTCTGTGATTAAGTCAGTTATACTGTTTAACCCTTTCCTGGATAAACCCGGGATTTTACGTCACTCTGATTTTATACTTGAGAAAACATTGTGGAAAAAGGAGAAATTGCTTATAATAAGCAATTTCTCCTTTTCCCACAGTGTTTTCTACCACATAGGATGGTTTTATTTTGAATTGCGTCCAATTTTCATTGTCGTCTGCGTCCTCTTTCAATTTCGACCAGTCTAAAATTTCAAAAACCAGGAAAGGGTTAAAGGGTAAGGGTTACTGCTCAGTACACAAAACCAGACTCTGTACATGCAGAGGTTTAAAGTTAACACAGGATAATTTGCTCCATTTTATAGTATTACATGTTATTTAAAGGAATTATTACCTTCACAAGTAAGTGAAATTTTTTTTTTTTTGGATAGAATGTATCATAACAAGAATCTCAGGAAAAGATCGTAGCAGCCTTTAAATTGTTTGCCATAATTTTCTTCACTTGTTACAATTAAAGCAGAAAACTCAAATTGAAGGATTCTAATGAAAAATGAATTTACTCTACGTAGATTTTCGGCAGAATTATTTTCCATCAAGATTTCAAATTTTAAACAAATTTTGACTTCTGGTAAATGACACGGCGTCCGTAAATGTTGGCCATTATTCTCATTATGTGAAAGTAAGCAACAAATCTCGTAGACTGATGATAACTTAATTTACAGAAATAATTAAAACTTAAGAAGGAAAAGGATTTGAAATAAAGATTTCTAGTGCCGAGGGTATACACAGCATTGCCGAAACCAATCGGCGTAGGTGTGAATGAAGCAAGCATGTTGACTATTAGCTGCCAGAACATACCCCTATTTCTGATAATCTGCTGGCCTCGCGACTACAGTATCGATACACGCTTTATTTACGATCAAAGGGCTTCCGACCGACAGTTGTATAATTGCACACTGTCCCATACTTTTATAGCCACTGGGCCAGATTTGGTTATCACCTATCGTATCCAGGCGACTTCCCGAAAATTCCAGGCGACTTCGACTTCGCTTTGATCAGCAAATCAGGCGAAGTTTTATGAAACCAGGCGACTTTTTCGCCTGAGTCGGCCACTCTGCAGAGCCCTGTTATATAAAGTTTTCCTCCATAGTAAATTATTAATAGGAAAAAAATATTCTCCAAATATAATAATATTGTATCAGAGTCAAGTACCTTTACAGCTTGATCAGCAGGGCAGTAAAATGTTTAAGTTAATCAATTGTCTTACAATCCCACAATCAAGGGAGTTCATCACATTGGTTCTACCCATAAAGACATAAATTTGATATTCTATCCACTAGAAATTGTTATCAGCAACTTTTTTGCATTTTGGACCAGTCTAAGAAAAAATAGCGTCTGGTAATAGGTTAAGAAAGTCACAAAAGTGTTCCTTATACAATACCATTTATTAAAATTCTTGAAAATAATGTGGTAAAAGGGAGAAAAGCTTAATGTAACAAACATTATAATTATTACCTCAAAATATTTCCTTTTTTTACTTTACAACCTGTGAAGAATTGCTATTTTTTTCAAGTTAAGTGAATTTTCCTGGCTAAATTTATGCAAGAACAGCTGACTTTATTGATAAACTAAAACTTTACCCAAGAATGGAGAAAAGCAATTTGAAATTTCTCTTACTTGCCCATTGTGGAGCAGGACTTTTGAAAGATAGGTATTTCTGGATAGAAAACAATGTTGAAAATGCAAAAAAGCACTTGTAACATACAATTTCTTTGTTTTCCTAACTTTTTTTTCATAACCATTTCCTTGAGAGACATAAAAAGGAGGGAATGTGTGGAAATGGGTTAAACCAATACCTCACGATTCCAACTTTTTTTCCAATCAAGGAATCATATTTAAGAAAAACATACTGACAAAAAGAAGAAATTGCAAGTTGCAAGCAATTTCTCCTTCTCTCACAATTTCTCCTTCTCTCACAATCATTTCTGTCTGATATCAAAAAATCACAAACCCTTTTTGATTTTATCTTTATTCTTTAATTATCTGTTGTCTTCAACTTCTTCACATAGAATTTTGTAGTTTGGTTATCGGTTAAGACCATTATGTTTCTTTGAGTCTTGATACATGGGGAATCCCTATGTGTTTAATATTATTTTGTATAAAATGTCATTGATAATTTCATTGGTTGAAGGGTTAACATTATTTATACAAGTATCTGTTTAATTAAACTGATAATTTCATTGGTTGAGGGGTTAACAATTTTCATTCAAGTATCTATTTAATTAGACAGTCATCTGAAATTTAACATTGTTGCACTATATATAATCACCATGGTAACTCCCTATGTGATCCCTTGATTTATTAACAATATACATAACAATAAAGAACAAAGACAATATGATGTTAGTAGACCCTTAATTCTCCCTCATTTTTGTGAAGGCCTTTAATGCAAGAATATTCATCCTGTACTCACCATTTCCCACACAACCCCACTTTTAACACCTTTCGAGGAAAAGGCTTCAGACAATTTCGATGAAAATAAAGAAATTGCATGCTACAAACTTTTTTCCCTCAATATTTTCAACGTCAAAAGACAAAGATTTTTTTTTCATATTTCACCAACTTCTTTGAATTTGAACCATTCCAATTTTGTGTTGTTAAAATAGGTTAATCAAATACCAAAATGACAAAAAAGTTCATTTTTTTCCAAATTCAAAGATCATGCAGATCTTGATTATAATCATGCAGATCTTGATTATAATGTTTGGTTGATGAAATTTTAAATTCTTTGTGTTATGAGATAGAAAAATTGTTGGATATTGAAGGAATTGCTTGTTTCAAGCATTTTTTCACTTTCAGCAGTGTTTTGCTGAGCCCTGCCTATTGTTCAACCTTGCTCAATCAGTTATTAGTTTAAGATATTTGGGCAGGATAATATAAAAAGCCTTCACAAATCATGTTTGCAAAAAATGCACTTGCGAGTATGATTGATAGTGATATGGACAGCCTGGACATACAAACATTGCCTTAACCCATTACCAGAAGACAAAAGTTTAGACTGGTCTAAATTCACAAAAGTTGCATATGGCAGGTTTAAGTCGATGACATTTTAAAAACCTTTCATCTTATTGGATAGAAAACATTATGGATGATGAAGAAATTGTTTATAATAAGTAAATTTCCGTAAATTTCTCATTTTCCGCAATGTTTTAAGAAGCTTTTCTCTTGAAGGGCGTCAAAAGTTGGCTTGTTTGGGAATGACTAGAGCATATTTGCTAATCTTCTTAATCTACAGAGAGCACAGTGAAGACTTTGATCAGACTGAGTTTTAGCAATCGGTGGATCTTATACATGTATTGCTCAGGATATGTTGTCCTGTTGCCTGTTTGATCAATATTGGTCAGCGAATCATGAGTGTTCACCCTTGTCATGCTGAATAAAATCCTTTCCGAATTGTGTTAAAGTCAAAGGGGCTGAAAGCACTGGAAGCAAAAGTTATTGATCATTATTTCTTTTGAAAATCAATGTGATAAATATAATGACTTGAATGATACAAACAGGTGCTGTAGAAAAGATCAGACAGCACTTATCTGCAGGCTGATCTTTGTCTTTACCTCCTACTAAAACATGAATTTTCTGGGTTAAACAAGACAAGAGATAACACGAATCTGTTCATAATATGTAAAAATTTCATGACAGAAAGAACTACATAGAGAAATGTGAATTTAGGTGAGGGTTTTTAACATACAGCAGACCTATATAATAGACTGAAGACATTGTGGTAAGGGCAGAAATGATTAACTAGACCAAATCAGTTTCAAGCTGCTCATCAAGATTGAGGCTACTTTACTTATCATATCCAACCCAAATAGAGACAATAAAGTTGCAGTTAATTTGTCAGCAAGTCAGAGATAGATCTCAATGCCCAAGCATTGACACTGTGCAATGTTTTATGAACTGTTGAAAATAAGTGATGGGCCTTTACCCATTACCACATAATGACACTTTCTGAAACCTTTAAAAATACAATAATGGTAAACATTATGGGAAATGGAGAATTTCTTGAAACAAGCAATTTCTCCTTTTCTCACAACATTTCTACCCTATTTTACGATGATTAAAGCACTGTTTATTTTATGGTCTGCAACTTCTTTCAATATATGCACCAGTCATCTGGTGATGGGTTAATGCACTTTAAGAATATTTTTGTGGTAGGACCTATCTGTTTGCATTTACATGAAGGTCATCTTTTGAGGTCAATTAAAGTTGAAATAGCTGCAGATGTGGCAGCTTCAGTGTAAAACACATTTTGTTAATCTGTACAACTAGATTTTTATTCTAAAGCCTATTACAAGAATGCAAAATTGAAAGAGGTTTCAGGAGATAATTCAACATGGGTTTACATACAACAGTTAGTTCTATTTAATGTCTCCTGAAACATTACAATACAGAATGGGAAATGGTGAGGTTGTAGTTTTTACACAATTCATTTACATAGAGAATATGATTTGAAAACACTTGTATATGGCTCATATGCTTAACGTTTCCATAAATTTCATTGGTAATATGAGAGTAAAAAGGTTCTATATGCTTCATTCAGCTATGCCATAATAAATGAACTATTAACCTTTGTCATGCTAATTACAACCTTTAGAACTACATCAAAATTAAAGGGCTGAAAGTGCTAGAATGCATTTATATGGGCTAATATTTCTTTTGAAAATAAATCTTATAAGTAGCTCAAACTTTAAAGGAACAAATAGATGCTGTAGAGTAAGATAGCCTAAAAATTGATACGCAGGAATATTTCATGTTCAGCTTGACAAGGGTCAACTGAATTATCTAAGAAATTATTGTAGCAAAAGATACTTGTCATTAAGATTTTACTAATTCATCAATATTCTCACAAATTGTTTGCCATATTACATCAATAAAGTGTGGTATACCTATACAGAGGTAATTTGGTAATAGCTTCTACAAGAGAACTCTATATAATAAAAGAACAATGATGTCCTTCAGACACGCCTCTTGTTGTAACATAATTCTCAGTAGTTAAGCTTAGAGAATGATTTTCGATTAGCCTTCTTACTGTGAGCAATCGTCCATCTATTATTCTGTGGGTATCTGTCTGTAAAAACTTTACATTTACAATTACTTTAACCCTATTCAAGATATAAAGCTCATATTTGGCATGATGTTAGATCACATTGATACCTATCTTCAGATATAAAGGTCCAGATCATATGACAAGGTGAATGTTATTTTCAAAGTTCAAGCTTTTAAAACAATAACAAAAAGACTAGACATTTACAAGTACTTTAAGCTTATTCAAGACACAATTCTACAATGCTCTTATTTGGCATGATGATAAATCTAATCAATGAAAGTCTACAAATGTCAAGGTCATTTGTCAAGGTCAAATTTTTGTGAAAGATAAAATGCTGATATTTGACATGATGATAGATCTAAGCGATTCAAATCTGCAGATACAAAGGTCATTGTTAAACTTTTGCAAAACTAAACCAAATATTTATATTTACAATTACTATAAATGTGTTTGGTGTACCTAATCATTGTTATGATGGTTTGTAAAACAGTTCCGCCACAACATTCAATCTAATCTTAGGGCTGGTTATCAAACTTGGGCACAGTTATTACTGGTGAAATGCCAATTAGTTATTACTGGTGTTATACCAATGAGTTATAGACAAATGTTTCTTTTCATATGTTAGACAGAAAAATGGGTCAAAGTCACTAACACCAGAATCAAGAGAATGGTCTGTAACAGACTGAACTCACTGGGCTTGATCATAGTCATGCATTAGTGAGAGTATATTTTTACCTGTTTCACAAGCTTTTGGGAAATGAAAAAAAAAAAAAATGTAACCAATCAAAGCTGGTTGACAGCCAGGTGTGTTATCAAATATGAATTAATATTTGAGCATTGTGACTCTAGATTTGTAATCAGATGAGAGAACATCAATTAGCAAAATGAACATTTGGAGGTTACGTGAAGGAAAATCAGAATTTGCAAATTTAAAATAAAAAAGTAAAAAATGATAGAACATTAATCTTGCAATTCAGACTGAAATGCTTTGTAAAACAATTTAAGTTAAAGAAACTGTTCTAACCAACTACCTAATGGCAAAATCCTAGACTTGTTAAAATTGAAGAAGTTGCAGACAACAATCTTAAGTTGATAAAATATTGTTTATTTTATTATTTGTCACAAGCAATTTCTTCATATCCGCAATATTTTCCTTACTATATTTTCTTGAGGGGTGTCAAAGTGAAAATGGTGTGGGTTAAAGCTAATACAAAGTAATTTCCCAAACAGTGTCTCTAAATTGATATAATATGGTTATAGAAAAAATAATAAAAACTTTTGACTCAGAATTGAAAAATATTTTTGGACTTTATGTTAGTTCATTCTGTGTGCACACAATATTGATCGCAGCAGCAGTAGCGGAAATGGTCGGTAGCAAAACTTTTTGGGACGAATCCATAATCAGCAGTTTCCCAGGACTTTATTAAAAAATATCGTCCAATAATAATACGAAATTGAATAGAATTATTAATTCCATCATATGTGACTTTGATTTGTGAAAGTCACTTTGAATTACTTGATTTACGAAATACGTTTTCGATAGCTCAGGTACCGTACGTGGTAAAAAGGTAAAAACTGTGATAAAACATGTAGAAAAAAATAAAATCCTTGGTCAATATTATTCTTCTGATCGATCTCGAAATTAATCGTATTTTTGTGAATTTTATTCAGTAATAGTTTGTTCAATATCAACTAAAAACTTTGCATAGAGTAAAGAACGATCTCGGGGGTTAATTCCCCAGAGCTCAAATCTCGCGGTAAAAGAGAACGAGATTTCACCTATTCGAATTCGTGAATTCACACAAGTCATCTTAATTAATTTTCACAGTTTGTAAGAATTACAATCTTAACTTGGAGCAAGTATTTGAACTTAAAAAAAGGCTGATAAACAAGAAATTTATTTAAAAATAGCTTATTCACTCAGCAAATGCAGAGGTGAAAAAGATGAATCGAGAAGTTTAACCTATTCCCACACAATCCCCCTTTTAAGGCAGCTTTTGAAACATTTTGGAAAAGGAAAATTTCTTCATTATCCGCAATGTTCCTATCCAAAACGACAATATTAAAATTTCACCAACTTGATATGGTCGTCTGCAGCTTCTTTCAGCCAAAAATATGATTAATACGATATAAGCATCCTACAACAGGGTGAAAATGGAATAATCAGAAAAGCAAATATCGTATTTCATAAAGAATATTTGTAATTGTATTTCAGGTTGAAGATGTGTTCCCTCAAAGATGGTAATCAAACCTGAAATCCGAATATTAACCCCTTTTCATACTATTTTAGGGCATAAGAAGTTGAAAAAATGAAGAAATTGCTGAAAACAAGGAAGTTTTAACTTTAATCGAAACGACAAAAATGGTGGTGAACTTGGTTTTGACATACAAATGTAAATATTTCATACAATTATAACATCACTAGTAAAAAAGGAAAAAAGTACTTGTAGTAGAATGATACAAAATCGATAAATTTTTATCTTTTTTTATGATGATTAAAATTTCTAGGCAGGTTTAAAACGCCAAAGTCGAGGGCAATATAACAAATGGGTAATAAGATTTATCTTAGATTTACTGATTTTCACTTTTGGTTCTAATGGAAAAAATTTTTATGACCAATTAATGTCCATATTCTTGATTGTTATGTGTTTAATCGAGGGGATTGGAGCAAGTGTTATCATATATACCTATTCTCAATAATAATAATAAACCCTTTTCCTTTTTTGATAAAATGTAAGAATTTTCTTTAATTATGACTTAGTATAAAACAATTGATGTATGAAAACTTAGAATTACCGATACGAATTACCCGCCCTTAAGCGATAATTACGCTATAATTACCTTTTTCCCGAAGTCTCCATTATTTTACTATATGATATCAATTTACCAAAGTTGTAATTTACCGAAGTTACCTGAAACCTCCTTGCCTACATATATACTTCAATGACTGACACTGAGGTATAACCAAACAATATTTCTAATATATTTTTTAGCTAGCCTAGATAATTCAAGGATGTGAAGATACAGAATCTAGGACAATAGCCCCTCTGGACGAATCTAGGACAATAGTCCCTCTGGACAATATCCCCTTCTATGTTTTTCTAGAAGGCGGACATTATCTCCTTCCTAAATTCAACGGGGCGGACATTAGCCCCTTCGTCATTCTGACAGGGCAGACAAAATCCCCTTCCTTACATTAACAGGGTGGACAGCAGGTGCGTCTCTTGGCTGATGCTATCTACCTGACACTTGACAAGACTGGTGACAATTCTACTCTACAGAGGAACAAAATGGTGTTCAACCCTTCAAAGTGCCAGGCAATCTAGTTGACATCCTCCAGGACACTGCACAAAGCATAGTACATGTACATACTCAGTGCTCCAGATAATTTCAGGAGGCATCAGTACTGCACTGATCCAAATGATTTTAAATCAGTACTTGATATGAGGATCAGTACCAGCATACTTTTAGTATCAAATATGACATTTTATAAATACGAGTATCTACCGTAGTAGACACCCAAACTCTTCCTTAAGTTCTATGAATCATCTGGAATCGATTTTACATTCTACTCAGCAACAAAACTTTTAATTTATTTTCATTTCAATTTTGTATCAAATTCCATTTGATTAAGCAAGAAACCATTTCTAACCAGAATCATCACTGATTTCTTGTTTCAAACGGTTTTCCAAACCGGCAAGAACGAAACCGTTGTGAGTGAATCAATATATACATATTACGCCCTAAACCATGCCTACGAAAATGTTTCTCCACGATGGAGCAAACAATTTCCTCTATAATTAATTGGTCTTATGATTTCTTCTGGCTTTTGGAGGGATTTGTCCGTAGACGACTGAAAAAAAACTCGTCAAAGTTTTCTGTAGTCTGCCTGATTCCACATCGCTCACGACATTAAATTAGAAAGAGATTTAATGCCGGGTAAAAATATTGTATGTACGTGGACAATCAATACATAAAAGAAGTTATCACTGATTTTATTTCGTATAAGACATCTTAGCTGGACCAAAATGTTAGTAAGATTGAACAAACTGGTCATAAATAGCAACACTGCCGTGATTTTTCAACATTATTCTGTATACCAAACCTGTGCAGTGATCAAATAATGAGTGGCAGTGTGGTTTTAAATGTAAAATGAAAAAGAAAATGTGGCTTTGATATCAAGAATCTATTTACTTTGAAGTGGGCATGAATAAATACTTAGAGCAAATATGAAAAGTTTTGAATATGGTCCAAATTGAAAGAAGTTGCAGACAGTGATTTCCATTTGATTAAATTCTAAAATACTTAATTGTAGACAATATATTGGATAAAGAAGAAAAAATGCAATTTGGTGGAAATAGGTTATATCCTGGCCACAGCTGTATATTTATCTTGAATGAAGGGAAGGTGGTTTTATCGGGATTCCAGTATTTATGTAAATGGTATTCTGTGTGCTTTCATAGCCCATATGGTGTATTGAGATGCTCTCACCATGTGAAACTATTTAATTAAGGTGCAACTAATCACTCTCTTGATAAATTTATTAATAACCTGTTATGCATTTTGGTAGTAATTTTGAATAAATCATCTTTCCGTAATGGTCACTCGTTAAAATATAGCCTTTGGTGTTCAGGAAAAAATAGATGAATTTCAAACAGAAATAAACAATTATTTGCTATTTATTGCAGCAACTTCCACAGATTAATCCAAGACTTGTAGCTGTCTCAAAAACTAAACCAATCAGGGACATTGTCACAGCCTATAATCATGGTCAGAGGCATTTTGGTGAGAATTATGTAAGTTTTTTTTTTCAATTTCTTTAACCCTTACAAAGTTTATACAATGTATCAATAAAAAAACCTAAGTCAAATAATCCTTTTGGTTATTTTCGATATTACATGAACAGTAATCAACTCACTTTGAACTTACCAAATGAGCTGAAGGCTATAGACTGCTATTAGCACAGATTTTTTGAAATAAAAAGTCATGCTATTGACAAATTGCGTCTGTCAATAGGAAAAGCAATTAACCAATCAAATCATTCATCTAGACTGGAAGAGAACTTTGAACTCTGACATTGGCTAACATTATGTGAAGTATTTTTGTTGTTTAGACAATGTAAATTTTGTAACTACAGCTTATTCAAGCTGTAGTTATCTTGTTTAGGTCCCCAACCAAACATTTTACTTTTTATGCCCCTTCATAGAAAAGATCGGGGCAATATTATTTTACCGGTGTCCGTCTGTCCATCTGTCTGTCCATCCGTCTGTCTGTCTGTCTGCAAAACTTAACCTGCCAACTAAACAGTTTCCTATAACTTCAACCCTGATTAAGTTACAATGCTGATATTTGGTATGTAGATAGATCTTAACTAGGCGCAACTGGTCAATTCATCAAGGTCAAGGTCAAAATTTTAACCCTTTACCCGTTCATAAAGAATTCCTGTTTCGGGGGCATAGTGTTTCACAAACACATCTTGTTTGTTACATGTAATTGGCTATGACTTTTGCAAAATTATGCAAAATATTTGAGTGGATCTATTGTAGTTAAGTGGGCATGGCCAGTGTCATCACCTTGGTGTCTTTATGGTTGGTGTACAAGTTGGCATTGTCGTGACAAACTTTAGCATTGGTCATGTCTTAGAAAATGTATTATTTGAGATATTTTCTTGAAACCTCATGTGTATTTTCTCTTTCACAAGAGCAACCCATTCTATCAAGGGTTATAACTCTAGAAGTATTTTTGTAATAACATTTATAGTGTGTCCCCCTTTTCTCCTTATGTTTTTCTTCACTATTCAGTACTTGCAGCCAAGCTTAGGCACCCTTATGCAGTTGTCTAGAAATTTGGCTCAAGCCAAGAATAGTAGAGTTTCGGTATAAGTCATATTAAAATGTTTTGGTTTAGCTTAACTCAAGCTTTTTGCCACAGCTTACAAAAGTCGAGACAGTAAGTTTCAATTGTACAATCTTTGCTTATTTGACAAATTTTAAAGATGTATGAATCAACTCATAAAGAATGAAATATGAAACTTTAGAACTTAATTACAGGGGGCTTAATACAAAATCTCTTGTTAACATATCTCTTCCTTTGTTTGTGGATGAATTTGAAATTTTCACTGAATGTTCTTGGTCACTTGACCATGCATATATTGTACCAATTTTGTCGTTTTCGGCTGTGTCGAAGAAAAGGGGACTTAACGCAATATTTCTAGTGGCTTGTTGGTGAAGTATATATTGTGACTATAGCACACTTGTTAGTTTCATTCCTCCATGAAAACATAAATGTTCTCTTAATCTCAAAAATAAATCTTGTATTTTGTCTTATTGCAGGTGCAAGAATTAGAAGAAAAAGCTTTCAGTCCTGTGGTAAGTCTATGAACATTGATTCTGATAAATGATTTTTTTTGATCCATTTACACTCAATAACACCTTTTGATGCCTCAGTAAGATTTTACTACAGAAACATTGTGGGAAAAGGAGAGAGGGCTACTCAAAAGCCTTTTCTCCTTTTCCTACAATATTTTCTACCTTATTTAGTCATTTTTCTTCTGTAGTTTCTTTAAATTGGGATTTGTCCAAATTTTTATTTTCATTTTTTTGTAATGGGTTTAATCTTATTTTATTGGCAACTTAACCCTTGTCATGCTGTATAAATTACCTTACTGAATCGCTGTCAAATCAAAGGACTGAAAGCACTGATAGAACTTGTTGTTCAAAAATGAATATTTCTTTTAAAATCAACCTCTTAAACAACTCCAGAAGGAAAAGTATGAGCAGGAGGTGTAGACTAAGATCAGCCTGCACATAAGTGCAGTCTGATCTTAGTGTACACCTCCTGCAAAAACCGGAATAATCCAGGTTCAGCATGACAAGGGTTAAGTTGTGGATATTTCCTGAGGTAAGACACTTTACCCCTCACCAGATATCAAAATATTAGACTGGTCCAAATTCAGATAAGTTGGAGATGACAATTTTCAGTTGATAAAACTTTTAATATCTTTGTTCTTTAAGGTAGAAACCATGGTGGATAATAAATGAATTGCTTGTAACAAGCATATTTTTTTCCAAAGCTTTATCATGAGAGGCATAAAAAGGTGGGACTGTGTGGAAATGGCTTAAGTGTTCAAGACTTGTATATTTTATACACAGAAAGTGAAGATATAAAAGAGCTTTGCTGTGATATGACTGAAAGATTGTTCGAAATAGCATTGCATACTATGCAAATGGAGAAATCAAGACCACATTCCATGGATGAATTGACAGAATTTGTCTCTCATTATCAAGAAAGTACACTTAAGCACTATAACATTTATTCAACCAATTGCCAGACGACACTATGTTGGACTGATCCATATTGAAAAAAGCTGCAGATGAATTTTCAAAATTTGATTGAATCAAAAGATTAGTGTCATATAGCATAGTAAAAATTGTGTTACAAGCAATTTCTCTTGTTTTCTCTATATTTTCCAATCAACATTTTTCCTTTATTTGTTTGCAATAAATACTTATGAACATTTATCTCTAGGACCTTCAACCCATTACCAGGCAACAAAATTTTAGACTGGTCAAAATTGAAAAAAAGTTGTCAATGACAATTTTTTAGTTGATGAAACGTTAACTTTTGAGCTCAACTGAGCACGTTGTGCACAAGGTCAGCTTTGTGATAAAGCTGTGCCCGACGTCAGGTGTGTGCTGTCCTGTGTTTCAGCATCTCGATAGCGCTCTAGAGGCCACAATTTTAGGTCAAATATCTTTAAACTTGGTCAGAATGTTTGTCTCCATGAAACCTCAGGCAAGAAAAATATTGGGTCATGTTGGGTCAAAAACTAAGTCACAAGGTTAAATCTTAGTAAAACCTTGTGTGCACTCTGGAGGTCACATTTTTGCCTCAAATGTCTTGATATTTGGTCAGAATATTTGTCTGCATAATATCCTGGCGAAGTTTTGGATTGGGTCATGTTGAGTCAAAAACTAGGTCACCTGGTCAAATCTTGGAAATGGCTTGTGAGGACTCTAGGTGGTAGATTTTAGGCTCTGATATTTTAATATTTGGTCAGAATGGTGTCCCCATATTATCTCTGTCAAGTTCAAATTTTGTCAAGTTGGGTTAAAAACTAGGTCACTAAGTCAAATCTTAGAAATACCTTCTGTAAACTCTAGAGGCACCATCTTTGGATCAAATTATTTGATATTTGGTTAGAATGTGTTCATGATATCTTGACCAATATCGTTTTTGGATTACATGGGGTCAAAAACCAGGTCAATAGGTAAAATCTTAGATATACCTCCCTTATACTCCAGAGGCCACATTTTTTTGTTCAAATGATTTGCACTGTACAGACTGCATTTTTGGTTCAATTGGCTTGATATTTATTCAGGATGTTGGTATCCATGAAAATGTCAATTTTTATATTGGGTCACATAAGGTCAAATACCAGGTCACTAGATCTAATCTTAAGAAGTCTCCTTTCATCCCCCGCCGTTTTGGCGAAAGGGGTTTAGTAATGGTCTCTATCCGTCCTTCTGTCACTAAATTTGTCCGGAGCATATCTCTGAAAGTATAATTGCTATCAACTTGAAAATTCATAGGTCAATAGATCTCATTGAGGAGAAGTGCAGTGCACAAGAAACACAAGTCTTGCTTGCATAATTTTGGAGTTATTGCCCTTTGTTGTTTTAAAGACTAAGATTTTGTCCAGGGCATATCTCTGAAAGTATGATAGCTATTATCAAACTCATTGAGAAGAAATGCAGTACACAAGAAACCTAAATCTAACTGGCTCCAGTTTACTATCAAGCTTTTATGGCAAGGGATGGCCAATTTACATATTACTTTTCTAGCATTAATATCTTTAAACTTAGTAAGAATTTTTACTCTTGATTTCAAGACAATATTTGATAAAAGATCACTTTTGGTTGAAATAAGTCCACTAAGGCTTTTGTGGTCATAAACCCAGGTGAGTGCTTTAGTGCAAATGGCCCTCTTGTGTTGTCTTTTGATGTTGAAAACATTGTGGATATTGAAAAAATTGCTTGTAACAAGCAATTTTTTCCATTGTCCACAATGTTTTCCAAAGCCTTTTCCCTTTGGAGTTGTTAAAAAGCCTGATTGTGTTGAATGTGGAAATCAACAAAGAGGACATGTAAGTAATTTATGTTATGGGTCCTCCAGACTTGTAGCAAAAATTACCAAGTGGTAAACCCAGCGTTTCGTATTATTTCAGATATTAGAACAGTGTAAGGACATCAGATGGCATTTAATTGGGCATTTGCAAAGGAACAAATCTAACAAAGTAGCTGGTTAGTATGATAACAGTCTAATTCACGTTTTAGTTGAACCAATGGGCTATTGTCATTGGTTTGTGTCTGTTGTGCAGTCACATGTGCATCCACCCATATTCCCATTAATCCATTACTAGATCACAAAATTTTAGACTGGTCCAAATTTTAAGAATTAACTGGCAACATTTCAAAGTGCACTAGAATTGGAAAATGAATTTAAAAAAAGGGTAAAATTGTTAGAAATGGGGAAAATGTTTGTTATGATTTCCTCTTTTCTAACAATATTTTTCATAACTACATTTCTCCGGGTTAGCAGAAAGCTGGACTTGTAACCAAATTTCACAGGAATAATCCTTGGGTGATCTTTTATAGGAATCCTTCAAGAAATTTTGATAGAATAAGAAACATGGCTTTTATGTGGGTGGCTAATCTTCTTATATCAAATGTAGTGAAAACTTTTAAATTTTCATTTTGAAAATATATCTTTGAACAAATCTGGCATTAAAAGATAAGCAGGTGGTCAAGTCTAAGATCAGACTGCACATTTGTGCAGACGGTTAAAGTAGGTTCATTTTTAGACTGGTCCAAATTGAAAGATGATGCAGACAACGATTTTTAGTACATGAAATTTTTAAAATCATTGTCTTTTGCGGTAGAAAACATTGTGGATAATGAAGAAATCGCTTGTAAAAAGCAATTTCTTCAATATTCACAATATTTTCTAAAGCATTTTTCTGTAGCGGCGTAAAAAGCATGATTGTATGGGAATGGGTTAAGGTTATTTATGAAGGTCACATGTGAGAATTCTTGTTTCCCAAGCATGTCTTGTTTCTTACAGTTTTACCAAACTTGTACATGATAGAGACTATAGACTCACCCAAGCTCGCTCAGACCCTGAGCAACCACTGGGAAAAGTTTAAAAAGCCTGGAAAACTGCATGTTATGGTACAGGTGAACACTAGCGGAGAAAGTAGTAAGTTTTATAATATGTAGGAAAATGTTGTGAATAAAATGTTTAACCAATTAATACTTAATACTTTGATATTGCACACATGGTCTTACACTTTTGTACTTGCTATATGAAAATGAGCTGAAACATTTAACCCTTTCCTGTACAAACCCGGGATTTTATGTCATTGTGACTTTTTACTGGAGAAAACATTGTGGAAAAGATAAATTGCTGGTAACAAGCAATTTCTACTTTTCCTACAATGTTTTCTGCCACAAAGAGTGGTTTAATTTCAAATTACATCCAATTTTCATTCTTGTCTGCAACCCCTTTCAATTCGTAACAGTCTAAAATTATTTAAAACAGGAAAGGGTTAATAAAGAGGGTTCTCCCAACATCCTGAAACTTCTTTTTCAATAAATAATAAATTCCTCCCTTTTCCAAAAGTTAAATAAACTACATGTATCTTAAATGTTTAAAATTTCTGGGTCATGTGATTATTTGTTGAGAGGTCCATAATTTCTATGGGTCTTAATAGTTATGATTTCAGGACAAAGCCCTTCTAATTGGTAATGCATGCCTGCAAATGGTCTAAATGCCTATAAATAGACAAGCATTTGAAACCTTGATTATATGTGAATCACTTTTCGATAAGGCTTTCTTGATTATTATTTATTTTCTTTTACTTATCATGTAATGATTTCAATGTCAAAGAAGGTGAGGTGTGTTATCAATTTAACTCCTTACCACACGACAATATTTTAGACTTGTCCAAATTGAAAGAAGTTGCAGACAATTTTCATTTGATGAAATTTAAAAATTCCTGATCTTTTGGGGTTGAAAACATGGTTGATAATGAAAAAATTGCTTGTCACAAGCATTTTTTTCTTTTCCACATTGTTTTCTTAAACCTTTTCCTTGAAGGGGGAAAAGGCGTCTTTGTGTGGGAATGGGTTAAGTGAGAGAGAAAGGGGGAAATGCAGGGAAGTAAAAATAAACCCATTGCCACACAATCCCTCTTTTTTATGCTCCGGAAGAAAAAGCGTTTGAAAACATTGTAGAAACTGAAGAAATTGCTTGTTACAAGCAATTTCCTCATTAACAACAATGATTTTTACTCCATAAGACAGAGGTTTTTCAAATGTCATCAACTGTAAATTGCTGTCTGCAATTTCTTTGGATTTGGACCAGTCTAGAATTTTGTCTGGTAATGGGTTAAGGTGAATAGATTTGATAATAACAAAATGGTTTGTGCTGAAACCGTCTTTAGTCTTTCTTAGAGAGAAATAAAATTCAATGAATTACAAAAATGGCAACAAGATAAGGTGAAAATTCAACCTAAACCTTTGATAAAACAAACATAAAATCATAAACTTGCTATCTTATTAAAACCTTGAGATGTAGACATACATAGAACTGGAAGCGTGAAAACATAAATGCCTTTTAACCCATTCCCACACAGTTACACTTTTAAACGCCCTTCAGTATGAAAGCTTTGTAAAACATTGTGGAAAATGAAGAAATTGCTTGTCACAAGCAATTTCTTCATTATCCACAATGTTTTCTACCCCAAGAGACAAAGATTTTAAAGATTTCATTAACTTAAAATTGTCGTCTGCAGCTTCTTTGAATTTGGACTGGTCTAAAATTTTATGTGTTGGAATGGGTTAAAGATTTCTCAGCATTCGTGCTGCCAATCGCGAATTGTGGCCAATTGCAACAAAAATAAAATTCTGGCGCAATTTTTTTTCATTTGGCGAAAGTTTTTTTCTACATACTTTTAATTTGACTTATCTCCAGAAATCAAGGCCGAGGGCTTAGTGTGTATAATTGCTCAAAGGCTTGTATATAGGTTCAAATATGTCATCGAGTCTGACAAAAGACCGTCACATTGCCAAATTTAATTACAGTTCTGATTGACAGCAAATCAGATTAATGAAATGCGCTCATTGGTTAGCGGGTCGTATTAATTTTGTGTTGAGGGCGTGACTTAGTCTTAGGGATGACCTTAGATGATGGCTTCCAGTGAATACATCAGAGGACCTCATTTATCACGCATTTCCTTCTCTCTTTTTTTCTCATCAAAGTCTTGAATTTTAATCAAAGTACTGAAAGCACTGAGTGAAGATGAGTCCACTCATTGTAGGTGTATGACTTAGCTACATTCATTCAAGACTCAACTATTAATGAATTACCATGATCACAACCTCTTTAATATGTATATTGTTTATTTCACAACATATAAGTTAAGAAAATAAATGTGCAGTTAAGAAATGTTAGACTTTGGCACCGACTCCTTCTCAATTTGGCCCCAACCTTTTCCATTTGGCCCCAACTTTTTTAATTTTGCCAAAGTGATGGCGACAACTTTTTTCTAGCTAGAGCTAACTCTGTTTCTCTGGAGAACCCTGGTAAATGAAATTTGGCATTGATCAATATGTGTTGTTTTTTGTTTTCAGATAAATCTGGATGTAATCCAGAGGATGTTGCCAATATTGTCACATTCATTAAGACCAAATGTCCTTGTTTGGTGTTTGCTGGGCTGATGACCATTGGAGCAATAGGTCATGACCCTACAACAGGGCCAAATGAAGACTTCTTGGTAAGAAAATGATTTTATTGTGTGTATGGGTCTGCACTAAACAGTTGTAACTGCCCATATGTTTATAGGGATTAGCGCTGACCCCTGGATGTAATCTTAACCCATTACTAGATGAAAAAAATTCAGACTGGTTCAAAGTTGCAAATGACAATTTGTTGTTGACGAAATTTTGAAGCTATTGGTCTTTCTGAGTATAAAACATTGTGGTTGATTTGGAATTGCTTCTAACATTCTCCATAATGTTTTCTAAAGCTTCTTTCTGAAGGGGCTGATAAAATAGGATTGTGTGAGAATGATTATTTCTGTATGTTTAGTCTACTATTGCTAGTGACAAATTGAAAGAGGTTGATTGGTAGAACTTTGTGTTTTATTTGGAGATACACAGATTTTTATGCCCCCACCACTTAATGTGGGGGGGGGGATATAGATTTGCCTATGTCAGTCCGTCCGTACTTCCGTCCGTACTTCCGTCCGTCCCAAAATTGTCCGGGGCATATCTCTGAAAGTATAATAGCTATCAACTTGAAACTTCACAGGTGGATAGACCTCATTGAGGAGAAGTGCAGTGCACAAGAACCACAACTTTCGCTTGCATAATTTTAGAGTTATTGCCCTTTATTATTTTAAAGACTTACATTTTGACCGGGGCATATCTCTGAAAGTATAATAGCTATCAACTTGAATCTTCACAGGTGGATATCCTCATTGATGAGAAGTGCAGTGCACAAAAACCACAACTCTTGCTTGCGTAATTTTGGAGTTATTGCCCTTTGATATTTTAAAGACTTACATTTTGTCAGGGGCATATCTCTGAAAATATAATAGCTATCAACTTGAAACTTCACAGGTGGATAGACCTCATTGAGGAGAAGTGCAGTGCTCAAGAACCACAACTCATGCTTGCATAATTTTGGAGTAATTGCCCTTTGTTATTTTAAAGACTTATATTTTGTCTGGAGCATATCTATGAAAGTATAATAGCTATCAACTTGAATCTTCATAGATGGGTATCCTCATTTAGGAGAAGTGCAGTGCACAAGAACCACAACTCTTGCTTGCATAATTTTGGAGTTATTGCCCTTTGTTATTTTAAAAACTTACATTTTGTCAGGGGCATATCTCTGAAAGTTTAATAGCTATCAACTTGAAACTTAACAGATGGACAGACCTCATTGAGGAGAAGTGCAGTGCTCAAGAACCACAACTTTTGCTTGCATAATTTAGGAGTTATTGCCCTTTGTTATTTTAAAGACTTACATTTTGTCCGGGGCATATCTCAGAAAGTATAATAGCTATCAACTTGAAACTTCACAGGTGGATAGACATCATTGAGGAGAAGTGCAGTGCACAAGAATCCCAGCTCTTGCTTGCATAATTTCTGAGTTAATGCCCTTTGTTATTATCAAAGCTTCCGGTGGGGGCATCAGTGTCCTGTGGACAAAGCTCTTGTTTCTTTAGCATTGCCTGCCTTTTATACTCCTTGAAAAAATATGGGAGAACAAAATCAGGGGATCAGTCTATCCTATTTATTCTTTGTTTCTGGATCACATGCAGGGTTGACATTGGCACCAGTCCTGGGACCAAAGGCCTGTGATTTATAGGGAGGACTTGCAGATTTCTTAACTCTTGTCATGCTGAACCCGGAGTATTCCGGTTTTGACAGGAGGTGTAGACCAAGATCAGCCTGCACATAAGTGCAGTCTGATCTTGGTCTACACCTCCTGCCTGTAATTTTCCTGTCAGAGCTGTTTATGAAATTGAATTCTAAAAGAAATATTTATTTTTGACAAGTTCTATCAGTGCTTTCAGCCCTTTGATTTTACAGCAATTTGGTAAGATAATTTATTCAGCATGTAGTTTTTCTAATTCAAATCTAATCAATATAAATTGCTATTTTTGCCCTTATCTTGTGAATCACTGCTGGTTGTCATGAAACAGAGATATTTAATTAGGGAAACAATGTGGGGAAAGAAGAAAATACTTGCAGTTCCAACTACTCTCATACTCTTTTCTAACCAATATATTTTGCTTTCAGTCATACACGCTTCACACTGTTAACTTCATAATATATGTACTTTCATATTGCATAAAATGATCATAGATTTTGCTGACCTTCAAATACAGAGGAAGGCCTGAAAGGATTGGAATCAACTGGTCCTACAGGCCTATGGCGAAATAAGTTGGCGTTAAACCCTGACATGGAGTTTGAATAGATGTCTGTGCCCTTCGTATTTTTTTAACCCTTGACCACACTATACCACATTTTCGCGACCCTAAAGAGAAAAGCTTTTGAAAAATTGTGGAAAATGAAGAAATAGCTGTAGACAAGCAATTTCTTTATTATCTACAATATTTGCTACCTCAAAAGATAAAGATTTTTTTGGATTTGAATTATTGTCCTTAATTTCTTTCAATTTGAAACTGTCTTTTTTTGTTGTCTGGTTGATATTAGAATGTAGGTGTAAAATCTATTAATCTTTAAATCAGTCAACATGAGCTAAATTTTTCATTTATTTCGAATATACAGGTACATGAAAATAAATTGAAATATCTCATTTCCCACCTTGGTGTAAGGAGTTGCAGATGACAGTTCAAAGTAGGTGTGAATTAAAAAAAAGTGCCAAATAGTGAAGAAAACTGAGAAAAGAAGAAATTGTTTATTATATTCATTTTCTGCTCTTCCCACAAAAATACTTTCTTAAACTATATTTCTATGACCAATCAAGATGAAGGACTTAGGGGCTAATACTAAATAGATTTCTGTCCTGTTATGTAAAAGAACTTATCACAAAGTTTTTCTGAAATTTTATCTGCGAATTCTGGAGACGTTTGTTTTACAGAGACTTGTAGAAATCAGAGAAGGGTTATGTAGAGAGCTAAACCTCAGTTTGGATGAAGTGGAGTTGAGTATGGGAATGTCATCAGACTTTGAACATGCTGTGAGTATCCTCAAGTTTCCTGTATTTGATGGATTCATTTCTAGGCATGCCCTGGTTTCTCAAAGTTATCTAAACTATGAGCAAATTGTAAAAATCAAGGCAGTCAATGTCAGTGCACGAAATATGTTAACCCATTTCCATACATCAAAATTTTAGACCGGTCCTAGTTGAAAGGAGTTACAGACGACAATTCCTCTCTTTCTCACACAATAATGCTTATAAATGCCCTCAGCATGAAATCTTTTGAAAAAATGCGGAAAATGAAGAAATTGCTTGTCACAAGCAATTTCTTCATTAACCACAATGTTTTCTACCCAGGAAAACAAGGGTTTTAAAGATTTCATCAAATTAAAGTTATCATCTGCAACTTCTGTGACTTTTGACTGGTCTAAAATTTTATTGTGTGGTAATTGGTGCAAAGTTGATTTAATTTTAGATTTTTAGCAATTTTGATAGGGAAAATTTCCAGAGTCTGTCTGTCCATAAACAAATATTAGAAAATCATCTCCTCCTAGACCATAAGGCCTAGAGCATTGATATGTAGTACATATCATCACCTATCCACTCTCTACCAAAATGCTTCAAAGATTTACTTTACTCTGAAAATTAGCCCTTTTCTGTGTGATCCCTGATTTTACAAAGGAACAAAGAATGAAATCTTTAAAAATCTTCATCTCCAAAACCATAAGGCGAAGAGCTTTGATATGTGGTATGTATTAATGTTATTTTGCTCATGCTGTATTTTTTCATTAAAAAAAGATACTGTAATTTGCAGATGTCACATGTGACTGATTTAGGACCATTATTGTCCTTTATTTTCAACTTTCTTGGTAGAAAACATGAAGAATGAATAAGTTGATTCTTGCAAGAAATTTCTGATTTACACAATGTTTTCCCAACTGTGTTTCTTGAGAGGTGTCAAAAGGTGTCATTGTGTGGTAATGGGTTAAAGAAAGGAACAGATATACAAATAAATCCTTATATGATAAAAGCTTATTATTTTCATCATACCTAGTTTCACTGATTTAGTTGTTCTGGTTTCTTTGCCGCCATCATAGGGCTGTTGGTAGTGCATCAGACTCCCAATCTTCAATCATGGGCTGTTATGGGTTCGATCCTGGGCGACTGCACATATTCTTTCTGACATTTGTCTCTCACCAATGAGTGGATAATTGTAAACCTAAGTGGGATAGCAACTGGAAGCTAAGAAAGGATATTATGGTGGTACTGGTGCCAGATATACCAGGAAACTTGTTTCTTTATCGCTTCCTCTTTGTCTTTGCATTAACCCATTCCCACAGAGTGACACCTTTGGACGCCCCTCAAAAAAAGCAATTGATAAACATTGTGTAAAATGAAGAAATTGCTTGTGACAAGAAATTTCTTCATTTTACACAATGTTTTCTACCCCGAAAGTTGAAAAGATCTTACATTTCATAAACTTCAAATAATCGTCTGCAACAGCTTCCAATTTGGACCAGTCTACAATTTTGTTATGATGGAATGGGTTAATGAGCCAGCAAGGAATTGTATTTTTAGCTCCCCTGAGCACGAAGTGCTCTGGGGGAGCTATTGTGATCGGTCATCGTCCGTCGTCCGTCCGTCGTCTGTTCGTTCGTCCGTTCAAAATTACAAAAAAATCTTCTCCTCCTAAACTAACCATGGAATTTCAACAAAACTTCACAGAAATGATCCTTAGGTCATGCTCTTTCAAAATACTTCAAAGAATTGAAATCCATGAAGAACTCTGGTTGCCATGGCAACGGAGTGAAAAAAACTTAAAAAATCTTCTCCTCCCAAACGGTAAGGCCTAGAGCTAAGATATTTGGTATATATCATCATCTATTGACCCTCTACCAAAATATTTCAAAGAATTACCGTATTCTGAAAATTAGCCCTTTTCTTTGTGATCCCTGATTTTACATAGAAATAAAGAAGGAAATCTTTAAAAATCTTCTTCTCTCAAACCATAAGGCCAAGAGTTTTGATATTTGGTATATATCATCATCTATTGACCCTCTTCCAAAATACTTCAAAGAATTACCATATTTTGAAAGTTAGCCCTCTTCTGGGTAATCCCTGATTTTACAAAGAAATAAAGAAGGAAATCTTTAAAAATCTTCTTCTCCCAAACCATAAGGCCTAGATCTTTGATATTTGGTATACATCATCATCTATTGACCCTCTACCAAAATACTTCAAAGAATTAACATATTCTGAAATTTGCCCTTTTCTTTGTGAACTCTGTTTTTTTTAGCTCCCTTGAGCTCGAAGTGCTCTGGAGGAGCTATTGTGATCGGTCATCGTCCATCGTCCATCCGTCCGTCTGTCTGTTCGTCGGTCCGTTCACAATTACAAAAAAAGCTTCTCCTCCTAAACTAACCATGGAATTTCAACAAAACTTCACATAAATGATCCTTAGGTCATGCACTTTCAAAATACTTCAAAGAATTGAAATCCATGAAGAACTCTGGTTGCCATGGCAACGGAGTGAAAAAACTTAAAAAATCTTCTTCTCCCAAACAGTAAGGCCTAGAGCTCTGATATTTTGTATATATCATCATCTATTGACCCTCTACCAAAATACTTCAAAGAATTACCGTATTCGGAAAATTAACCCTTTTCTTTGTGATCCCTGATTTTACATAGAAATAAAGAAGGAAATCTTTAAAAATCCTCTTCTCCCAAACAGTAAGGCCTAGAGCTCTGATATTTTGTATATATCATCATCTATTGACCCTCTACCAAAATACTTCAAAGAATTACCGTATTCTGAAAATTAACCCTTTTCTTTGTGATCCCTGATTTTACATAGAAATAAAGAAGGAAATCTTTAAAAATCTTCTTCTCCCAAACCATAAGGCCTAGAGCTTTGATATTTTGTACATATCATAATATATTGACTGTCTACCAAAATACTTCAAAGAATTACCGTATTCTGAAAATTAGCCCTTTTCTTGGCGATCCTTGATTTTACATAGAAATAAAGAAGGAAATCTTTAAAAATCTTCTTCTCCCAAACCATAAGACCTAGAGCTTTGATATTTGGTATACATCATCATCTATTGACCCTCTACCAAAATACTTCAAAGAATTACCGTATTCTGAAAATTAGCCCTTTTCTTGGCGACTTCTGATTTTACATAGAAATAAAGGAAGAAATCTTTAAAAATCTTCTTCTCCCAAACCATAAGGGGTAGAGCTTTGATATTTGGTATACATCATCATCTATTGACCTTCTACCAAAATACTTCAAAGAATTACCGTATTCTGAAAATTAGCCCTTTTCTTAATGATCCCTGATTTTACATAGAAATAAAGAAGGAAATTTTTAAAAATCTTCTTCTCCCAAACCATAAGGCCTGGAGCTTTGATATATGGTACAAATCATCATCAATTGACCCTCTACCAAAATACTTCAAAGAAAAACCGTATTTTGAAAATTAGCCCTCTTCTGGGTGATCCCTAATTTTACAAAGAAATAAAGAAGGAAATCTTTGAAAATCTTCTACTCCCAAACCATAAGGCCTGGAGCTTTGATATTTGGTACAAATCATCATCTATTGACCCTCTACCGAAATACTACAAAGAATTACTGTATCCTGAATATTAGCCCTTTTCTTTCTGATCCCTGATTTTACATAGAAATAGAGAAGGAAATCTTTTAAAATCTTCTTCTCCCAAACCATAAGGCCTAGAGCTTTGATATTTAGTACAAATCATCATCTATTGACCCTCTATCAAAATACTTCAAAGAATTACTCTGAAAATTAGCGCTTTTCTTAATGATCCCTGATTTTACATAGAATAAAAGAAGAAAATCTTTGAAAATCTTCTTCTCCCAAACCATATGGCCTAGAGCTTTGATATTTGGTACATATCATCAGCCATTGACTCTCTACCAAATTACCCGGTACTTAGAAAAATTAGCCTTTTTCTGTGCAATCCCTAATTTTAGCTAGGAATAAATAATGATATCTTTGAAAACCTTCTTCTCCTAAACCATTAGGCCTAGAGCTTTTATACTTGCCATGTATTGATGTCTATACTTCAAAGCATTACCATATTCAGGAAATTAGTGCTATATGGTGGGATCATCAATATACTTAGGATTAAAAGAGAAATCTGTAAACATCTTCTCCAAAATAATTAGACAGAGGGCTTTGCTATTTTGTTTATTTCATAAAGCCATGAACCATCATACTCAGGGGAGCAATTTAAGACCATCATGGTCCTCTTGTTTTTGTGTTGGATTCCAAAATTACAGACTTGTATTCTACATCATGAGATGTGACAATTTTGACAATTATTCAAGTAGAATTAATGTCAAGGTCAGACATAAAGATAAAATATACCCCCAGCAAGGAAGTAGAGGGAGGTATATTGGCTTCACCATGTCTCTGTCTGTCAATTTGTCCACTCTGGTGGTCTATCTGTCCTTAGTCTTTCCTTTTCAAAGCTCCTACTCTAGAAGTTATTGACCAAAGTTTGTAGCCAGTAACATGTAACAAAATATAAATGGTTGGTTGATGACCTAAACGTTGTAACTACAGCTTGAATAAGCTGTAGTTACAACATATAAGTCATCAAACCAACAAAAAACGTTAACAAAAATGGCAGCTAATGTCAGAGTTGAAATCTCAATTCCGGACTGAATGAATAATTTGATTGGTTTATATATTCCTTTATTGATAGTTGTGATTTGTCAATTGACCAACAACCATAAACTGTGATATAATTGTTGCCAATGATCAAATGAAGTGCCAGCAAGCTATTGTCATGGTCAGTCAGTGCATCTGTTTGTATGTAAACTTTTACTTTAAAAATCTTTCTCAGAAATAATTGTTACAGAATTAAACCTGATTTTATAGGAATGATCCATGGGTGACTCTTTATCAGATTCCTTCAAAGAATTTTGATAGGATGAAAACATGGTTTAATGGGCTGGGCTAATTTCCATATATGGTAATACCTTTAAAAAATTTCTCAGAAACCACTGGACAGATTTCAAACAAATTTGACAGAAATATTCTTATGTGACCCTTTATCAGATTCCTTCAAAGAATTTTGATGGGATGAAAATGGCTTAATATCTGATGAAAGCTTAAAAAGTCTTCTTCTCAGAAACCAGTGAATTGATTTCAAACAAATTTTACAAGAATAATCCTTTGTTGACTCTTTATAAGATTCCCAAAAAAATTTTGATGAGATGAAAACCATGGCTTAAATGGGCAGGGCTAATTTCCAAATGTAGTGAAAGCTTTGAAAATCTATTTCATAGAAACCAGTTGATGGATTTTAACTAAATTTGTTAATTTCTTTTTCATTTGACTTTGTGTAAAACAATGAAAAGTTGAAATATTAAAAGATTTCATGGACAAGATTTATTTGCAACACATGATGAATATGATTTGGTTTATATTGTATTCCTGAAAACACTGTTTGCTTGGTCAGTGCAATTAGGCCTCAAGCACCTCTAGTTTTTAGCTCTACTGGCCAAAGGCCACTAGAGCTATTGTGATGGCTTTTTCCTGTCCGGCGTCGGTCCGTCCGGCGTCCGCTTAACTTTTCCTTGTTAACACTCTAGAGTCCACAGTTTTCATCGGATTCCCTTCAAACTTTCACAGAATGATTGTATCATCAGAAGGATCATTCCTTTTGAAATTGGGTCAAATCAGTCAAGAAACTTGGGAAAAGAGGCCTAAATAAACCTTAATTTAAAAATCCTCGTTAACACTCTAGAGTCCACAGTTTTCATCAGATTCAATTCAAACTTTCTAAGAATGATTGTAAAATCATAAGGATCATTCCTTTCGAAGATGGGTATGATCCGTCAAGAAACATGGGAAAAGGGGCCTTATGAAAATTTAAATAAAAAATCCTCATTAACACTCTAGAGTCCACAGTTTTCATCAGATTCAATTCAAACTTTTGTACCAACATAAGGATCGTTACTTTCGAAATTTTGTTTGATCAATCTAGAAACACGGGAAAAGGGGCCTTATGAAAATTTCATTAAAAATTCAATAAAAAACCTCGTTAACACTCTAGAATCCACAGTTTTCATAAGATTATCTTCAAACTTTCACAGAATGATTGTACCAACGTAAGGATAGTTCCTTTCGAAATTGGGTAAGATCCGTCAAGAAACATGGGAAAAAGAGATATTAAATTTTGATTAAAAATTCCATTAACAATCCTCGCTAACACTCTAGAGTACACAGTTTTCATCTGATTCTCTTCAAACTTTCTCAGAATGATTATACCACCATAAGGATTGTTCTTTTTGAATGATTGTAACAACATCAGGATCTTTCCTTTCGATGTTCCTTTCGAACATGGGAAAAGGGGCCTTATGAAAATTGAATTAAAAATTCAATTAAAAAAATCCTTGTTTACACTCTAGAGACCACAGTTTTCACCAGATTCTCTTCAACCTCGTACAGAATGATTATACCACCATAAGGATTGCTCCTTTCGAAATTGGATATGATTCGTCAAGAAACATAGGAAAAGGGGCATTATGAAAATTTGTTTATAAATTCCATTAAAAATCCTCATTAACACTCTAGAGTCCACAAATTTCATTGGATTCACTTCAAACTTTCTCAGAATGATTGAACTATCATAAGGATTGTTCTTTTTGAAAAGGGGTATGATCCGTCAAGAAACACAGGAAAAGGGGGTTTATTTAAATTTAATTAAAAATTCCTCGTTAACACTCTAGAGTCCACAGTTTTCCTCAGATTGTATTCACACTTTCACAGAATGAGTGTACAATCATCATCATTGGAATTGGGTCAGATCCATCACGAAACACTGGAAAAGGGGCCTCATGAAAATTTAATTGAAAAATCTTTTAAGAAAATAAGCTAACATTCTGGAGTCAACAGTTTTAATCGGATTCTCTTCAAATTTTCACAGAATGATTGTATTATCATAAGGATTGTTCCTTTCGAAATCGGGTATGATCCGTCAAGAAACACAGGAAAAAGGGGCCTTATGAAAATTTAAATAAAAAATCCTCATTAATAATCTAGTGACAACAATTTTCAACGGATTCTCTTCAAACTTTCACAGAATGATTGTACCATCATAAGGATTGTTCCTTTTGGAATCAGATATGATTCCTCAAGAAACATAGGAAAAGGGGCCTTATTAAAATTTAATTCAAAGATCTTTGTTAACACTCTAGAGTCCACAGTTTTCATCTGATTGACTTCAAATTTTCACAGAATGATTGTACCATCATAAAAATTGTTCCTTTCAAAATTTGGTATGATCAGTCAAGGACCACGGGAAAAATAGGCCCGATAAAAATTGGATTTAAAAAATCCTCGTAAAACACAATAGAGTCCACAGTTTTCAACAAATTCTCTTCAAACATTCACAGGATGATTATTACATTATTCGGAAGTATGTTTGATCTGTCAAGTTTCACGGGAAAAGGGGCCATATGAAAATTTAATAAAGAAATCTTAGGTAACACATCATGGCCCTAGATTTCACCTGATCGACTTCAAACTTTCACATAATGATTATACCATCATAAGGATTTTTCCTTTCAAATTGGATCTGATCCATTGAGGATCATAGGAAAAGGGGCCCTAGGAAAATTCAATTAAAAAAATCTTAATTAATGCTTGTAAGTCCACAGATTTCATGGGGTTGTCTTTATACCCAAACAGAAGAATTATTCTTTTGTAAGTAGAGTTCCCTTTGGAATTGTTTCAGATCCAACAAGTAACATGGGAAAAGGGGCTATATGAAAATTCAATTAATAAAACCCTGTTAGCACAATGAAGCCCACAGCTTTGATCAGAATTTGTTGAAACTTTCACAGAATGATTGGAAGGTCATAACTTTCATTCTTTTCATAACAGGGTTTGAACTGTCAAGAAACACAGGAAAAGGGGCCTTATGAAAATTTCATTTATAAATCCTTGTTATCAAGTCCAGAGCTTTCATCGGATTTTCTTCAAACATTCACAGAATAATTGTACAATAATAATGATTGTTGATGTTCGCATTAGACCTGATCCGTCAAGTATCACAAGAAAAGGAGCATTATGAAATCTAATTTTAGAATCCTTGTACCACAATAAAGTCAACAGTTTTCCTCAGATTCTGTTTAAACTTCCACAGAATAATTGTTCCATCATGAGGATTCTTTCTTTTCAAATTAGGCATGATCTGTCTAGTATCATGGGAAAAGGGGCCTTTTGAGAATTTTATCTTTAATCCTTGTAACCAAGTCCAGAGCTTTCATTGGATTTTATTCAAACCTTCACAGAATCATTGTACAATAATCACGAGTGCTGATGCTGACATAAGACCTGATCCTTCAAGTATCACAGGAAAAGGAGCCTTATGAAAATTTTATTTTAAAATCCTTACACCACGATAAAGTCTCCAGTTTTCATCAGATTCTGTTCAAACTTTCACAGAATGTTTGTACCATAATAAGGATTGTTTCTTTCCAAATTGGGCCTGATCATTCTAGTATCATAGGAAAAGGGGCCATATGAAAAATTACTACCAAATCCTCAAAAACACAGTCCTCAGTATTTATCAGAATCTCTTTAAACTTTAACAGAATGATTGTACCATCATTTGGATTGTTCCTTTGTGAATTAGGTCTGATTGGTTAAGTGACACAAGAAAAGGGGCCTTATAAAAATATTATTACAAAACATCATTATTACAATCAAGTCCTCAGTCTATATTATTTTCTTCAAACTATCATTAGGATTGTTCCTTTATACATTGGGTCTGATTGGTTAAATTTACGGAAAAAGGGGTCTTATGAAAATTTTATAACAAAAATTCTTTACACATTTCAGTCCATGGTTTTCATTGATTCTCTTTAACTTTTAAAGAATGACTGTACCTTCATTAGAAGTGTTCCTTTTGAAATTTGGTTTGTTCTTTAAAGTATCATGAGAAAAGGGGCCCTATCATTATTACAATAAATTCCAAAGATTACACAGATTAATTGTACCACCATTCTAACTGTTGATTTTGACAGTGGATCTGATTATGGCAAGTGTCACATAAAAAAGGGCCTTATGAAAAACTTCCTTACATATTCTGGTTAACTCAATGATGTCCCTTGATTTCACCGGATTCACTTCAAAATTTCACAGAATGATTGTACAATCACTTAAAGGGTTCTTTTCAGAACTGGGTACAATTCATCAAGTATCATGTAAAAAGGGGCCATATGATTTTTTTTTAAATATTCTAGTTAACATAATGAATTCCCAATATTTCACTGGATTCACTTTTAACTTTCAAAGAATGATAAAACCAACAGTAAAATATCACGGGAAAAGGGGCCTTGTGAGAACTTGATTTTAATATCTTTGTTAATACAATAAAGTCAACAGTTTTATCGGATTCTCTTCAAAGATGCATGGAATAATTGTGGCATTCAAAACACAGGAAAAGGGGCCTTACAGATTATCATTCAAAACATTCTTGTGTATGTGAAGATCACAATCATTATCAAATTGTCTTTTAAATTTCACAGGACAATTTTAGGGTTGTGAGGAAAGTTCCTTTTGGAATGAAATTGATCCATCAGAAAACACAGGAAAAGGGGCCTTATTGATTTTCATTAAAAACAATCCTGTTTATGTGATTAAGTCCACAATTATTGTCAGATTTTGATGAAAATTTCACAGAATGATTGTAGGGTCATAAGGTAACTTTCTTTGGGGAAATAGAGTGGATCCGTCATGAATCACGGGAAAAGGGGCCTTGAGGATTGGTGCTTCAAAATAATAAAGGGGATAAAGCCTCCTTTTTTTTCTTTATGCATTCTTCTTTGAGTAATTAACTTCCTTAAATATCAGATTTCTTTAACAGAAAACTTGATAACCAGTAGAGCGTCTTAGGCCCTCATGGGCTTCTTGTTTTGTGTTTTTTTTTCTTTATGCATTCTTCTTTGAGTAAATAACTTCCTTAAATATCAGATTTCTTTAACGGAAAACTTGATAACCAGTAGAGCATCTCAGGCCCTCATGGGCCTCTTGTTGGTTCATGTATCTCAACAAGTCTTTATGATGTCTAGTTATGCATGACACACAATTCTTTTTGATCCGTCAAGTTGTTTTGGAAATATCTACCCTTTTTTGCGTCCATAACTCTTACATTTTCAATGGAATGAACTGAAAACTTACCACAATAATTCTCTATGATGCATGGTTGTTCATGAGACAAAAATTATTTTGTTCCTGCAATTTGTTTTGGAATCATTAGCCGATGACCAAGCAAAAAACTTTCGATATACAGTTTTTTACACTGGTAAGCCACTCTAGGGCGTATAGGTACCGCTATGCAAGGCTCTTGCTTCATGTATGTATGGAGCTAATTCTTTGTCCAATCAGAGTTAATAAACTTTGATACAAATAAATAGTATTAAATTATTTCAGATTGAACTAGGAAGCACCAATGTAAGAGTCGGTAGTACAATATTTGGAGCAAGAGATATAAAGGGAGCCCAGAACAAAGCCACACCCCCAACAACTGCCAATGAACAGACAGGAGCCACGCCCACAGCTGCAGATAACCAATCAACGAACTCAAATTCGAATAGTCACAATACAACCAGTGAAAGACCTTTAGATAATGTGGAACTGTTGAATCAAGCCGTGGAAAAAGTGAATTTAAATGAGGCTAAACCAAAATGAATTTTTGGTCAGCTGAGTATATTTATTTGTGCCATGCTGTTGATAAATCATGCTGCTTTGAAAGCGGGTCCCATAGGTCAAGGTCTCTGCCAGATAATCCTTTGTTGTATGTTTAACCCATTCCCACACAGAGGCGCTTTTGGACCCTCTCAAACATAACAGTTCAGAAAACATTGGGTAAAATGAAGAAATTGCTTGTTGTTCATTTCCTACAATGTTTTCTATCCAGAAAGTTGAAAAAAATCTCAAATTTCATAAACTTTAAATTGTTGTCTGTAACTCCTTTTAATTTCGACCGGTCTTAAATTTTGTGTTTTGGTATTGGGTTAAAAGAAAGACCAGATTCAACCTGATCCTAGTGAGTTTTTTGCCAAAAAATAATAACTGGCTATTTCTTTGGGAGTGGTTACAGTCATTGGAACTCGGAGAGTTTCTAAAGGGAATGAAAATTAAGTACCACTATAGAATTCATCTACTGTTTGAAAATGAAAATTCCCCAGGAAGACAAAAAAAAAAGTGTTGGATTCCTTAGCAGAAAAGTTTCAGCCTCTTTTCAGTCATGCGAAAGTTTTTGACATTTTGCGGAATCTCTGTTTTGTGGTATTGACTTAAAATTCAGAATATAATTATGTTACTAGTAAAGGAGCAATTTCACTACATTTTGTATGAATTATGCCCCTTTTTGGCTAAGATTTTCACTATCCAGCCCACATGTATAGTTGAACTTTGCTGTGATGCAAGTGAAAGATTGGTCAAAACGGTGTAAATTCCATTCATTCAATTCAATAGCCATCAGTTGACGTCTGTTAATAAAACAATCGATAGACCTTTGAGACTAAAAGTTTAAATCTGACATTGGCCTTCATTTATGTTAAGCATTTTTGTTTGGCGACTTAAGTCATAACTACAGCTTATTCAAGCTGTAGGTATGATGTTTAGGTCACCAATCAACCATTTTATTTTTGTGCTACTTGTCACCGACTGGAAGTTTTGTATATTCACACTGTTTGATATTTAACCCTTCCCTGTTCAAATACAAGATTTTACGTTCCTGTGATTTTATACTCAAGAAAACATTGTAACAAATAAATTTCTCCTTTTTCCACAATATTTTCTACCATATAGGATGGTTTCATTTCAAAAGGTATCCAGTTTTCATTGTTGTCTGGAACCTCTCTCAATTTGGACTAGTCTAAAATTTCCAAAAACGGGAAAGTATTACGTCAAATTTCCTGTTGAAGCTTAGTGGGAGTGAACAGAGTATTTTCATGTCTCCCAATTTTAAAGTTGTAAAGTATACACATGTTATTGTTTTTATTGAACTGATTAAATTATTTGAAAGAAATTCCTGTTGGCTTGATTTCTTCACTCTGATTATATTTGATCAGTGACTAAATGTAACATGAAAACAGACCTCCTGGAAGTGCAAAGTAAGACTGCAAAGTCTAGCAATTGTCAATTTTTAGCTCACCTGAGCTTAAAGTGCAAGGTGAGCTGGTTTATTCCCGATTCTCCCACATTTGAAAATATCGCTAAAAAGTCGATACAGGTATGGCGTGAGATAATCCCTGCCTGGGGCTAAATAACCGTTAGGTTCTATAACCCTATTCCACGAGCGTTTCAAATAGAAATAGTGGATTTCGAATCAGGAATCCATTTAAACCTTTGCCGTATAATGTTCCTTTTTGATCGCAGAAGAGAAGAGAAATCATTGTGATAAAAGGAACGGTTACTTATAACAAGCATTTACCTTCTTTCTCACAACATTTAATATGCTGTCTTGCAGTTACTCATTTTTCAAGACAACCACTTTATCTATTTCTCAAGAATTAATCAGCAATGGTCTCTTTGGACGCGACCAAAACCTGTTAACTACAGCTAAATTCAAACTAAACTAACGAGATTTCGGTGGTCATCCGACTATATGTTGTATGGATGCAATGCTTTTTGCGCAATAGAAAATATTTGGAAAAAGATAACAGTTCAGGCTTGGTGTAGACTTGTGTATAGCAGAGAAATTTACCCTATACCGATTTCATTGTTGTCTCTGAATCTGGGTCACCTTACTTTATCACGTTAGAGAATTCGTTTTTACTAACGAACAGCTTTACAAATGGAAAGACGGACAAAATACCCCCGTTCTACAGATTCTTGGGTATAAATTTGAAAAAAACCCGGATAAGTTTTGTTTTAATGAATTTCATTTATTTGACTAGTAGCAAGGGGCATCTTATTATTTAACTACTCGTATACAGTTTATTCCAGTTCCTTTATATTCTGTAGATTTCATCGTCTAGATCTTTTAAGTTCAAGTACAGTAGTTTCGAAGGAAATCTTATTAATGTTCTAATCTTTCAACACATGTATATACAAAGTTTATACGAAGACGATTATCTCTGTATCTGTAAACGCAACAGATACAAAGCTGCATCAGCATACTAGACCAGTATCATGATAGTCTCTTCATGGATTTATTTTTCGGGGAAGCAAAGTGCTTGTCGATCTTGCAATACTTCCTTCTCTTCAAAAGTTTTGTTCCTCCGACAGCGCGTCGGACCAACCTATAGAAATCTTCGTCTGTTCTTATACAATGTGTACAGTGAAAGAAGCCGACTTGGATGTCGGCATCGGGAAACACTCGATTAAATGAGGTCTTTCTCCACAGGGAAGGTATCACCAGCGTCTGTGCAGTTTCTGTTGGGGTTGAAGCTGTGGCCATGACTTGTCCCTGGTTCTAATAATGACTGATTTATGATTTATTTCAGGTTTTATTTTTTATTTCACACCAGAATTACAGATTTAAACACGATTCTCAATTTAATTTTGGTAATTTTATTTCGGCAAATTAAACACTTCATTATAAATTTGGTTGCAACAAACAGTCTTTAATACATAATACATGAGGAATATAATGTGAACCTAACGGTATTCACACATTTTCCCTTACCCCCTTCTTCACACCAGGTAAATGGTATTAATGGATTTTCAAATGTGG
Source organism: Fragum fragum (assembly GCA_946902895.1). Lineage (NCBI taxonomy): Eukaryota > Metazoa > Mollusca > Bivalvia > Cardiida > Cardiidae > Fragum > Fragum fragum. The sequence goes on from OX336374.1 coordinate 28,026,746, forward strand.
GAGAATCGGGAAGACATCGGTGAGCTATTGTGAGTAGTCATTGTCTGTCGTACATCTGTCTGTCCGTCCGTCCAAAAATTCTTTAAAAATCTTTTCCTCCTAAACCAGTATGCCAATCAAGCTGAAACTTTACAGGGATGTTCCTTGGGTGAAGCTCCACAAAAGTTGTTAAAAGAATTTCATTGCCTGAAAAACTCTGATCGCTGCAGCATTTGAAGGTGGGAAATTTTAGTAAATCTTTAAAAATCTTCTCCTCCTAAACCAGTATGCCAATCAAGCTGAAACTTTGCAGGGATGTTCCTTCGGTTAAGTTCTACCAAAGTTGTTAAAAGAATTTCATTCCATGAAAAACTCTGGTTGCTGCGGCACTTGGGAAAATATAGTAAATGTTTGATTTTTTTTAAGAAACTACAAAGCCAAAGGCATTTATATTTCATACCTAGCTTAATAACATGTTTCTCAATCAAGTTTTGAAAAATTTAATCTCTGGGGCCAAAAATGCCCACCTCCCCCCAAGGTTTGAAGTTTGGAAAATTACTTAACCATTTCCTGTTTTTAGCTCACTTGAGCACTTTGTGCTCAAGTGAGCTATTGTGATCACCTTTCGTCCAGTGTCCTTCGGTCGTGTGTCGTCCATCAACAATGTCTTTAAACGACATCTCCTAAACCACTGGGCCAATTTGAACCAAATTTGGCAGAAATGTTCCTTAGGTGGTCCCCTTCAAAAATAGCTAAAAGAATTGAAATCTGTTAAAACTCTGGTTGCCATGGCAACAAAAGTGAAATTTTAAAATAATCTTTAAAAATCTTTTCGTCCTGACCCAGAAGGCGTAGAGACTTGATATTTTGCTTGAAGCATCAGTATATTGACCTCTTTCAAAATAGGTAAAATCATGATCCTCAGGTCCCCAGGGGCAGAGCCCCAGGGGGGTGGGGTTATTAAGAAATAAAGAATAATTATTTAAATGACATCTCCTCCCAAACCACTTGGCCGATTTGAACCAAATTTGGCAGAAATGTTGCTTAGGTGGTCCACTTCAAAAATAGTTGAAAGAATTGAAATCCGTTAAAAACTCTGGTTGCCATGGTAACAAAAGTGAAATTTCAAAATAATCTTTAAGAATCTTCTCCTCCTGACCCAGAAGGCGTTGAGCCTTAAAATTTTTCATGAAAAATCAGTATATTGACCTCTTTCAAAATAGCTAAAATCATGATCCTCGGGTCCCCAGGGGTGGATGGGGGGTATAGGCATGAAGCATCAGTTCAAAGAGTTCTTTCTTATATCTGAAATTATAACCCATGGATTCAGAGGGAGGGAAAAGTTTATCTTTCTTTCAAATCAGCTTTCAATGGCTTTGTACTACATCACTTAAAATTGTTCTCCAGGGGTCAAAAATGGCCCTACACTAGAAGTCAAAAATAAGGGAAAATGCAAAATTTGAGTTAGAAAAAGAAATCTTCACTTTAAGGCTGAGGGCATTTATATTTTGAAAGTAGTATAGCCTGGCTATTATCTATCAAATTTGATTAAATTTTTCCTATAAGGTATAAAACCACTTCCCTGGGTGTCTTAAGTTTGTAAAAATGCTTAATTAGATCATGTTCAAGTCTTCTCCTCCAAATCTACGAAGTCCAAGGCATTCAGTAGATAGCATAACCAGATGATTCTCTACCACGTTCCCTAAAATCATAGCTCTCAATTAGAGCAACTTCAAAAGTCTTCTCCTCCTGAATTATAAGGTGAAAGACGTTCACATTTGGTATGTAGCATTACTACATAATTTAAACTATGTAACTGGAAAATATGCCCTTCAGATCTAAAAACGTCTCTGCCCAAGAGTCAAAAATTGCGTAAATTGCTTATTTGGAAAGAACTTTTCTAAGATTTAGAGCCTAGAGTATTTATATTAAAAACATAGCATAACGTTATTGTTATGTACCATGTTCATACCCTTTTGACAAAAATGGCCCTTCCTAAGGCATACAAAGTTATGAACAAGAGGACCATGATGGTCCTATATCGTTCCCCTGAGTATGATGGCTCATGGCATAATGATATGATATACAAAATATCAAAGCCCTACACCTAATCATTTTGGAGAAGATGATTTTTAAAGATTTTCTCCTTTAATCCTAGGTATAGTGAAGATCCAACCATTTTGAGCTAATTTCAAGATTGCGAAATTCTTTGAAGTACTTAAGTAGAGGGTCAATAGGCATAAATACATACCAAATATCAAAGCTCTAGGCCTATAGGTTTAGAAGAAGAACATTTTCTATGATATCCTTTATAACACCTTTCTGGGATTGCACAGAAAAGGGCTTACTTTCAGGATACAGTAATTCTATGAAGTATTTTCGTAGAGGGTCAATAGGTATTATTACACACTAAATATTACAGGAAGAAAATGATTTTTAAAGATTTCCTTCTTTATTTCTATGTAAAATCAGGGATTGCACAGAAAATGGCTAATTTTCAGAATACAGTAATTCTTTGAACTCTGAAGTATTTTGGTAGATGGTCAATAGATGATGATTTATACAAAATTTCAAAGCTCTAAGCCTTATGGTTTGGGAGAAGAAGATTTTTAAAGTTTTCCTTCTTTATTTCTATGTAAAATCAGGGATCGCACAGTAAGGGCTAATTTTCAGAATACGGTAATTCTGTGAAGTATTTTGGTAGAGGGTCAATAATTGATGATGTATACCAAACATAAAAGCTATAGGCCTTATGGTTTTGGAGAAAAAGATTTTTTAAGATTTCCTTCTTTATTTCTATGTAAAATCAGGGATTGCCTAGAAAAGGGCTAGTTTTCAGAATATGGTAATTCTTTGAAGTATTTTGTTAGAGGGTCAATAGATGATGATTTGTACCAAATATCAAAGTTCTAGGCCTTATGGTTTTGGAGAAGAAGATTTTTAAAGATTTCCTTCATTATTTCTATGTAAAATCAGGGATCGCTCAGAAACGGCTAATTTTCAGAATATGGTAATTGTTTAAAGTATTTTGGTAGGGGGTCAATAGATGATGATGTTTACCAAATATCAAAGCACTAGACCTATGGTTTCGGAGAAGAAGATTTTTAAAGTTTTCCTTCTTTACTTCTATGTAAAATCAGAGATCGCACAGAAAAGGGCTAATTTTCAGAATACGGTAATTCTTGAAGTATTTTTGTAGAGGGTCAATAGACGATGATGTATACCAAGTATCAAAGCTCTAGGCATTACCGCTTGGGAGGAGAAGATTATTTTAATTTTTTCCACTCCATTGCCATGGAAACCAGAGTTCTTCATGGATTTCTTTGAAGTATTTTGAAAGAGCATGACCTACCGATCATTTCTGTGAAGTTTTGTTGAAATTCCATGGTTAGTTTAGGAGGAGAAGATTTTTTTGTAATTGTGAACGGACGGACAGACGGACGATGACCAATCACAATAGCTCCCTCAGAGCACTTACAATACAATGAATGTCAGAGTAATGAATTCTAGCTTTGATATTTTGGTCAAATAAGCGTATTTAGAGTTTTAAAAACAATAGCACATGTAGGAACAGAGAAATAACAGAAATTAGACAGTTGTAAATAAAACTTTAACCAAGAATTTCTAAGTTGGAAAAGGGTCAAAATTCCAATAAAATGTGTGTCAGATTTAACAAATCTTTTCCTAGGGCATGATGACAGTCACAAGAACATATGAACAGTTTCAGAGCAATAGCATTAATAGAAACTGATATAAGAGTTTCATGTAAAACTTCAACCAAATGTCCAAGTTAAAAATGGGATCTTAATTCCACTGAAATGAATATCGGAGTAAGAATCTTTGCCCAGGGGATGATATGATGGTCACAAAAGCATGTGAAAGAGGGATATGAAAGAATTTTTAAGTGAAAAAGGGGTCAAAATTCCACTAAAATGAATGTCTGGGTAATTAATACTTCCCTAGACAACAAATGTTTGCCTAGGGGATGATACGGTCACAAAGTAATAGCATTAGTAGATCAAAGTACTGAAAGTGCTGTAAGCTAGCAAAGTATGATCTTCTTTGTCAAAGGTTATCATGTATAGTGAAATTCAGAAAACCTTTGCCTTGTATAGTAGCAAACAGTGTGGACAATGAAGAAATTGTTTGTTACAAGCAATTTCTTCATTGTCCACAATGTTTTCCAAAGCTATTTTCTTGAGATGCTTCAATAGGAGTTGTCTACAATTTGTATAAAGTTAATTCATGTGGCCATAAAAAGCAATGCAAGAGTTTGCAATGTTCCTGAAATAAGAACTACTTTTTATGGTGTATGCATTCAATGGATTTAGTGATTAAGCCTCCAGTGGCAGTTTGCACTTGTTGAGCTCTGAGAAGACCTCAGAATTTGTCTGTTAACTTAGGCTATCAAAGCTGACGCATTGCTAGCTAAAAAAGACATATGAGACTTGCACTTAAAAAAAGTGAAAAGTGAAAGGTCTAAGCTGTGCTTTATTAAAATCATTTGTTTTTTCCCTTCTTCAAAGATTTTGTTTGGATAGTAGGAAGAGAAAGTTGTACCTTTATCGTTGGTAATACATCAGACTAAGGAGTCAGGTTTGATCATCTGTGGCATATGATGTGTTCCTGCAGTCAACATTTTATCCAACAACTTGATGAACAAGTGCATATATGTGCACTTACAATCGTATTGCACTAACCCATTTTACTGTTGGATACAACTTGATGGACAAGTGCATATATGTGCACTTACAAAAGTATTGCACTTACCCATTTTACTGTTGGATACAACTTGATGAACATTTTATCAACATTTTATCCAACAACTTGATGAACAAGTGCATATATGTGCACTTACAATAGTATTGCACTAACCCATTTTACTGTTGGATCACGACTGTCAATAAAAACAAGCACTGCATGGGGATGTCAAGGCTCAGCTGTTCAAGTGCTTGATAGTTGGTCAAACTTTTAAGTTGAAGAAGGGGCATACTTTGTTCAAAATGAAATTGACCCCTTCCCGTTTTTCAAAATTTTAGACCAGTCCAATTTGAAAGAAGTTACAGACAACAATCAAAAGTTGGTGCAATTTGAAAAGTAATGAACCTACAGGTTAGAAAATATTGTGGGAAAAGAAGAAATTGCTTGTTACAAGCAATTTCTTCTTTTCCCACAATGTTTTCTCAAGTATAAATTCACAAGGACGTGAAAACGAGGGATTGTACAGGAAAGGGTTTAAGTTATCTTCCTTATTGGTATAGAGTGCTCTTTGATAGAAAACATATATTTTGAGTTTCAAGTGAATGTACCAGCTATATTACAAAATGTCAAATTCTTGGACAAACAGGACACAGACAACAACCCGTCAAGCCAAAAATCAATTGACCAATCAAATCATTCATTTAGAGTGGAAGTGAACTTTGAACTTAAGATTATATGTTAGACATTTTGTTGCTTTTGCAACTTAAATGGTGTAATTACAGCTTGAAAAAAACTAATGATATGCCTTTTCTCTATGGCCCATGAAAACAAAAAATGTTGATTATTACATCAGTCGCACTGCAATGTCAAAGGTGAGTTGTGAGCCATCTGTCAATTTTGACTAATCCCACATTTTCACGTGCTATAACAAGTTAAACAACTAATCCTTTATTTCACAATACTTTCTAACGTAAGTGCACTTTTTCTTTTTGATGAAGACTCTTTGAAATGTTGTCTGCAACATCTTTTGATTTGGACAATTTTGAATGGGGTTTTACTCAGCTTCAACAATCTTTCAGTTATATCGCGGCGGCTGAAGCACCTAACAATGGAATCCTGGTATTTCTCACACCAGTACTACCATTACATTCTTTCCTAGCCTCCAGCTGCTATCCCACATAGGTCTATGATTATCCACCCATTGGTGAGAGACAAATAGTCGGAAAGGATGAGTGCTGCCGCCGGGGATCGAACCTTGGACCTCTAGATTGACAGTCTGACATACTAACAATAGTGCTATGACGGCGGCTTGATTTGGACAAATCCAAAATTTTGTCCACAAATAGAGAAGAACAAGAGCTTTGTCCACAGGACACTGATGCCCCCACAAGTAGCTTTGATAACAACAAAGGGCGATAACTCGAAAATTATGCAAGCAAGAGTTTGCACTGCACTTCTCCTCAATGAGGTCTATCCACCTATGAAGTTTCAAGTTGATAGCTATTATACTTTCAGAGATACGCCCCAGACAAAATGTAAGTCTTTAAAATATAAAAGGGCAATAACTCCAAAATTATGCAAGCAAGAGTTGTGGTTCTTGTGCACTGCACTTCTCCTCAATAAGGTCTATCCACCTGTGAAGTTTCAAGTTTATAGCTATTATACTTTCAGAGATATGCCCCGGACAAATGTAAGTCTTTAAAATAACAAAGGGCAATAACTCCAAAATTATGCAAGCAAGAGTTGTGGTTCTTGTGCACTGCACTTCTCCTCAATGAGGTCTATCCATCTATGAAGTTTCAACTTGATAGCTATTATACTTTCAGATATGCCCCAGACAATTTTGGAACAGACGGAAGGAAGGAAGGAAGGACAGAAGTACGAACGGAGACAAAGGCAAATCTATATGCCCCCCCACACACACATTAAGTGGTTGGGACATAAAAATAAGTTTAGTTTTTTTTTTGCAAAACTGTTAAGCCTTTAATTTCAAAACATGATCAAGTAATATAAACACAACAAGAGGACCATGATGGTCCTAAATCACTCCCATGAATAACAATCACAAATAATGACAGAGGGCAAAATGAAAATATATGATGTGTTTGGGTACAGCCATAATAAAGCTTTAAGACAATGACTCAAAATAGTGCTTCCAGTGCTTTTGGGCCTTTGATTTTGATACAAATTTAGATATGGGTTTTATTCAGCATGACAAGGAATAAGATTTCCTTCTCAGTTCATTGCAAAATAAAGTAATACCCTGTCTAGCCAAAATAGGAAATGGGGGGCTTTATTCAACAACTTCAGTACAGAGCAACTAGGTTACATAATATAAATACTATGGGACTTCTAGGACTCATGGTTTGTCAGGAGATTTTTGAAGAGCCCAAATAACCCTTAAGAGGCATTGTTTTAAAAAAGATACAAAAGGTTCAACAGATTATGCCACTTTCATATTATCAAACCTCTAGGCCTTCTGGTTATTAGACTTCTTTGTTTTTATGATTATAGGGTGCAGCACGGTAGAGACCAAATGTCACCCAAGGTGCAAGATTTTAACAAATTTGTCGGACGCTACCAGGTGAAGCAACATGTAAATAACTGTATTCATACTTATTCATACTCATGGTAGTTTTTCTCTTTAAAGGATTTCCTGATTTGTTTCCACATCATACAAGGTCAACCAAATGGCAACCAAGGGGTATCATTTTAACAACTTAAAAATGGAAAACGACCACCATGTGATGCTACATTCAAAATATCAAACCTCTAACACTTATGGCTTATCAGGAGAATTTCTTAACCCTTTCCTGTTTAATCCCTGGTTTTTACATCCCTGTGATTTTATACTTGAGAAAACATTGTGGAAAAAGAAGAAATTGCTTGTGACAAGCAATTTCTTCTTTTCCCACAATATTTTCTACCCTACTGAATGATTATTTTCAAATAAAATTTACTTTAAATTGTCGTCTGCTTAACCTTTGAATTTGAACAGGTCTAAAATTTTGCCAAACAGGAAAGGTTGAAATATTTTATTTTTTCTTTGTATGATAATTGGGGGTGCCTAGGCAGAGCCCAAATAAAGTCAAGAGGCATTATTTTAATAACTTAAGTAGATGGCCACCAGTTGAAGCAACATGGAAAATATCAAAACTTGAAGTCTTATGGCTTGTCAGGTTAGGACTTTTCAAATATTCCCATCTTTATTTTTTTGTAAAAGGAGCTGGGCCGGGAATCGATCCCAAAGAAGACTCCCATGATGCATTATTTCATCAACTTTTGTAAAGAGTTATGAGACAAAGTCAAACTCAAAGCTTTGAGTCTCTAGGCCTCATGGTTTCTCATGGGAAGACTTCATAAAGATTTCATTCTTTGATTTATGTAATGAAGGGTGCACCCGGGCAGAGCCAAAATGACAACCCAGGGGCTTTTAACAACATTTTAGTGGGTTACATGATGAAGCAACTCACAAAATGTCTATTCTCTAGGCCTGATAGTTTGTCAGGAAGATTTTTTTGTTTCTATATACTTTAGAGTCCACAGTTCTGTTACCACGGCAAAAAAGTTTTCAAAAGAATTGAATTCTTTGAACAAACTTTGGTGAGCTTCACCTAAGGAACATCCCTACAAAGATTTAGCTTGATTTGCTTCTTAGTTTTGATGGTGAAGATTCTTAAAGCTTGTAGACAGACAAACAGACAATAACCAATCACAATAGTTCACTTGGCACTTCATGCTCAGGTGAGCTAATAAAAAGAGAAACTTTATTTTTAACCCATTAACATACAATAATGTGCTTTTCTCACACTTTGATTATTTCTAAAATTCTACAAACAGATAATGGGTTAACCCTTTCCTGTTTAATCCCTGGTTTTTACATTCCTGTATTTTTATTCTTGAAAAAAACATTGTGGAAAAAGAAGACACAGCTTGTCACAAGCAATGTCTTCTTTTTCCACAATGTTTTTTTACCCAAGTGAATGGTTATTTTTCAAATTTAATCCACTTTGAATTTTCGTCTGCACAGCCTTTGAATTGGGACAGGTCTAAAGTTTTGCCAAACAGGAAAGGGATAAATTAGCTAAGGGTACAGTGTTTCAGTCAGGTGACAAGAACGTTTTAGTCTTATGCAAAAAATGTTTTGTCAGTCATCAATGTTTTTATCTATCACCATCAAATATTTTTGTCTGCCACTAACAACTTTTTGGTCTGAAAGTAATGTTTTAGTCTGCAAAAAATAAAAGTTTTGGTATGCCACCAACAGCATTTTGGTCTGTCACCAACAACACTTTGGTCTGTCAACAAAAACATTTTGGTCTGCAACCAAAAACACTTTGGTCTGTCACCAACAACATTTTGGTCTGCCACCAACAACACTTTGGTCTGTCACCAACAACACTTTGGTCTGTCACCAACAACACTTTGGTCTGTCACCAACAACATTTTGGTCTGTCACCAACAACATTTTGGTCTGTCACCAACAACATTTTGGTCTGCCACCAACAACAATTTGGTCTGTCACCAACAACACTTTGGTCTGTCACCAACAACACTTTGGTCTGTCACCAACAACATTTTGGTCTGTCACCAACAACATTTTGGTCTGTCACCAACAACATTTTGGTCTGTCACCAACAACATTTTGGTCTGTCACCAACAACATTTTGGTCTGTCACCAACAACATTTTGGTCTGTCACCAACAACATTTTGGTCTGTCACCAACAACATTTTGGTCTGTCACCAACAACATTTTGGTCTGTCAACAAAAACATTTTGGTCTGTCACCAAAAACACTTTGGTCTGTCACCAACAACATTTTGGTCTGCCACCAACAACACTTTGGTCTTTCACCAACAACACTTTGGTCTGTCACCAACAACATTTTGGTCTGTCACCAACAACATTTTGGTCTGTCACCAACAACATTTTGGTCTGTCAACAAAAACATTTTGGTCTGTCACCAAAAACACTTTGGTCTGTCACCAACAACATTTTGGTCTGTCACCAACAACATTTTGGTCTGTCACCAACAACATTTTGGTCTGTCACCAACAACACTTTGGTCTGTCACCAACAACATTTTGGTCTGTCACCAACAACATTTGGTCTGCCACCAACAGGGTAGCTTCTACATTTGAGATAAACATGTCTACCCTAGATTGAAATTTTGATTCGATTAGTTACTCAAAATTCATGAATTACCACCAATCCAAACTATTACGTTCAACAAAGAGTTTGTTAGACAAGGATATGCGTTTTCATTTGACAACCACTCTCTCTAACCAAAAAGTAGTTAAAAAGATTAAGTTCACCCATTATCACACAATCCTGGTTTTTACAATACTCATGAAAAAATCACATAAAACATTGTATGAATATAAGAAATTGCTTGTACCAAGCAGTTTCTTCATTATCTACAATGTTTTCTTCCCTAAAAAAAAAGTTTTCTTCCCTAAAAAGAAAGAATTTCAAAATGTCATCCACTTTAAAAATTAACATCTACATCTATTTTGAATTTTTTGCCTGGTAATGGGTCAAATAGTCTTGGTACACATGATCTGATATGGCTAACAGCAATTGCCCTTCCCAACAGAACCTTTCTTCAAGACATCCTTTCTGACAGTAATTTTCTGAATCATGAAAGAACACTGTGGTTCCGGTAGTTTCACATCAACCTCGTAAAATCTTTTGTCAGTTAGACTGAAACGAAAAATTTCGTCTTTCAACACAGTTCTAACGTAACCATCTTCTGATTCTGCTTCACTATCTTCACCATTTTCTTCCTCTTTCCCTCCAAATATATACAATGAATCATCAATTGGAAGCATCTGACAGTTTGTCAATAATGTCTTGGCTCTGAACTCTTCACCCACTCTCTCAAATCGCATCCCATGGCTGTCTGTGAATTTCACAACAGAAACAGTTATTACGGTTTTGTCCCAACCAGAAAATAGATAGATAGCATCATTGTGGCTACAAATGGCTTCAGGGTAGCCAAGCTTGTAATCTGGATCAAAATCAAACAAACGATGCTTGTGACAAGTTTCATTTTTGGTGTCATACACCTGGAAATACGAGACTTCAATGCCATGAAACAGCCTTTTCTGGAAAATATATATCCTAGTGTCAATGATGGCTGACAAGGCTTCTAGTTTTGACACAGGTTCAATTAAACATCCCACATTTTCCCAAGAATCCTGCTTTGTATTGTATCGACTTACAGTTTCCACGGGATTTTCTTGATAATCAATCCCACCTATTACATAGATGAAACTTCCAGTACATTCAGTAAGACTATACTCAATACGATGAGTCATAGGGGGTCCACCTACTTTAGAGATTTTACCTGTTTGGCCACTGTACAAATAAGAGTTTCCTTTTGTAGCCGTATCATTTGGCACGCTACCAATTATGTACAAATCAGAATTCCCATAAACAGTTGCTGAAATTCCGGGAGTCATCAAAATTTTTTGCAGATTAAGCACATATTTCCATTCGAAGCAATTTGGGTCATCTCTGAGAAGGCCATCAATAGGTCCACAATACCAATTACCATTGATGTATCTATAGTTGAACTCTCCACCCCTCCCTTCCCCACCTACTATCATCAACAAGTCAATCATGTCTTGATTCACCCGATGTAAACTGCGCAAAGTGTCCGTGCTGCTGCGTTTTGCTGGTACAAGCTGATGCCTCAATCCTTCGTTAACATACTTCTGTACATATGACAAAGTTTGGAGGTCAGGGAATATCTGCATGAAATCTATAAGATAATCAGAATTTACCAGTGGGAATTTAAGGACCTTCAGGACATCTTCAAAACAACCTTTTCTGCTCTCAAAACTATACCTCAGCCAATGAACAGCCAGGTTACAAACAGAACGCTCAGAAACTGTGTTCAAGTTGTCATCTTTTATGATCTCAATAAAATCTTCTTTATCCAACTGAAAAAACTTGTCTCTGTAATTTTCTATAAGAGGTTTGAATTCTTTGATCATGAAATACATACAGGCATCTCTTAATTCATCAAGATTACATTCCCTTGCTATTTTCAGACACTTAAAACAATTTTTACGACTAATACTGCACTCCAATAAAGCAGCACTTTCCTTCACAAGATGGTGGATCTGTAGATAGTCTGCTAATTTTAAAATGGAAATAGCATTGTCCTCATCAATGATTTGCTCTCCTTTATACATGTAGGAAATTATTTTGTCAAAACATCTTCTAGTGACTGGATGCTCTAAATGTACTATTTTTTCTCTGCTCTCCTGGAACTCTGTAAAGCAAAAACCAATATGTTTGTGTGTGAAAGACAAGCAGGGTTTTATTCTGACATTAAACCATTACCTGACAACAATTTTTTTTACTGGTCCAAAATGAAAGAAGTTGCAGAGGGCAATTATTAATTGATGGCATCTACAGAATATTTGTCTGTTTGGGAGAAAATATTATGGATAATGAAGAAAATGCTTGTAACAAGTAATTTCTTCATTTATCACAATGTTTTCCAAAGCCCCATTTCTTGATTGAATTGGTTAATATAGCGGGATTGCAGGGACTTGGCAGTCAGAGTCAAAAGGGTCCTTGCTTAACCTATTATGAATAGACAAAATTTTTACTGATCAAAAATGAAAGATGTAACAGACAATAATCTTTCGTTTATGAAATTTTAAAAATCTTTGCTTTTTGGGGTAGAAAACATTTAGAATAATCGAGTGCATGTAATTGGTTTTAATAAGTAATTCCTTCTATTTCCACAATTTTTTCCAAAGCTTTTTTCTTGGAGGGGTCAAAGTGTGACTGTGTCAGAATGGGTTAAAGTTCAGGAGTCCTTGATTTGAAGATTGATTGTTCTTTTTTCTATGGAGCCCCTGTCATAGCACAGTTGGTAGCGCGTCGGACTATCAATCTAGAGGTCCCGGGTTCGATCCCCGACGTTGGCACTCATCCTTTCCGACTATTTGTCTCTCATCAATGGGTCGATAATCGTAGACCTATGTGAGATAGCAGCTGGAGGCTAGGAAGGGATGTAATTGTAGTACTGGTGTGAGAAATACCAGGATTCCATTGTTAAGTGCTCCAGCCGCCGCGATATAACTGAAAGATTGTTGAAAGCGGCGTAAAACCCCATTCAAACAAACAAATCTTTTTTCTATGGGTTTATATTTTAACATTTTATTGAAGTTGTAAGTGATCAAGGTATCAACTTCTGATGGCTCAACCTCAGTGTTTAAACAGTCTTCAATTCTTTACATAAGTTGAGCCCAATCAATGGACTCTCATTTTTTCATCACACAATTACTCATCAAGGGGAACAACTGTGCCAAATTATTTGAAACCCAACAATCAATGTAGAAGAAATGATACCAACAAGGTCAAATTTGTTACTTGACCTTCAATTATGACCTTGACCTTGGAAGCATCCAAACAAACCTTTTTCATGACAAACGTCCTCTTCAAGAACACATTTGCAAAGTCATTTTGAAATCTATCCATAAATGAAAATAATTATGCTCTGGCTAAGTTCACTTGATCTTCAGTTGTGACCTTGACCTTTTGGGTATCCAACACAACTTTATGCATGACACTAATTACCTTTAAGGGAAACAACTGCTAAGTTATTTTGGAAACTATCCTCAAATCATTGAATAGGTGAATTTTATCACTTGACCTTCAGTCATGACCTTGATAAACAGACTCTTATGCATGACAATGGTACTCTTTATGTGTACTCCTGTGCCAAGTGATTTTAAAAATGATCCATATTATGTATAATACTAAAAGCCTGATTTATGAGGTTCAGATTCCTTTCACATTTACTGAAAGAACAAAGATACAATAAGTAATTCTTTTGTTTCCCAAATGTTTTCCAAAATTTAGACTTGTTATCTACAACTTCTTTCAACTTGGAATAATGGAATGTTAGACTTTTTCAATTTTCTTGGTAAAAATCATAGTGTAAAATGAAGAAAATGCTTGTATCAAGCAATTTCTTCATTTTACACAATATTTTCCCAATTATTTGTCTTGAGGGGCTTCAAAAAGCAATAGTTATTGTGCGGTAATGGGTTAAACCCCACAAACTCTATCTGAAACACTTCCTAAAGAAAAATTTTTGAGACAAAATAAGAAGTTGCTTGTAACAAGTAATTTCTCATTTTCTCACAATATTTTCCATTCTGTAAGGCTCTACTTTTTTTATGCAATTAAACTTTATATTAATGTCCCCTCTCTCTTTCATTTTTAATTAGTATGAACTTTTGTAGTTGGGTCATCAGATCAATTGATAGAAAGACATAAAACTCTTGGTTACCTGAAGAAAACATGGTCTTAAAGTATTCTGAGTGTGCACTGAGAATAAGCCTGTGACATTTATACTCTTTCCCCTCCACTACGATCTTTACATCCCAAAACCGTTCATTCTCATGAAGCTCTTGAAGTGTTTCTGTAAACCTTTCCAAAAGTTCCTCTCTCCATGACTTTTCCACTCGTACTCGTGAGTTGCAGTTTCCACAGTATTCTCCATCACTGGGACTACCCATTCTTGAAATGGAAAAGATTTTGTGTATCAATACAAGATTATAGTACATGTACTTTACTAAATGAATAAATAGCCCTGCTTAATGAAGTTTTTAAGTTTTCATATCTGCCACATTTCCATTGCATATTGTAAAAGAAAGAGCTAAATTTACTAATTCAAAGAAAACTGCTTACATTATTTCCCTTAATTCATACATACTTAAAACTCATTGTAAATCAGTACTATTGGAAAGTTTCATATAAAACATGGCATGTGCTAGCCTAAGAGTTTCAAGAGCTAACTAAAACATATAATTTCCAAAAGTATTTGAGATCCATCATTGTAAAAATATCCTTTTTAGATCTCCTTGATAGAACATTTCTAAGCATGAAAACAGGTTATTTCAGATTTTTGAAGGTGAAAACCCTGGTTTAAGAGTCAAACAAGAGCCTTGATAAAAAAGATGTGTTTATTTCCATAAAATTTGCAGCAATCTTAATTTTAACAATTATGCAATGTCAATCAACCCATCCCCATACAATGACACTTTTTGATGCCCATAAAAAAAAAAATAAAAAAAAAATGGGAAAACAATATGGTAAATGTAGAAATTGCTTGCAGAGAGCTTTTTCTTCATTTCAACAATGTTTCTACCAAAAAAGCCAAAAAAACAACAACTTTATCACCTTTAAAACTGTTGTCTGCAACCTCTTTTGATACATTTTTTCCTGGTGATCAGGTTGAGGGTGGGGTTTTGTGAAAAAGCATTGACTGGGTATGGGTTAAAGCAGAAATGTCAGGTACCTTGTATGTAAAAACTTTATTTATGTGTCACAGAGTTACACTTTGGAAACAACATAAAAAGTGCCATTTTTTTTTATTATTTTACTAGAATAAATCTTATACAATCACCACCTTTTTCTTTTCACTTTTAAATTAAGCTTTTTTTTATAAACTTAAATATGAAATCAAGTTATGATCGGATGACGTCATGGTATTTTGCATAGATAAGAGTCTCATATTAACCCTTGTCATGCTGAACCTGGACTATTCCGGTTTTGGCAGGAGGTGTAGCCTAAGATCAGACTGCACTTATGTGCAGGCTGATCTTAGTCTACACGTCCTGCTTGTACTTTTTCTGCCAGAGTTGTTCATGAAGTTGATTTCTAAAAAAAATATTGATTTTTGATCAATCAGTTCTATCAGTGCTTTCAGCCCTTTGATTTGACAGCAATTAAGTAAGGTTATTTATACAGCACGACAAGGGTTAAGTTGTTATCTCAGATCTATGAAATAAGCAAGTTTTGGTCTGGTAGAGAACTTGTCAAACAGAATCAGAAAAGAGGGCGTTGAGAAACTGAAAACCCTGAAAAGGAAACTGCAGTAGATCTGTGATTCAATTCGAATGGCAATGATCTCAGTATACCTAGATATTGTTCAATCACTATTTCATCTATAAATCCCGTTTCCCGCATGAATATAGCAAGATAATATTGATCAAATAGGATAATTCATCAGTCGCTTTTTGGTATATCCGAATTCTCTTCCTTCGCCAATCGCAAAAAGTCACGTTTGATTATTACAACCCGTATTAAGCGAACAAAGGACGAAAAAATGTTCCGCCTCATTTCAAAAAGCAATCAAGTAAATACAAGATGTATACTGGATGAATAAATAAATGACTAAGATGATGAAAAAGAAATGTAGGACAATATAAACAGCCCCCCCCCCCCCAAAAAAAAATAGAACCAAATTACGGACTGTTTTGCTTAAAGGACGAGCCGTTCTTACTTTGGGTTGTTTTGAAAGTTGGGGTTACATTTTTATTTAGCCTACAGTAAATAATTAATTTTAAGAACCAATTGAAAAAAACTTTCACATGTTCTTCTTCATCTAACAAACCACTAAGCTGAATTCAAACAATGATACAGAGATTTTTTTTTTTTTTTTTTTTTAACGTTCCGAGCTCGTAGACAAAGCGTATCCATACAGAGAAAAGGACCCCCAACCCAAAATGGGTCGACCTTGTCTATATATAACTCCAATAGTCCCTTGACATACTGAAGGTTCCCAAATTTTCATATCACTGCAAATTACCTCATCTGGAACCATTACATTACTCTCCCCTCCAAGAAGACTCGCCCCGACTCTTGGCCTGGGAGATCATTTGGTAATTAGGCAACTCCGGTCTGGCAGTCGTCATCATCCCTAAGCTGCCACCGATGTAACGTTCCGAGCTCGAAGACAAAGCCTATTCATTCAGAGAAAAGGATCCTCAACCCTAAATGGATCGGACCTTGTCTATACGTATTTAACTCCAAATTGTCCCTTGACTTACTAATGGTTCCCAAATTTGCTTATCACTGCAAATTACCTCCCCTGGAATCATTACATTTTTTTCAAAAAAAGTGTGACCGACAGAGAAATATGGATTAAACGCATGAAACATTTTTTATCCCTTCCTCATAAAGTATGGAATCTAGAATTAATAAACTTCACAGGTGGATAAACCCCATGTAGATGAAGTGCACTGTACAAGAACCATAACTCTGCTACATATATTTTTGGAGTTATTTCCCTTTGTTACTTTTCAAACTCGATTTTTTTTACACAAAAAAAAAAAAAAAAAAAATCTGTGCAAGGTAAGGGAAACGGTCAAACCACGCCCTCGTGAAACCGCCCCAGGTCAAACCGGCCCAAAAATGGCCAAACCGGCCACACAAAAAGGTCAAACCGGCCCCTGCATTGAAATAAACGGTAAAACCGGTCCTTTAATCGTCAAACCGGCAATTAGACATTGGACACTCAAACTTGTGGAAACATCTACAAGTTGAAAGCATTATATATGCTTTATTATTCCTTTAATTAGATTTTGTTAGCCTATTAGCTTATTGGGTAGAGTACTTGAATTCAAACCTCAAAATCATGGGTTCCAGCTTTTGGCTAATCATGCATTTTGGGTGAGACGTTTAACCGAGGCTCCGCGTGACGGTGCTTTAAAGCGGTAGCGACGAGAATAAACGAGAATATACTTTAAGCAGTGAAATTTAAATGTATATTAGAGCATATTGTTTACCGATGTACGTCTGTCTGACCGTTTGTCTGTCTGCAAAATGCTTAACTCGTAAATTGCATTTACTTAGCTTAACTAAACCCCAAAACTGTACACGATACATTGTTCATACTAAGCATTAAGAGGTATCTGTCGAATAAAAAAAAAAAAGCTAACTGTATGACAAACACTAATATTCTCCTAATATTCTCCTAATCTTGAAAAAAAATAAGCTTTGTTTAAACAGTTCGCGCGCGCGCGCGTGAGTGTGAGATAGAAATAGGTAGACAGAGGGGGAGAGGGAAAAAAATGAGAAGTGTATGTGTTTTATTGTTGCTCTTGTTTTCATGGATTTTTAAGTTGTTTATATGTTGATTTGAAGGCCATGTTGAAAACATGATTTGTTTTATATACATCTAAAACTGTTACCTTCTCTTAATAACGATATTTTATCATTGAGTAAGGAGTAATTCAAACGATGGGGAAGCCAGTTCACGATAAGCAAATGCACCGCACTCTACGTAACAATAAATAACAAGAGCCATGTCGGACATGGGCATCCCCCGCCGTAAAAGCTTGATAGTAAACTGAAGCCAGCTAGATTTAGGGTTCTTGTGCTCTGCATTTCTTCTCAATGAGTTCGATAATAGCTATTACACTTTCAGAGATATGCTCTAGACAAAATCTAAGTCTTAAAAACAACAACGGGCAATAGCTCGAAAATTATGCAAGCTAGAGTTGTAGGTCTTGTGCACTGCACTTCTCCTCAACCAGATCTATCCACCTATGAAGTTTCAAGTTGATAGGATTTATACTTTAGGAGACATGCTCAGGACAAAATTAGTGACGGAATGGCGGACGGAGACCATTACTATATCCCCTTCGCCAACACGGCGGGGGATAAAAAGCATTACAAGTCAGGGTATTTTATATAGATCAGTAGCTGGGATCCATTAATGTGGCAAATTGTTTTGACGGGATTGTTAGTCGCGAACTTTGTTCGAACACACACTTTCACAAATTACTACAAATGAAATAATATCTGTAACCAAGTCCATAACACGCTTATCGACCTTGAGTGTTGACTAATGGATGGACAAGCCTACTGATCTGCGGCTTGTTATACTATATTAGAAAGTAAAGCGTCAGCATTGCTGGCTTGATAAATATAATTTTGATGTAATTTTATATTCCAACGGATGCAAACTGCCCCGGATGCTAAACCAATAAAACCACTGAATGGCTACGCCATAAAAAGTAGCTTTTGTGCAGCTAAGGAATATTTCAAACTTTGCCTAAAACTTGTGTATTTTAAGCTCACTAGAGCATAATTATCGTACCCATAGTGAGCTTTGTAATCATTGAATGTCCGTCGACCGGCGTCACCAATTTCAGTGAAGCTATTTAGGGGTGATATTTTTGAAACATGGCCAGATTGTTTTTCAGTTGTTTTTCATGTCAATAAGATGAACCCCATTGAAAATTAGAAATTGGAAAACAAAGGAAAATGTAGGGGCCGAAGTTTTGTTCAATTTTGATGAAACTTGGTCAGAATATTTGCCAGGTCATAAGATGAAACATCTTGTCATACTACTTATTCTACTTATTCGAGGAAACGATGATCTCGATGTATCCATTCACTCGTGAGGATAAAGATGAAAGCTAAAGAAAAAGAGCTTAGTCCGATGGAAAAGGTCCTTTGTAACAAATTCTTTGTTTTGTGGTAATCTTCATAAATCGTGATCAGAATGTTTCTAGGGCCATAAACATGAACCCTATCAAAAACATGAACATTCTATATGACAACCCGGGAAAAGGGGCCTAAATGACAATTCCTTTGCATATCATCTAGGGGCCATAACTTTAGTTCAACTTTCGTGAAACTAGGCCAGATTGTTAGGAATGAAAAACACGAAAAATTCTCCTTAAGCCAGTTTCTTTGTTTTCACTCTGAGACCGCAAGAATGGTCCAATCATGATGAAACTTCGTCAGAAAAATTTTCATAAAGATAAATCTTGTCCGGAAATGGGAACAAATGAATAGGAGAGATAGGAAAAGGAACATTGATGAGAACTTTTTTACTTTACACTCTCGGGGCTATAACTATGGCTCATTTTTTATGAAACTTTGTCCCAATGTTTATAAAGTTATAGGGATGAAACTCGTAAAGTTGGTCACATTTCATGAGAACAAACGAGAAAATGGGTCTTAATGACAATCTCTTCATGTACACTTTAGAGACCTGTATTTGGTGCCCAATCTTCTTTATTAGAACGATTTCCAGTTGAGCGATCATGTTAATACTGGAACATTTGTATAAAGTAGAAAACACGAAAAAATAAAATCGTTTGTTATAAGTAAAATCCTATTTGTACTGTTTTGAACTTAGAATGTGCATTTCCAAAAAGTCCGCATACGTGCCAAGTAACGAATTAGTCTTATCAGTGTCTTCAGTGGATGAACGGCAGCGAACTCCATAATAGGCTTGCTATTTTTGAAAGCTCCCGGTTACTTTAATTTCGTTTATCATGACGACCTTTTGTAGGGACGATAAATCAACAAAAAAATGTTTTGCTAGTTGGTAAAAAAACTACTTTTTTTAAACTCTACTGGTCAGAGGCCAGAAGGGGTATAGCGATGGCCTTTTCTCGTCCGGCGTCCTGCATCAATCCGTTAACCTTTCCTTGATTACGCTGTACAGTCAACAGTGCTCGTCGGTTTCTCTTCCAAGTTTCTCAGAATGATTGTACCATTATAAGGATCGTTCCTTTCGAAATTGGATCAGATCTGTCAAGAAACACGGGAAAAGGGGGCTAATTAAAATGTAATTAAAAATCCTCCTTTACACACTTGAGCCCACAGTTTTCATCGGATTCTTTTCAACATTTCAAAGAATGATTATACCGTCACAAGGATTGTTCCTTTCGAAATTGGGGCCTTATGAAAATTTGATTAAAACATCTATTAAAAATCCTCCTTAACATTCCAGATTCCACAGTTGTAATCGGTTTCTCTTCAAACTTTCTCAGAATGATTGTACCCCATCATATGGATCGTTCCTTTCGGAATTGAGTCTGATCTGTCAAGTATCACGGGAAAAGGGGCCTTAAGAAAGTTTGATTAAAAAATCATTGCTAACACTCTGGAGTCTTTTGTTTTCACCGATTTCTCTTCAAACTTTCACAGAATGATTGTACCATCGTACGGATTTATCCTATCGAAATAAAGAAACACAGGAAAAGAGGCTTTAGGAAAATTTAAATTTACAAAATTTAGTTATTGTAATAAAGTCAATAGATTTCAATGGATTGTCTTCATTTTAAAATCCTTGAACCATAATAAAGTCAACAGTGTTCACCAGATTCTTTTCAATTGTTCACAGAATGATTATACCACCATTAGAATTGTTCCTTTTCAAATCCTGTCTGACCAATCAAGTATCATGTAAAAGGGAGCATTGCAACAATTTCACTAAAAGAAAAGTCTACAGTTTCATCGGATTCTGTTCAAATTTTCAGAGAATGTTTATACCATCATTTGGGTTGTTTCTTTCCAAATTGGGTCTGATCTGTCTTATATCACAGGAAAAGGACTGTATGAAAAATTGTCATTTATAAAGAATGTCCCCAGTCTTTATCAGAATCTTTTCAAACTTAAATAGAATGATCGTTCTTTTGTAAATTGAGTCTGATTGGTTAAGTGACAAATGAAAAGAGGTCTTATGAAAATTTTATTACAAAAATGTCATTGTAGAAATAAAGTCCTCAGTCTCTATCATTTTCTATCATTAGGATTGTTCCTTTGTAAATTGGTCCTGATTTGTTGAGTTTCCCGAGAAAATGGCCTTATGGGAATTTTATTACAAAAAATCAAGGACACAATTTAGTCCACTGTTTTCATTGATTCTCTTTAAACCTTTACAGAATGATTGTTTCTTCATTAGAATTGTTCCTTTTGAAATTTGGTTTGTTCTGTAAAGTATAATGGGAAAAGGGGCATATGATCATTTCTTTATAAAATCCTCATTAACACAATACATTCCACAGAATACACAGATTGATTGTACCATCATTACAAATGTTGATTTTGACAGTGGATCTGAAACGGCAAGTATCACATGAAAATGGACCTTATGAAAATCTTTCTTAAATATTCAAGTTAGTACAATGATATACCTAGATTTTACTTGATTAACTTAAAAAAAATCACTGAATGGTTGTACAAACACAAGGATGGTTCTTTCAGAATTAAGTACATTCCGCCAAGTATCATGCAAAAAGGGGCTATATGATTAAAGAAAAATAATATTCTAGTTAACATAATGAAGTCTCCATATTTCATCGGATTCACTTTAAACTTCCACAGAATGATTAAACCAACATTAAGTATCACGGGAAAAGGGGCCTCACGAAAACTTGATTGAAATATCTTTGTTAACACAAAAAAGTCAATAAATATTATCGGTTTCTCTTCAAAGATGCAAGAATTAGTTGTGGCATTGGAAACACGGACAAAAGGGTCTTATAGATTATCATTCAAACTATTCTTGTTCATGTGACGAATCTTAACAATTATTATCAGATCGTCTTTAAAATTTCACAGGACAATGGTATGGTCGTAAGGAAAGTTCCTTTCGGAAATGAAGTGTATCCGTCAGAAAACACAGGAAAAGGGGCCTAATGGAAACAAAATAACTTAAAACAACCCTGTTTATGTAATAAATTCCAAAATTATTATCGGATTCTGATGAAAATTATTTCACAGAATGATTGTAGGGTCATAGGAAACTTCCTTTTGGAAATGGAGTGGGTCCGTCATGAAACACGGGAAAATTGGCCTTTAGAATTGTTGCTCAAAATAATAATATGTTATTTTTTATGCATTCTTCTTTAAGCAATTAAATTCCTTAAACATCAGATTTCTTTAACGGTAAACCTGACAGCCAGTAAAGCATCGCAGGCCCTCATGGGCCTCTTTTTTTGTATAACCCATTTACACGCGACAATTTTTTAGACTAGTGCATTTTGAAAGAACGGTTGCAAACTATAATTTTTAGTTCTTGAAATTTTAAAAATCTCTGCCTTTTGGGATGGACAACGTTGTGGATACTGAAGAAATTGCTTGAAACAAGCAATTTCATCATTTTCCACAATGTTTCCAAAAGCTTTTTTCTCGGGGACTTCCAAGCGTGCGTCATTGTGTGGGAATGGGTTTGATTTTTATTATTTTACATTTCTCGTGATTTCATTTTTTTGAAACCAGCCTTTCTCGAACTCAGACAAACCCCTCTCGATTCTACTTCCTGTCGAATACACCAGTACTTGCGCCGAATGTGTTGGCCATTGAAAGAACCAAGATCGATAGTCGCTCCCGGGAATCGAACTCGGGCCAAGCCGACGCTCTTACTCTCGACCACACGGGGATATATACGCGTAGAGGGACGATATGAGTCCTCTTGGATCTATTGTTATTTTATCAGTGACTGGTGTCCGAGATTTGATTCTAACCAAATTTTTACCCCATCCCTCCGCCAATTTGGCTCGTGCTTAAAAAATTTCAGCATCAAAAAGAGCAAGTGTACCAATACACTGGTAGCCCGCTGTCTTTGACAGATAGATCCACTCTGTCGAATACACCTTTTCCCGGGCATGGCGTAAAATGAACTCAGACGTACTATGGGCTCACACAATCAGACGACGTATTTACGTCTCAGACACCATGGATTATATTATTCAGCACCAGAGCTGACAGGAAAAGTTGCAGACGAGATTCAAAGGAGCATCTAGTAAGGATTACACGAAAAGCTCCTGCTCAAAATGGAAGAATTTGCAACAATATACTGCTTTTTGATACCCCAAAAGAAAAAGGCTTGTTGTCACCGATTTCTACATTATCCGCAATGTTTCCTATCCAAAAAGTCAGCTTTTCAGATTTCCACTGAATAAAAATTGTGGGCGGCAACTTATTTGACTGAATTGGAGCAGTCTAAAAGATATTCGTTCACAATGGGTTTAATGAATTATAAGCGCCATGCCGAGTAGAAACAATGTCAGAAAAGAAGAAATTTATTTAAACAATTTCTTATTTTTATGCCCCCGCATCGAAAGATCTGGGGCATATTGTTTTACTGCTGTCCCTCTGTCTGTCCGTCATTGAGCCTGTCTGTCTGTCTGTCTGTCTGCGGGGCATTGTGTTTCACAAACATCTTTTTTCACAATGTGTTTTTTTTTTTTTTTTTTTCATTTTCAATATTTTTAGGGGGGGGGAGGGTTCCAAAAGTCGAAATTGGTAATCATGCAAATCTTACACACCAAAACTTTGTCTTAAGTAAAAAGTCATTTTTTTGAAATAACATTGCACTGCATGGGTATTTCGTAAAATTTATGGTCAGTAGCATGTCGCCAAAAAGTGACATTGTTGGATGGCGACCTAAATGGCGTAACTGCAGCTTGAATAAGTTATAGTTACAACCATTAACCCTTGAAATACTGAATAAAATCCTTGTTCAAAAATGGTAAAATCAATGGGCTGATGACATTGTAGTCCTGGTTGTCAATATTAATGTTATGAAAAATTCTGGTTTATAAACGACAAGCAGGTTATGTAGTGCAAATGTGCTGGCTGATCTTTGTCAATGCCTCCTGCCAAAGCAGGAATATTCTACGTTCAACAAGGGTTAACACTTATATTGCTGGATAAATCATCTTATTGAATTGCTGTAAAATCAAAGGGCTGAAAGTACTGATAGGACTTGTTGTTCAAAAAAACATATCTTTTCTTAGAAATCAATTTCGAAAACAACTCTGACAGAGAATGTACAGTTAGGAAGTGTAGACAAAGATCAGCCTGCACTTGTGTGCAGGTTGATCTTGGTCTACGCCTTCTGCCAAAACCGGAATATTCAATGTTCAGAATGACAAGGGTTAAATTGCTAAACCAACAAAAATTCTTCACATAAATGTCGACCAATACCAGAGTTCAAAGTTCACCATCCTGTCAACATGTTTGATTTGATTGAATATTTGATATCTTGATTCACAGCAGCTATCTGTCAATTTTGAATGGTAAAAATAAAAATCCTGGTAATTGTTGTGTAATAATTGGTAGCGTAATTTCATTGGTAATTTCATTGGTAATTTCATTCGTAATTTCATTGATGGAGCGGAAAACATGTTCTTTTCTTTCCCATGATATATTTAGGTAGACTAACCAAATAGTCATAAGAGTTATCCAATTATAAGTGACAAAATATATTTTGGACCAGACCTGATTGAAAGAAGTTGCAGATGACATTTCGAATTCAACTAAAATAAGAAGGTAAGTGTCATGTAGGGGGGAAACCCTGTGAGAAAAGGAGAAATTGCTTCTCACAAGAAATTTCTCCTTATCCCACAAAGTATTTCATGATTATATTTCTTAAGGGTGTCAAAAAGCATCATTGTGTGGTATTGGATTTATTTTTACAGTTTAGACAATCTTCAGACTACAAAATTTTAGACTGGTCCTTTTTCAAAGAAGTTTCAGACAATTTTTAGTTGATGGAATTTAAGAAATTTTCTGTCTCTTTGACTAGAAAACATTGTGGATGTCTTTTTGGCTAGATAACATTGTGGATAATGAGGAAATTGCTTGTTACGAAATATTACTATGGTATTGTTACGAAATATTACTATGGTATCTGTAAAAGGTTTGATTGAATCATGTATTATTTTTAGAATTCACGACATGGGGATGTCGATACTGCCTTAGTTCGTTTGCATGTGACACAAATTTAACGGAAGAAAAAGTGACAAAGGCAACAACAAAGGGTTAAGCAAAATTGTTGTGAGTGCCTATATTGATTTAAGCTCTTAAGCCATCTCCACAGAGTGATGCTTTTGGACGCCCCTCAAGAAAAACAATTGGGAAAACATTGTGTAAAATGAAAAAATTGCTTGTAACAAGCAATTTCTTCTTTTTACACAATGTTTTCTACTCAGAAAGTTGAAAAAAAATCTAAAATTTCATTGACCTTAAATTGTTGTCTTCAACTCCTTTCCATTCGGACCAGTCTAATATTTTGCCGTCTGGTAAGGGGCTTAGCCTACACAAGATGGCAAAATTTTACACTCCGAGGTCTGCTTTGAAAGGAGTTGCAGGTGATAATCTAAAGTTTGTGAAATTTAAGATATTTTCAATTTTCTGTGTTAAAAATATAGTTGGAAATGAAGAAAATGCTTGTTGTAAGCAAGTTCTTCATTTTACCATATTTTTTCTCATTGTTTTCTTGAGGGGCAAAAAATTGTGCGGGAATGGGTTAAGATGGTTTTGAACTTAGCTTTGCAGAATTGAAAATGGGCCAGTAAATATAATTAGATTCAAGGTGACGTCATAATGGCATTTGCTTTTTGTAGGCATGAATGATTAATATTTATTTCAAAATTATAATTTTATTCTTCTGGAGAGGCATAAAAAAGCAAGATTGTATGGGAATTGGTTAACCCCTTCCCACTCAGTGACACTTTTAGACGCCCCCAAGAAAAAAGCTTTGGAAAACATTGTGGGAAATGAAGAAATTGCTTGTTGCAAGCAATTTCTTCATTTCCCACACTGTTTTCTATCCAAAAAGGTGAAAAATCCAGAATTTCATAAACTTTTAATTGTGGTCTGCAACTTCTTTCAATTCGAGCAAGTCTTAAATTTTGGTGTGTGGTAATGGGTTAAGCACCCTAAAATTACATTGCAGAAAGCTTTTGAAAACAATGTGGAAAATGAGGAAATTGCTTGTTACAAGTAATTTCATCATTATTACACAATATTTTCTACCCAAAGTGACAAAGATTTTTAAAAGTTCTAAAAAATGGCATCTACAAGTTCTTTGAAATAGGACTTGTCTAAAATTTTGTCCTCTGGTAATAGGTTAACTACACAATATGGGTGGAATGAAAAAAATATAGATAGAAAAACATTGCTTTTAACTAGTAATTTATCTTTTTTTCACAGTATTATTTTTCTATCAAAAGTACTTTAACCCATTACCACACAACATAATTTTGGACTAGTCCAATCTTAAAGAAGTTCCAAACAACATGTTTAACCCATTCCCACACAATGACGCTTTTGGACGCTCCTCAAGAAATCAAATGGGAAAACATTGTGTAAAATGAAAAAATTGCTCGTAACAAGCAATTTCTTAATATTACACAATGTTTTCTACCTAGAAAGTTGAAAAATCTAAAATTTCATAAGCTCTCAATTGTCGTCTGCAACTCATTTCAATTTGGACCAGTCTAAACTTTAGTAGTTTGGTAATGGGTTAAATTGATGACATTTTAAAAAACTGTCTATTGGGGTAGAAAACAGTGTGAATAATGAAGAAATTTCCTCATTTTCCAAGATATATTCTAAACCCTTTCCAGTTCAATCCCTGGTTTCTTTGTGAATTTGTAAGTAGGAAAACATTGTAGACAAAGATTAAATTGCTTGTACCAATCAATTTAATCTTTTTCAGCAATATTTTCTACCCTACCGAATGGTTATTTTTCAAATTAAACCCACTTCAAATTTTTGCCTGCAAAACTTCTGAAATCGGATAGGTCTAAAATTTTGCAAAACAGGAAAGGGTTAAGCTTACATATTGAGGGGTGTTTAAAAGTGTCATTTAGTTGAGATGGGTTAATTTGTTGTCTGCATCCTCTTTGAATTGGGCACAGTCCAAAATTTTGTTGTCTGGCAATGGGTGAGTAAAGTTGTATTTCTTCTGTTCTGCACAGAGACTGCATAATTTAGCCACAAATTATTACCATGGTAACCATTTGCCGTGCATTTGTCATTTGGATGTGGGAGTATTGGATTTACAGCGATCACAACAGAAATGTCCAGAAGACTGGAAACAATGAAAAACAATCTTCCAGACGACATGGACTGACGAAAGAAAATTATGCCACAGAAACATTTTGCACATGTGTGGTTCACTATGTATGTTGATAGGAGGATGAATAATAGAGAGTAGATAAGGTACATAAATAACCCATCACATGACAACAACATTTTAGACTGGTTTAATTAAATTAAAAAAGTTATAGATGACAATTTAGAGTTGAGATCAATCATTTTAGTATTCAGCACGAGAAAAAATTGTGGATAATGAAGAAATTGCTGGTAACATATAATTTCTTAATTTTCTACAATATTTTTGAGAGCTTTCTTCTTGCAGGGGGTGGGGGTAAGGTGGGATTGTAGGAATGAAGCCAGATTGTGTGGGAGAGGTAAAACGATTTAAAACCCAAACAAAATGAAAACAAATAATCAGTTACTTGTATTTGAATAAAAAGATCTTATTAGACTAATATTGTGTTATTCATAGGCATTTCTAAGAGAGAGAGAGAGAGAGAGAGAGAGAGATGGACAGGCATACAGATCTTATTTACTATAACTCAAATTTATGTAAAAATTCAGTATTAGCCTGTTCCTACACAAGATCCCTTATTTACGCCCATTTCTTCATTGTCCACAATGTTTTCAACCACAAAAGACAAAAAAAAAAAAATCTAAAATTGAATCAACTCAAACTCTTCTTCAACTCCTTTGAATTTGGACCAGTCTAATATTTCGTCATCAGGTAATGAGCAAATAGTTATGTAGAAATGTACAAAGGTATAACAGTGGAAAGAGTTCTGTTATTATATATAAATAACTCTGGGCTTATCAGCTTGTGGAGGAATAAATATATACACTAGAATTTCCCCTCCACTGTTGAAGTAGCTGCCTGTGATTCAGGTGTTTTAATCCTTTACTGCACAAGAAAGTTTTAGACCGATCCAAATTGAAAGAAGTTGCAGATGACAATTTAAAATTTGTTAAATTTTAGATTTTTTCACAATTTTGGCTAGAAAACATTGTGGGTTAAAAGGACAGGTTGCATCTCTCAGTTAAAGAATGACCTATCAGTCATTCATTTAGACCAAAAGTGATCTTTGAAATCATTTATGTGATAATGTTTGTTAGTTTTGCAGCTTAAACCTTGTAACTACAGCTTGTTCAAGCTGACGTTTAGGTCATCAACCATTTAGGTCACCAACCATTTAGGTCACCAACCATTTAGGTCACCAACCATTTAGGTTACCAATCATTCAGGTCACCAACCATTCAGGTCACCATTCATTTAGGTCACCAACATTTTAGGTCAATTTAGGTCACCAACCATTTTACTTTCTGTTAACCCTTTCCTTTTTCTATAAGTTTTAGACTGGTCCAAATTGAAAAAAGTTGCAGATGACAATTAAAATTGGATGCAATTTGAAATGAAACCATCCTATGTGGTAGAAATTATTGTGGAAAAAGAAGAAATTGCTTGTAACAAGCAATTTCTTCTTTTACCACAATGTTTTCTCAAGTAAAAAATTGCAGCAACATAAAATCCCGGGTTTGTATAGGAAAGGGTTGACATTTTACTGGCCATCAGTTTTGCAAAATAATGCCCATTTATATCTATGTGGAACTTCCTGTTGGAGGGACAAAGTACTTCAATTGTTTCGTGGGTACATGAAGAAACTGCTTATTAAATTTGTTGTCTCCTTTTGTAACAATACTTTCCTAAATAGATTTCTCAGAGATGTAATTTTACGTAGAGAGTAAGCAAGTTAATCCATTACCAGATGGCAAAATTTTAGACTTGTCCAAATTCAAAGAAATTGCAGAGGACAATTTTTAGCTGATGTTTACAATTTTTTTTACTTTTGGGGTAGTAAACATTGGGGGTAATGAGGAAATTGCTTATAACAAGCAATTTCTTTATTTTCCACTATGTTTTCCAAAGCTTTTATACTTGAGAAAACATTGTGGAAAATGACAAATTCTCTTGTAAGAAGTAATTTCTTCTTTTCTCACAATATTTTCTACCACATAGGATGGTTTCATATCAAATTTCATCCAATTTTCATTGTCTGCAACCTCTTTCAATATGGACCATACTAGAATTTCATAAAATGGTCACTGGTTTTTACGTCCCTGTGCTTTTCATAATTGGGAAAATATTGTGGAAAAGAAGAAACAAGCGATTTCTACTTTTCCCACAATATTTTCTACCCTACTGAATTATTATCTTTCAAGTAAAAACATCTTTAAATTGTTTCCTGCAAAGCCTTTGAATTTGGACTAGTCTGAAATTTTTGTTAAACAGGAAAGGGTTAAGGGATAAGGTTAAGTTATCGGAATGAAGTAACTTGGCAGGCTCTGTTATTCTCAGTAGAGTAGTAACCATGCTGTAGTTAACATCCGTACAGCTTTCTTTTTTTCTTCAACTTTTTTCCCATGGAATCGTGTCATTCTGTGCTTCCACCCATAGGGAAATATGTGCCCCACCCGCCACCTTATCGTCGCCTGCCACCAAAAATTCACTCTACTCTTGGACAACTCATTGAAATTGTAAGTGTTTGTTTATTGTATTATGTGATGTTTACAAAGTCAAAATTCTATGAAAGGTTTTGCTTGAAATTTGAAACTATGCCAGGACTTGATTTGCAAGTGGTATTGTTAGCAATTGTTTCATTCCTTTTCTTAACTTTTGATATGGATTTCTCTTCCTGAATCTTTGTCTGCTCAACTGTTGTAATAAAGTAATGTCTGTATTTGAACATTTTTATCTATTGAGTTAGGGACATATAGATTAACTGTCTGTCTGTCCATCGTCTGTCTGTCTGCCAAAAATTCAAATGCAGCTAAATTCTTCTACTTTAACACATTTTTGGACAATACTGCATTTTATTGTAATTAAGAAATTAAAAAAAAATTATTCAGGGGAAGAGAATTGGTTTTAAAGCCATTGGCGTTTAAACCCGAAAACATAACAAAATTAATAAGAAAAACATTCTTCATGCTCAAAAGCATTAATAAATATGAAATTGAAATTATAAAATCAAAATTATTCTATGCAGTGAGCCAAGGTTTCAATAATATAAATTGTGACCCAACACAATTTAGGGATTGTTTATATAAAACTATGACGTCAGTGATGATCTTTTAACTTTCTCTAGTCATTCAATCAACCTGTTCCGTCAGGGAGATTAACGAAATCGTCCGTCATAGTCAACGCCAAAGATTAACTAACATTTCTGGTGAAGAATCAGGCACAGTCCTACTATGGATCTCAAAATGTGAACAAACACATGTTGAAATTGATAAGAAAAACAATAAAAGACTCTTTCTAGAATACATCACTTATACCCTCATTTTGTATGTTGATATTAACAAGACATTTTTTTGCTTTATTGACCAAAGTAACAATAGAATGCTTAAACCTTTTCTGTTTTGCAAACTTTTAGACCTGTCCAAATTCAAAGGCTTTGCGGACCAAAATTAAAAGTGGATTTAATTTGGAAAATAACCATTTAGTAAGGTAGAAAATATTGTGGAATAAGAAGAAATTGCTTGGTACAAGCAATTTCTTCTTTTTCTACAATGTTTTCTCAATAATAAATTCAAAGGGACGTAAAAACCAGGGATTAACCAGGAAAGGGTTAAATTGAGTTTTCGTCCTTAGAGGGAAGGAGCAATTTTTCTCTTTTCTTCAATATTTTGTATTCCTTACCAACATTTGTTTTTTAATTTAACCAATTAGTAGATGCCAAAATCTTAAACTGGTCCAAATTCAAAGGAGTTGCAGACAACAACTCAAAGTCTATGAAATTGTAGATTTTTCCAGCTTTTTGGATAGAAAACAATGTGTAAAATGAAGAAATTACACTATGTTTTCCAATTTGCTTTTCTTGAGAGGCGTCCAAAAGCGTCAATAAGTGGGAATGGGTTAAACACATTTTTAATTTTTATCTGAAAATTTAGATTTGATCTAGTCTAAATTTTTGATGTCTTGTAAAAGATTAACTCATTATTAGATGACCAAATTTTAGACTAAAATAAAAGAAGTTGAAAACGAAAACTTCAAGTTGATAGAATTTATGATAGAATTTATGATATAACTCCTAAGTCTTTCTTGGTAGAAAACAATGTGGAAAACACAGAAAATGCTTGTAATTATTTTCCTGAGCCTTTGATTTTTAGAAATAAAAACTTTTTAATACATTTTGATTAAATGTTGTGAATTAGAAGTAAAAATGTTATGTTATGAGCCTTGTCTCTTTTGAATTTATTATGCCAGAGATAAAGTGTTGCCAGGACATTAACCCTGTCCCACAGAACAAAGTTTTAGACTGGTCCAAATTGAAAGAATCTGCAGACGATAATTTCAAGTTCATGAAATTTTTAATTTTTTCGTCTTTTGGAAAAGAAAACATTATGGATAATGAAGAAATTGCTCGATTCAAGCAATTTCTTCATTTTCTTGATACAAGAAATCTCTTCATTTTCTACAGTGTTTCCAAAGCTTTATTATTAGAGTAGGAAAAAGGAGGGATTGTGTGGGAATGGAATCTTGATATAATCATATAGCGTTGAAAACATTCTGAGGAAAAGAGGAAGATATTGTTACAATATTCCATTTTCCACATTGTTTTCCAAAGGTATATTTCTTGTCGTCAGAATGTAGTATTATGTGGTAATGGGTTAAGGGAAAGGCTCATCCTGATTACATTTAGAATTCCATATATATTGTACATAATAAATGTTAATGCATCTATTAGTTCCAATTTTCCAGTTTTTCATTCCTCAGTAATTATTATTGCTTTTACTGTATCTTTGTAGGCTTGTCTAGGGAACAAAAAAGTCATTTATTTAGCTCATCTGAGCATTAAGTGCCCAGGGTGAGCTTTTATGATGGGTCATCATGTGGTGTCTGTCTGTCCATTCACAATTATAAAAAAATTTCCTCCCAAAATAACCCAGGGATTTCAACCAAACTTCAATGATCTTTACATCATCCCACACAATGATGCTTTTGGACGCCCTTCAACAAAAACAATTGGGAAAACATTGTGTAAAATGAAGAAATTGCTTGTAACAAGCAATTTCTTCACTTTACACAATATTTCCCTTACAGAAAATTACAAAAAATTAAAATTTAACTAACTTTAAATTGTCGTCTGCAACTCTTTTCAATTTGGACCAGCCTAAAATTTTGCTGTCTGGTAATTGGTTAAAAGATCTTCTCCAAAATCTTGAGGCTTAGAGCTTTGATATTTGGTATATGATATTGGCTTATGACTCTACTGAAATACCCCAAAGAATTACTATACTCTGAAATTTAGCCTGTATATTTTTGAATCCAGGATTTTACATAGGAATAAATAAGGAAATCTTAAAAAATCTTATCCTTCAAAATTAATGTGCCTAAATATTTTATAGAATCATTCTAGAGAATCCTTCGAAGAATTTGTTTTCTAAAAGTTTTGCTTGCAGTATTGTCTTATGATGGTCTATCTAAATAAATCAAACTCTCTATCTTAGATCAGTATCGTTTGTAAAATCTGATATTGTGCAAAGTGATAAGATTGAAACCAAAAAAATAACAATTTTTGACTCCCCTGAAGAAAAACAATTAGGAAAATATTGTTGAAAATGAACAAATTGCATGTAACAAGCAATTTTTTCATTTTCCACAATATTTTCTACCAAGAAAGTGTAAAATTTCATAAACTTTGTTATTGTCTGTAACTTCTTTCAATTTGGACTAGTGTAAAGAATTTCTGTCTTGTAATGGATGAAAAAAACCTTCTCCACCTAGATAGAGCCTAGAGTAATCATACACAGGTGAGCGATATAAGACCATCATGATCCTCTTGTCTCTACTTTGACTTAATCTGTTAACACTCTATCCTGCATTCTCATGTGCTGAAGAAAAACTGCCTTTGGAAAAGAAGAAATTTCTTATAACAGGCAGTCTCTCCTTTTCTTAATAATTTCTCATTGCATTCTATTACCAGTCTTGGCACACTTAAAATAGTTTATACAACTTTTTCTTTAAAATTTTGACCAGTTTTGAATTTTATTGTCTGGTAATAGATGAAAATGCTTTCCAGTATGCATGCATGCTGTATTTTAACCCATTCCCAAACAAGCCCTCCTATTTACGCCCCTCAAGAAAAAAGCTTTGGAAAACAATGTGGAAAATGAAGAAATTGCTTGTATCAAGCAATTTCTGATTATCCACATTGTTTTCTATCCAAAAGACAAAAATACTAAAATTCCATCAACTTGAAAATATCGTCTGCAGCTTCTTTCAATTTGGACCAGTCTTTAATTTGGCCATGTCGGAATGGGTTAATAGTTAGTCTGCCTTTTTCTACATGCTTCTGTATTCAAAATGTTTAATTGATAGATCTGAATCTACCATTTACCAGATGACAAAATTTTAGACTGTCCAAATTGACGGCGTTTCAAATTGTTCAGAGTTTCCATGAAAGTATTTTTCACTGAAGAAAGTCTCATTTTGTGGTTATGGGTTGAAATAATTGATTCTGTTTACAAATTGTTTACCCTTTTTCTTGGCAAATTTAACCATTTTGGCAATTCATGAGCAAATTACTCTTATTTTGTTGTCAGAATTTCAGTTTTAAACAGTCTTATTTCGTGTTAAACCCATTGAAAGTTGTTGCAGATGACAAGTTTAAATTGATGAAACTTTAAAACGTCTTTTGTCTTAATGAGTAGAAATTTTGTGGGAAATGAAGAATTGCTTGTTATGAGCAATCTTTTTGTTTTGAACCTTTGTCATGCTGAACCTGGAATATTGCTGGTTTGCAGGTGGTATAGCCATAGATCAGTCTGCACAAAAGTGCAGTCTGATCTTAGTCTACACCATTTGTTCGTTATTTTCTTTCATCTTAGATTTTGATGAAATTTTATTTTCAAAATAGAACTATAGTACTTTCAGAGCGATCAAGCCTTTGATTGTTATGTAATTTCAAAAGAAGGATTTATTAAGCATGACAAGAGTTCATATTTTCTGTAGAATTTTTTAAGAGTTTAGGGAAAAGTGGGATCTTGTTTGAATGGGTTTCTTTTTAACCCATTCCCAAACAGCAAAATTTTAGACCAGTCCAAATTGATAGGAGTTGCAGACGACAATTTAAAGAGATGAAATTTAAGATTTTTCCAACTTTCTTGGTAAGAAACATTGTTGCAAGCAATTTCTTCATTTTCCACAATGTTTTCTAAATTGTTTTTCTAGAGGGCATCTAAAAGCTACATTGTGTAGGATTGGGTTAAGAAAGTATTGTGGGAAGAGGAGAAATTGCTTCTAATACAGTTTTTTACCCTTTTTGGCACTTCTTTCAATTTACCCTTACTTTGCATTGTTGTCTGCAAATTCTTACAATTCAGACCAGTCTAAAATTTTGTCATCTGGTTATGGGTTTATGTTTCCTATGAAATATTAAGAGTTTTTGGTGGATTGCCAATTGGTAGTTTGAATGATAGTCTAAGTGATAATACCAAAATATCTCACTTTTATCCCATTTTTTAGGGTGATGGTTAAAAAGCCACTCTACCACAGATTTTCTTTAGAAATGACAAATTTAGATTATTAATATTTCAATAAGCAGTATTTATTTCCTTTCCTAACTAGAAAAACATGTACTTATATGAATCATTTTCAGTACTTCCGGTTCATCTTTTTTTACCGTTGTTGTTCCTGCAACTTTTGAAACACAAAATCAGAAAGCGTCCCGTTACAGCTATCCCTATTTTGATTAGTTTCCTTGATTTTATTTATGTTTTTCTTTCCTTCTCTTTTACCCAGGTCAACTCCCTACTAACCCTATTTCACATGTAAGTACATTGTTCATTTATCATTTGTGATCTGTCATGCAGAAAGTCAGCACAATCAAGGAAGGGAAGCACATTCTTATATTGTTGATAGGTGACCAAAATGTCGTAATTACAGTTGAATAAAGTTGTACAGTTAAATTTGTTTTTGGCCAAAATAGGAGAATGGTCCTATATGAGGGATCAGTTTGACTGTATACATAAATTATTGTAGGATTCTCACTTAACCCTTTTTGTTGATGGAACTCTTTAGAATTGTCTCATTGAGGCATTTCTAATGAGATCCACCATCACAGCATACTGAACTCGTTACCATACAATGACACTTTCTGACACCCATCAAGAAAAATAATCTGGAAAACATTGTGTAAACTGAAAAA
Organism: Fragum fragum; assembly: GCA_946902895.1. Lineage (NCBI taxonomy): Eukaryota > Metazoa > Mollusca > Bivalvia > Cardiida > Cardiidae > Fragum > Fragum fragum. Next base: position 28,062,083 of record OX336374.1, read on the forward strand.
AAAGCTTGTCACAAGCAATTTTTTCATTTTGGACAATTTTTTATATCAAGAAAATTAAAACACACCCTTAAATTTCATAAACTTTAATTTGTAATCTGCAGCTCTGTTCAATATGGACCAGTCTGTTTTTGATCAAGGGTGCAGTTTGGTCATTTAATCCTGATTAGTGTACATACCATACAAATGACCAGAGCTGAAACTTCCTTTTTCTTGGTAGTATGACTGGATACAGTTGTCATTCTACCTTACCAAACAGCTTTTTAAAAAAATTCGAGATAAGGCTGTATTTGGTCTGATCTCTTTTTGAAAGGACTATTGAAGGTCGGCTTGCTTTGTTTGCATGACAAGTCTCAATTTCTATCATTTGAAGCATAATTACTCTCCACAATTATTTGAACCAGCTTTGTTGTATATGACTCGATGGTTCAGGATGAAACAGTTTTATTTGTTTTAGGCAGTTGCAACTGTTTTGCACTGAACCATCAATGTGGTAATAGGTTGAGACATATTTGTTACACAAACTATTTTACTGGAGGTCTCAATTCAATGAAAAAAAATCTTCAAAAATCTTTCTCAGTAAGGCAGCTAGACAATGTGAAAGAAAGGTGAATATTTTGTTACAGTAATGACTCATATGTTGTGTAACCCAAGACATTCCTCAAGAAATATATTCACAATTTACTTAGAATTATAGGCATATGATATTTACAGTGTTTACAGCTTTAGGCAAGGTAGATTGCTCTAATGAACTTCTTTCTCTCATTAACCAGGCCAAGAGAAACACTGACCTTATAATGGCAATCTAAGACGTAAATTAGTAAGGCTAGGCTTTAGTTAATTAGATGGTAGCATGTGCCAGTTTCCTGGTGCAGGCAAAAAGAGACCCAAAATTATTTTTTAACAAATTACATTATGGCAAAATTTTAGCTTGGTCCAAATCAAAAGGACTGCTGTCATATCGCAGTCTGTAGCGCATCAGATTCCTAATCTTCAATTATTGGATGTCATGGGTTAGATCCCTGGCGGCTGAACATATCCTTTCCGACATTTGTTGTTCACAAATGGATGGATAATTGTAAACCTAAGTGGGATAGCAGCTGGAGGCTAGGAAAGGATGTAGTGGTAGTACTGGTGTGAGAAATTCCAGGAATCTATTGTTAGGTGCTCCAGCCATAGTGATATGACTGAAATACTGTTAAAAGTGGCGTTAAACCCCATTCAATTAATCAATCAACCTAATCAAAAGGAGTTCAGACAGCAATTTTTTTATGAAAATGATGAACTTTGTCAAGAAAATGCTGAAATTTTAGATTTTTCTGATATTTGGTGAAGTACACATTAGAAACAGCTTTTTGCAATTACTTCCTTCATTTTATATAATGTTTTTCCAATTTCTTTTTTTTGGATGTGTCATTGTATGGGAATAGGTTTAGTCTCTAGATGATTATTCTTATTATTAAAAATGACATATAGGATTTCTAATCGATAACAAGACAATAAAATTTTAGTCTGGTCCAGATTGAAATGCATTTGACATTTGAAATTGTATTGAAGAGGTACTTTAAATGCCAAATAAAGTAAAATAGGGTGAACAACATAGAGAGAAAAGGAGAAATTGTATGTTGCAATTTCTTCATTATTAACAATATTTACAATCCTAAAAGTAAAAGAATTTTGAAATTTCAGCAACAAAATGATTGTAACTTTTATGAATTTTGAAAAGTCTAAAATCTTGTTAAGTGTTAAGAGGCTGCACATTAAAATTTGGTTTCTAAATCTTCGATGTCACAGCCTCATATAATCAATCTACAAAACAATTTAACCCATTCCCACACAACAAAATTTTAGACTTGTCCAAATTGAAAGAAGCTGCAGGCAACAATAACAAGTTGATGGAATTTTATTTTTTTTTTGTCTTTTTGGATAGAAAAACATTGTGGATAATAAAGAAATTGCTTGTTACATATTAAGCTTTTTTTCTTAGGGGCGTCTAAAAACGTCATTGAGTGAGAATGGGTTAAATATGATACACAGTGGAATCCTGTTAATGGCAGCTCCAATTTGTCAACACTTTTGTTGCAATTAACCATAAATTGCTATTAAAAGGAGCTATTTTGTTCTTTAAATATAGAGTATGTGTAGAAAGTCAGTTGCAATTAAGCAGTGAATTTCTATTATCAGGGTTGCAATTAAGAGGGTTCCATTGTATACACAATAAGTAAACATTGTCAAATTTCAATAATAACTAAGAGTAAGGGAAGGGAAGGAAGTGAAACCCTATCAGGTTATCAAAAAAGGGAAATTGATCAGGGGTTTTAGGGTGTGGGAATGATGTAATGTGATAGGAAACAGTCGGCAAATCCTACAAAAATAAAACATGCATAAGTATTAGTCATATGGGAATTCCGGCTGACATGTGTCTTGCCTTCATGGAAATTTATATATATATATATGACTTGTTTTAGAATTATTCTGAAGCTCCAAGTTGGATGTACTTTTATGGATATTCTATAAATTATTGTAGAACTTACTGTAGTTCATGTTTGGAATATTAGGAAAGGTGGGCTTTAATGATAATGCTACTGCTGATGTCCATTGTCTATATTGGTTTAACCCATCCCTTAACAATCTCACTTTTCAAGAAAAAAACTTAAGGAAATATAGTGGAAAATGAAAAGAAAATGAAGAAATTCAATGTTACAAGCAATTTCTTCATTATCCACATTGTTTTCTACTTATAAAGACTAAGATTTCCGAAAGAAAAATCTTTTAATAGATTGATGATTGTTGCTGGGTGGTTGGGTGGGCGATCAGCTTAGGGCTTGATGGGCGCTAATTTAGCATAAGCGGGCCTATAATTTGTGACAGATTTTGATGAAACTTTCTCCAGATATTTGTCTTCATTTGACCTAGCACATATTATTTGCATTTGGTGTGTGTATTTCCTTTTATTTATTGTCGCTTACCATTGCACATGCCCATATGAGCAACACACCTAGAAAATGGTTAGTTGTTACGGGGGATAGTGCAAGGATACAGGACGAAAATGTTGAGAGCTCCACCTGGTTTTTCAACGTGTCGGTGTATAGCACAGTCTTATGGGGCCTTGGTTTAACGCCTCATCGGAAAGACAATTAGTTTGTTAGTTGATATATTCAGCCCAGGGCTCGAACCCGTGATCTTGAGGTTTGATGTCATGTGCTCTGCTAGCTGAGCTAGTCAGGCTGACCTTAGCGTTTTGTGATTCAATGCTGAATTATTAATTACAAAGGAGACTTGTTGTCGAGATTCTTATGTGCTCAACTACTCTTACAATTCTTTATGGATTTTGCTAAATCTATTAAAAACCTTTTTGTGACAATTTGTCTCAGGAAAAATTTTGTCTGTACATGTAATTTCTTTCAATTTGGAGTAGTCTAAATTTTTATTGTGTGAGAATGGGTTAAGAATTTGACGTATCATACCAAAATTGAGTATCTGGGAATTCCATTCAGCATAATTAATATTGTCTAATTTTAGACTGGAATAAATTGAAAGAAGTTGCAGACAACATTTCAAATGCCTTTGAAATTCAGAACTAAAGGTCAAAAATTTGGTAGAAAGCACAGATTAAAGGTTAAATTACTTGTTTCAAGCAGTTCCTTTTTTTCTGACAATGCTTCCATTGATATTTTCTTTCAGCAGAGCTACAGAAAGAGGGCGTAATTTAGATTTAAATATTTCACCAATACTGCCATAAAACCAATTATGTTGGTACTCATTTGAATAATCTCCACAAATGGGTACCCACAACATAGGGTTTTCTTGAGAAAAAGCATTTTGGAATGTGATTACCATCTCTTAATTAGACCTCTGTGATATAAAAAACAAATGGGTATAACATTTTATCTCGAGTAAAAGAAAGGATACCAGGTTGTAAAATCTTCAAAAAAATATAAGGTTAACATTAAATCAAAATGTATCAAAAAGTTTCATTTTGAATTCAAAGACATGCAAAAAAAAAATCAGGCTACCAATGCCTGACTGACTGTTTGGGACAAACACTTAAATAAATAGAAGGCTGATAAAATTGAATTTATAACTCAAATCATCTTTTGGAGACTGCAACCAATGTTTAGCTCAACTGGCTACTTCTTTTTTTCCTCAGAAAGTACTGCACAGATTTCAACAAAAGTTTTACCTGAATCAACCTCGGGTGACCCTTTATCAGATCCATTCAAAAATTGTGATTGATTAAATAACGTGACTTTTATGGGCAGAGCTAATTTTCATATATCACGAAAACTGAAAATCTTCTCAGAAACAAGTAGATAGATTTCAGGCAAATATCACAGGAATAATCCATGGATAACCCTCAATCAGATTCCTTAAAGCAATTTCTTTATTTTCCAAAATGTTTTGCTTCTTTTCTTGAGGGGTGTCAACAGGCATCTTTGTGTAGAAGTGGTTAAAGAAGTTGCAAAGAACAATTTTTAGTTGATGGAATATTTTAAATCTTAATTTGGGGTAGAAAAAAAGTTTTTATCTCTTTGGGGGGCACAACAATAATCAGACAATCGTGACAACATCAAAACGGTGGAATTTTCCAAAGTCATAAAGTATCGTCATTTATGCAGGTTTTCCAGGATAACTGATTGATTATCTTCACTATTAACCCTTTTCATGCTGAATTCTAAATCCACAACAGAATTGCTTTAGAATCAAAGGGCTGAAAGCAATGGAAATACCTAATTAGTGGTCAATATGTATAGTTAAATGTTATGTTGTAACAAAGTCTAGTGTAACCTGATTAGCAGGTTGTATAGACTAAGATCAGCCTACACATATGTGCAATCTGATCTTAGTCTATACCTCCAGCCAAAGTAGGAATAATTTGGATTCAGCATGACAAGGGTTAAGAAACTGACCTAAGTTTACCCATTATGCCCCATTTAGGGCTTAGACCTATCCTGTTTTCCTAAATTTTTAGACCTTTTCAAATTTCAAAGGTTTTTCACAGGACAGTTCAAAGTTGATTTTTCTATAAAAGTTATCATTCCGTAGGGTGGAAAAACTTTGAAAATGAAAAAATTGCTTCTTTTTCAACAATGTTTTCTCAAGTATGAAAACACAGGGACATAGATACTGGAATTGAACAGGAAAGGGTTAACCCAGTGACATACTGCATACTTTACTGGAATTTCATTATTCCATCTTTTTCTATTGTTTTTAAACAATAATCTTTTATTTCAGATAGAGCAGCTGAGCTCAAAGGAGGAGTTGAGCTCAGTCCTGCGTGGAATAGTGGCAGAGAGCGATGATACGAGCCCGGCAAACGGCTGCGGCTCCTCTCGTGTTGACCTGGATCCCGAGACGATCATAAAAGTCGCTCAGATCCTGTGTAAGTTGAATCCAAACTACACAACCATGGCAACAACCGAGCATGATGGGACCAAAATAAATGTTTCCTCTGCAAACCTGGTAAGTTTGATAAAGCTTTAGCATTACAAAGTATTTTGATGTTTTTGATATGCAAAAGAATACCTTTATAGAAACATTTTAGATAAAGGAAAATTTGTTTTTCACAAGCTATTATTCTTTTCATACAATTTTTTCTCTCTTTAATTTATAAATTCTACTATTTTTATACGCCCGTTGAAGACGGGACGTATTATGGGATCACCCGTGATGTCCAGGCGTCCGGGCGTCCGGGTGTCCGGGCGTCCGGGCGGTGTCCACTTCTTTGTCAGGAACATAACTCTGTCACCGTAACTCTGATTGACTTTAAACTTGGCAGTTATATTCTTCTCCTCAATACGGAGTGCAGTGCGCAATAACCATAACTCTACCTGGCCTATTTTTTGAGTTATTGCCCTTTGTTGTTTTTCATACTTGAATCTTGTCCGGAGTATATCTCTAAAAGTATTATAGCTAGGATCATGAAACTTCATGGGTGTATAGATCTCACCAAGGGGGAGAGCAGTGCACAAGAACCATAACTCTACCTGGCCTATTTTTTGAGTTATTGCCCTTTGTTGTTTTTCATACATGAATCTTGTCCAGAGTATATCTCTAAAAGTATTATAGCTAGGATCATGAAACTTCATGGGTGTATAGATCTCACCAAGGGGGAGTGCAGTGTACAAGAACCATAACTCTACCTGGCCTATTTTTTGAGTTATTGCCCTCTGTTGTTTTTCATACTTGAATCTTGTCCGGAGTATATCTCTAAAAGTATTACAGCTAGGATCATGAAACTTCATGGGTGTATAGATCTCACCAAGGGGAAGTGCAGTGCACAAGAACTATAACTCTACCTGGCCTATTATTTGAGTTATTGCCCTTTGTTGTTTTTCATACTTGAATCTTGTCCAGAGTATATCTCTAAAAGTATAATAGCTAGAATCATGAAATTTCATGGATGGATAGAGCTCACCAATTTTGAGTGCAGTGTACAAGAACAATAACTCTACCTGGCCTATTTTTTGAGTTATTGCCCTTTGTTGTTTTTCATACTTGAATCATGTCTGGAGTATATCTCTAAAAGTATAATAGCTAGAATCATGAAATTTCATGGATGGAAAGAGCTCACCAAGTGGGAGTGCAGTGCACAAGAACCATAACTCTACCTAGCCTATTTTTTGAGTTATTGCCCTTTGTTGTTTTCATATTTGAATCTTGTCCGGAGTATATCTCTTAAATTATAATTGCTAGAATCATGAAATTTCATTGATGGATAGATCTCACCAAGTGGGAGTGCAGTGTACAAGAACAATAACTCTACCTAACCTATTTTTTGAGTTATTGCCCTTTGTTGTTTTTCATACTTGAATACTTGAATCATGTCCGGAGTATATCTCTAAAAGTATAAAAGCTATAATCATGAAATTTCATGGATGGATAGAGCTCACCAAGTTGGAGTGCAGCGTAGTAGAACCATAACTCTACCTGGCCTATTTTTTGAGTTATTGCCCTTTGTTGTTTTTCATACTTGAATCTTGTCCGGAGTATATCTCTAAAAGTATCATAGCTAGAATCATGAAACTTCATAGGTGTATATATCTCACCAAGGGGGAGTGCAGTGCACAAGAACCATAACTCTACCTGGCCTAATTTTTGAGTTATTGCCCTTTGTTGTTTTTCATACTTGAATCTTGTCCGAAGTATATCTCTAAAAGTATAATAGCCAGAATCATGAAATTTCATGGATGGATAGAGCTCACCAAGTTGGAGTGCAGTGTACAAGAACCATAACTCTACCTAGCCTATTTTTTGAGTTATTGCCCTTTGTTGTTTTTCATACTTGAATCTTGTCTGGAGTTTATCTCTAAAAGTTAAATAGCTAGAATCATGTAATTTCATGGATGGATAGAGCTCACCAAGTGGGAGTGCAGTGTACAAGAACCATAACTCTGCCTGGCCTATTTTTTGAGTTATTGCCCTTTGTTATTTTTCATACTTGAATCTTGTCCGGAGTTTTTCTCTAAAAGTATTATAGCTAGAATCATAAAATTTCATGGATGGATAGATCTCACCAAGTTGGAGTGCAGTGTACAAGAACCAAAACTCTACCTAGCATATATTTTGAGTAATTGCCCTTTGTTGTTTTTCATACTTTGTTTGACAAAAAAAATTCATTCAAAATAACCTCAGTTCTATTCAAACTCCCAGTTAATATTAAGCAGTGTGACGGGCGTATCTTGTGACAATTTGACATCTTGTTCTGAATTTGTGACATATTAAGGTTCTTCTGCAAATTATTTCAATTTTGAATGGTCTAGGATTTTGAGCTCTGATAATGCGTTAATGACTGGGCCATGCCTATCATTCATTTTGACCAGAAGTGAACCTTGAACTCTGACATTTATGTTCAGCATTTTATTTGTTATTGGACTTGGATGTGGTATCTACAGCTTATTTATTTTCATTTTACTGTATTGTCTTTCAATCAGGACCAGTAAACAATTTTGTCCATGGTAAATTATTAAACTTGCTCAATTGAAGTGAAACTTCAGATAATATTTATAAATTCAGTGGAATCTTAAAATTGAACATCCTTTTTATTTAAGAAAAAAAACAGGAGTAGACACTGGCTTGTTTTTAATGTAAATTATTTGTTTATTGGTACTTTCAATATTTTTCACCTAGCCCCATGAGTTATTTCTCTTTTCAATTTAACTGATTGGCAAAATGGCAATTTTTTAGACTGATCCTATTTGGAAGGAGTTACAGACAAACATTTAAAATTTATGATTTTTTTTTTTTAAAACTTTCTTGGTAGAAAACATGGGCAAAAATTTCTTCACTTTGCACAATGGCCATTTTTTCAAAATGTTTTTCATGAGGAGTGTTAAAAAGTATCATTGTATGGGAATGGGTTTACATATGAATAAGTTGCTAAACACATGTGATTAATTTTCCAGACACTTGTGATATCAAAAGCTGAACATTCCTTGCCAAGAATACACTTTAATGTAAAAGAAATTGTTTTTTTGTTTTAGCTTGAAATTTTGAAGCATTCTAATTGATTCTCCTATGTATTGATTTTGGCAGACAATTCTTTTTTTTTAAAACTCTCTCAATATAAAGAAGTTTTCATCCTGGATTTCTGTATAGTTTCATCATTGTTATTATTTTGTGCCCCCACCATGTTATGACGATTGGCATATAAAGTTACCTCTTTGTGTGTGTGTGTGTGCATGTTGGTGTGTGTGAATGTGTGAGTCCGGCAAAAATCTTCTATTTTTAAAATAAGTTCCCCTTAATGGTTACTAGTGTCATGCATAAAGTTGTGTTGGACACTCCCAAGTTTAAGGTCACGACCATTAGTCATGTGACGAGCAATTATGAAGGGGCATCCGAGTATGTGACATATTACTGGTTTCAATTATGAGATGGTCCCTATCTGTGGTTACCATAATTTGCTCAAGGTGACCTCTTTGTTATCAATGACATTAACCCTTGTCATGCTGAACCCGGAATATTCCTGTATTGGCAGGAGGCATAGACAAAGATCAGCCTGCATATATGTGCAGTCTGATCTTAGGCTACACCACCTGCTTGTCCCTGTTGAGCAGGAGTTGTTCATAAAATTCAATTGTCTAAAAAAATATTAGTTCTTTGTAAGAGCTTCCAGTGCTTACAGTCCTTTGGTTTAAATGTTTTTTGAAACATTTTTCATTCGGCATGACAAGAGTTAACAGTTTCAATACTTTACAGGTCACAATTTTGGCTCAAACGTAAAATACATGCATCGTTATCCCTATGTGATTCCAGCCAAATTTGTTAACATTCCTTCATATATCAAGCCATATAAGGGGCCCTATCGACAATTCTATTGTAACCTATTTTAAAATAGGTCACATTAATTTTGAATCATCTTAAGAAGGATCTTGAAAAAATAAGTTTGACCAATGAAATCATTTATTTTGAACTAAAGTGAACTGTTGAATTCCAACATTTAAGTTCAATTTCATGTGGATCAGCATATGATAGAAAACATTCTGAAAAATGAAGAAATTACTTGCAACAAGCAATTTCTTCACTTGTCACAATGTTTTCTACCCAGAAAGTTGAAAAAATCTAAATTTTCATTAACTCTAAATTGCCATCTATAAGGGCTGAAAGTGCTTTTAATTCTTTGATTTAAATGCATTTTGGAAATGTATTTTATTTAGTTTGGCAAGTGTTAAGTCGTCGCCTTTGGTATTGTAATATAATCAAGGGTGTGTGAGTTACGGTAAAGGTCTCTCTTGACCCATTAACACATGACAAAATTATAGTCATAGTTTTGGTCATAATTCAAAGAAGTTGCAGACGACAATTCAAAACTCATGAAATTTTAGATTTTTTTCAACTTTCTGGCTATAGAATATTGTGTAAATTGAAGATATTATTTGTAACAAGCAATTTCTTCATTTTACACAATGTTTTCCAAAGAGATTATCTTGAGGGGTGTTAAAAAACATCACTGTGAGGTAATGGTTTAAGGAGCCAATACACTGTCAATATTATTGCCAATACAATTGATTCAATACAATCTTAACCCATTACCTAAATATTTTTTAGACTGATCCAAATTGAAAGAAGTTGCAGACGACGATTTAAATTATTTAGATTCTGTCAACTGTTGGTAGAAAACATAATCAAAAATGAAGAAATTACTTGTAACAAGCAATTTTTTCATTTTCCACAATGTTTTGAAAAGCTTTTTTTCTTGGGGGCGTCCAAAAGCCTCATCTTGTGGGGATGGGTTAAATCTATATAATCACCCACACGTTGTCAATAATTTTTCAATGATCAGTATTAACAGTATTATTGACAGTGTATAGGGTTATATTGAAGATTTCTCATTATAGAGTAGGGGCCCCTTTAAATCCCTTTGCTTTGTAGTATGAACTCAGGTGAGTGATTTATGGTCATGATGTCACTCTTATAATTACTTGTTAAGCTGAGACAAGGATAAAGCCTTCTGAGAATTCAGTAGATAGATGTATGGTTCCTAGGTAGAAGTTCCCCATGGTTCACTAGACATAAAATATTCATAAAATAACATCTGTTTTTTTCGGGGGAGAACAATGTACTTATTAACATCTTATTGTATATTACATCATTGTGTGTGCTGAGAGCAATTGAAAAAAAAAGTTTTTTGTAAATGAATTTTGCTCTTCTTGTCAAAATTGATCCATTAATTGCCAGGGGTAAAGCAACGCCACCTAGCGCCAGAAGAATTTGGGAATTTTATAGAATTTTTCTTATTTTGAAAAAATTAAGGAGATTTTATAAAATGTATTTGATCAGTTTATATTCTATAAATCACCTCTTATGAAGGCTTCATCAAACTTTCTACTGCACTCCACCCCTTTAGTTTGCTTAAATTTGCCTTTAATGAAAACTCGAAATTCTTGGAAATGGCAGCCTACAATTTGGAATTTCCTACTCTAAATTGGGTAAATAATATACTTTTTGTCACTGGGAGTGGGGCCAAATTTCGGCCCAAGAATTAGGCAATTGAGACCACTAAACCAATTCACAAACAATCCCTCCTTTTTGCACCCATTTGGTAAAAACTTGTATAAAGATTTGAAAAATGAGTGAAATGCTTGTTACAAACAGTATCTTTATTATCTTCAATGTTTTCCACAAAAGATGACAATGATTTTTAAATTTCATAAAATAAAATTGTCTTCTGCAACTTCGTTTTGACCAGTGTCAAGTTTTCTTGTCTGGTAATGGGTTAATCATTGAAGGTTTAGTAAAAAAAATCAGTATAGCCACTCCTTTGCAAAGGGGTGGATTGCTGATTATGCCACTCTGAGCTGGACAGGAGGTTTGTCTAAACCCCTTCTTGTTCAATCCCTGGTTTTTATGTCCCTGTGAATTTATAATTGAGAAAATATTGTAGAAAAAAAAAGAAATTGCTTGTAACAAGCAATTTCTTCTTTTTCCACAATATTTTCTTCCCTTCTGAATGGTTATTTTTCAAATTAAGTCCAAATCAAATTTTCGTCTGAAAAACATTTGAATTTGGACAGGTCCAAAATTTTGCAAAACAGGAAAGGGTTAAATATTGAACTTATTTTACAAAATTTATTGTCTGTAACTTAAAACACAAAAATGAAATAGTTGGTTAGCAACCTAAATGTCATAACTACAGCTTTAAAAGGCCAGAACAACAACATTTAAAGCAGCCAAACTTAAACATGATTGTCAGAGTTCTAAGATCATTGTCTAAATGATCAATTTGATTTGCCAATTGATAATTTGATCAACTGCAGTATAAGTCAGTTGAGGAGAACTTTCTGAACTTTAGAGCGTAATTATACATTTTTCAGGATGATGTCTCAAAAGAGACCCCAGGAAAGGGTCCAAGACCCTCTGGCGGGGAGAGGGCACACAGGACGATAGATTGTAAGAATCTATCCCTGTCCAAACAGGACAGTTTATATCTTGTAAGTATTTTAACAACTTTTTTCATTATACTCCCACCTACAAAGTAGAAGGGGTTATTCTTGTTTCACCATGTCTGCCTATCTGTCTGTCCATCCATTCATCTGTCCATCAATAGACTTTTCATTTCTGTGCTCTGACTCTTGAACCGATTGACCTGAAGTGCCCTATTTTTTTTTGGGGGGGGGGGAGGTCATGTAGGTCGAAGGTCAAGGTCACGCTTGAACTTTCAATGAAAACGGTTTCAATATCCAGTTGAATAATAACATTGAAATTTATACAAATCTTATCCATGATTCAAGGAGGTGCCCTATTATTTTGGTGTAATGCAGGTCAAAGGTCTACTCTGCTACTTGGGTGACAAAATGCTGGTATGGGGCATATGTTCAATTTAAGAAAATTCTAGTAATGAAATATTTCTGCTCATCTTGTCAATAATTGTTCTTAAGATTGGAACATACTTCTCAATGATAAAAAAAGGTTTAGCAGTACAAGGATCTGATACATAGGAGTGCAGCCTCTTAACAAAATACAAGATATTTTTGACTGCAATCATAAGTGATGATGATCAGAAACTCATTTCTTTTTTATCATTTTTCAGGTAAAAAAGATAAGGGACTTTGAACAGAAGTGTAAACCCTTACAAGAAAAAAATAAGAAATTCCTAGAAAGGAACATGGAGCTTACGACGCTCAATCGAAACCTCAAAGAACAGATCCGAAATATAATGGAGGAGAATAAGAAACTGGTAAGAATTTTTAGCGTTTCTGTTTTTAAACACCAGAAAGGTCTTGTTATGTAACAGCCTTAGTCATCTATTTGTCCATTTGTCTGTTAACTTTCTGTTAACAAATTTTGTGTGGGCTTCTCTTCCTATAGTTTCGATTTGAATGAACTGAAACTTACCACAATGAACATCTGTGATGTCTAGCTGTACATAAGATAAAAATCAGTGTGATCCATCAAGTCTTTCAAATATATCCTTGACTTAGCAAAACACCTAGAATTTGCAGTATTTTTGGGATCAGAATGAACTGAAGCTTGCCACAAAGAATTTCTATGATATCCTGGTATTATATAACAGGGGTTTCAAAGGGCGTTATTGAGTGGTAATAGTCTAATCCATGCCTACTCAATGACACTTTTTGATGCCTGTCAAGAAAAACGATTGGGGAAACATTGTGTAAAATTTCTTCATTTTCACAATGTCTTCTACCAAGAAAGTTCAAAATATCTATAATTTCATAGACTTTAAATTGGTGTCTGCAACTCCTTTGAATTTAGACCAGTCTAAAATTTGACCATTTTGTGAATGTTAATCTTTGAAATATCTTTAGAAAAAATATACAAAGTTATGTAGGATTGCATATAGAATTTCATGTCTTATACCTATAGGTGTAAGATTGATTTCAACTGTAAGACCTTCAGGAAGTATCGATAGTAGCTGCCAATAAATACATTATCAGCTCTGATAACACTGCTTCTGTTTAACCCATTCCCACACAATGACGCTTTTGGATGCTTCTCAAGAAAAACAATTGGGAAAATGTTGTGTAACAAGCAATTCTTCATTTTGCACAACATTTTCTACCAAAAAAGTTGAAACAATCTAAAATTTAATAAGCTTCAGATTGTTGTCTGCAACTCCTTTCAATTTAGACCAGTCTAAAATTTTGCCGTCTGGTAATGGGTTAATTCTGGAACACTTTCCCTCTTGGTGTTTGTGGTGAGGTAAAGCATGGACTTTGCAATCCTTAAGTTCAAAGTGAGATTATCTGAAGAGGCTATCCATCAATCACGATGCTATCTTTGTCTCACATATTTTCAAGGAAACAAGTCAAAGACAGGTTTAGCCTCCGTCATAGCGCAGTTGGTAGCGCGTCAGACTCCTAATCTTCAATCATGGGACGTCATGGGTTCGATCCCTGGTGGTGGCACATATTCTTTCCTACATTTGTCTCTCACCAATGGGTGGATAATCGTAAACCTAAGTGGGATAGCAGCTGGAGGCTAGGAAAGGATGTAGTGGTAGTATTGGTGTGAGAAATACCAGGAATCCATTGTTAGGTGCTCCAGCCACCGCGATATGACTGAAATACTGTTAAAAGCTGCTTTAAACCCCTTTCAATAAATCAATCAAAGACAGGTTTATCTAAGTTGTGAGTGCTTATTTTCAAATCAGTCTGGATGACTTTAACCCTTTCCCGTTTTTGGAAATTTTGGACTAGTCCAAATTGAAAGAGGTTGCAGACAACATTGAAAACTGGATGCCATTTGAAATGAAACCATCCTATGTGGTAGAAAATATTGTGGAAAAAGTAGAAATTGCTTGTTACAAACAATTTCTCCTTTTTCCACAATGTTTTCATGAGTATAAAATCACAGGAAAGTAAAATCCCGTATTTGAACGGGAAAGGGTTAAAATGCGCAGTTGTGTTTTTGAATCAATATAAAGTGCAGTATGGAAGAACTATAACTCTACCTTGCTTTTTATGCTCCCAAAAGGGCGAGTATATATTCGCCACTTTGTCTGTCCGTCTGTGCTTCCTTTTCTGTCCATCTGTCCTTATATCTCCATAACCCTTTGGCCAAAGTGGATGAAACTTCACTAGTGAATTCCTCATGATACTGCACCGAGGTCTTTTTACTGGTTTTTGGATTGCTCCAAGGTCAAGGTAACAGCTCTAGGTCAAAGGCTAAAATTCACCTTATCCAAGGCATAGCTCCTTCAATTATGGATGGATCTCAAAATAACATGGCACTATTATTCTCTATCATAAGGTAAATATACTACATGTATTTGGAAAAAAAGTCAGATAGTTTCAAGGTCAAGGTCATAGCTTGGGTCAAAATGTTGAATTCCAGATTATAGCTCCTTCAATTATGGATTAATTTTGAAATAACTTTACACAATTGTTCTCTATCATGAGTAGATGTGCAATTTTAAACAAATCTTCAGAGAGCTACAAGGTCAAGGTCACATCTTAAGGTCAAACATTGAAATATAGCATGTCTAGAGCATAGCTCTGTTAATTACAGATGGATTTCAAAATAACTTGGCACAATTTTTCTCATGTGCAGGCTGATCTTGGTTTACAGCTCCTGCCAAAACCGGAATATTCCGGGTTCAGCATGACAAGGGTTAAGATACCTTCAATGTCACAGCACAAGGTCAAATGTTGAAATTAAGCATTTCCAGAGTATAGCTCCTTCAATTATAGAAGTATTTCAATATAACTTGGCACAATTGTTCTTAGTCATGTTGTCTGCAACTTCTTTGAATTTGGACCTGTGTAAGATTCTTTTGTCTGATAATTGGGGGACTTTTTTTTAATATAGCCTGTATTAGACCAGTTTAAAATCTTATCAACTGGTAATAAGTTAAGAGTTTTCAATACTCTCACAATTCTAAATTCTGTAAATCTACCAAAGGCTTGTCAGTAACCCATACAGCAGTGATCCTAGAAAGTAAGTCAAAGGGTGAATTAGATTTCCATGTTTTGTAACTTTCTGGCAAAACCTCAAACCTGGGATGTCTGACAAAATAGCAGAAAATATAGAATGGGGCACGTGTGAAAATATATAAAAAAGTAGAGCCTAGAATATGTGATGCTGCATGCAAAACGGGACCATCTAGGAACTCCATGAAACAGATAGTCGAGAAAGAGAACAGATCAAGCAGAGGTTAATCAAAGACGGTTATTATGCCTCTGCTATTGGGACGAGCATATAGAGTAACTTTTGTGTGTGTTAGCACTTGCTTGGGTGTCCAATTCTTGTTCTTCGTTATTTAATGGATTTCAAAATAGTTTGGCACAGTTGTTCCCTTTGATGAGTACTAGTGTCATCCATAAATTTCTGTTGGATTCTCCCTAATTCAAGGTCACAACTGAAGATCATGTTACAAGCTTTTAACCCATTCCCTCACGATTTTTTTTAGACTCGTCCAAATTGAAAGAAGCTGCAGACGACAATAGAAAGTTGATGGAAATTGATTTTTTTTTTGTCTTATTGGATAGAAAACATTGTGGATAATGAAGAAATTTCTTGGTCCAGGCAATTTCTTCATTTTCTACAATGTTTTCTGAAACTATTTTCTTGAGGGGCGTAAAAAAAGAGGGATTGTGGGGGAATTGGTAAAGTAAGGGTATCCGTGTCTGTGACACATTGCTAGTTTTGAAGTACAGATAAAGTATGGTAGAATGACTATTTTAGTTTACTAAAATCTGCCACTAGTGAAAACCTTCAATTCAGGCCAGACTGCACAGTCTACGTAGATTAACCCTTTCTTGTAAAATCCCTGGTTTTTATGTCCCTGTGTTTTTATACTTGGAAAACATTGTGGAAAAAGAAGAAATTGCTTGTAACAAGCAATTTCTTCTTTTTCCACAATATTTTCTCCCCTACTGAATAATCATTTTGAAAATAAGTACAATGTTGAATTGTCGTCTGCAAACCCTCTGAATTTGGACCAGTCTAAAATTTAAAAAAAACAGGAAAGGGTCAATAGATTTTAGACCTTCTAGGAGGTCTCTTCTTCCTAAGGGTCACATGTATCTATAATGCAATTGTTAGTTTTGTCTATCAAAATCATTCTGGTTTGCATTATTATTGATAGCTCCATGAACCAAATTTTGATTACGCACATTTTTTTTCGCATGACATCATTAAATTATAAGAGATGAAGAGAATATTTTTTGTTTTCATGGGGGTATTAAACATAAAAACTAATATCACTTATGTATTTCCACCAACTTGGCATGCATTTTGAGTATTTGCTGATTCACAGAAACTGTAGCGAATTACCAGACAGCAACATTTTAGACTGTTTCAAATTGAAAGAATACAATACAGAAGACAATAATTTCAAGTTGATGAAACTTTTTTCTTTTGGGATAAATACATTGTGGACATTGAAGCAATTTCTTCATTTTCCTCGATGTTTTCCAGAGCTTTCTTGTCACCTTGACGTCGGCATTGGCGTAATGTTTGGTTAATTCTTAGGTGCAAGTGTCAAAGCTCAGTTTCTACTAATGCTTTTACCCTGAAACTTTGCATATGGTTTTGTGGAAATAATAGCAGCCTCTTGACACAGATTCAATACTCTGACATTCATTTTGGTGAAATTTTAACTCTTTGGGGCTTAGAAATTCTTGATTAAACCTTACATGCAATTGTCTTTAATAACCCTCTTTCTACTAATCCTATTGCTTTGAAACTTTGCACATGCTTTTGTGACCATCATATCACCTTCTAGGCAAAGATTCGTTACAGGACTTTTGGTTACACCTGTTAACCCTTTTCTGTTTTTTTGAAATTTTAGACTGGTCCAAATTGAAATAGGTTGCAGATGATAATGAAAATTGGATGCAATTTGAAATGAAACCATCATATGTGGCAGAAAATATTGTCGGAAAAGGAGAAATTGCTTGTTACAAGCAATTTCTCCTTTTCTCACAATGTTTCCTCAAGTAAAATCACAGTGACGTAAAATCCCGGGTTTATATAGGTAAGGGTTAACAGAGCATTCAGAGAAGACTCTGATCAGACTGTATTCTGAGTCTTTACAATTGGCACAATCAAAATGGTTGGAAATGTCACACCTAGGCTCCTTTGTTGATTTATTATGTATTACTTTTGTTTACAAATAAGAAAATTAGCCTCCCCATAACAAATGAAAGGTAACTGGCAGTATCTCATAAACAGGATGTCTGATATTACTGCAGAAAAATATAGCAACACACATGGGAAACTGGAACCAGAGATAAGGAATGACAGAAACATAGTGAAATGTATCTGTTAACCTAACAATCACTTATTTTCATTGCCCTGAGATAAAATACCTTTTAGTTTGCTTTAACCCTTGTCAAGCTGAACCCTGAACATTCAAGTTTTGGTAGGAGGGATAGACGAAGATTCTGAACATATGTGCAGTTTAATCTTTGTCTACACTATCTGTTTGTCCCATGAAAGTCAGATGTGTGAAAAAGATTGATTTCCAAAATAGTATTCACCCCAAATCAGGCATTCTAGTGCTCTGAATTTTTTGCATTTTTGAAAAGCACTTTATTCATCATGGCAAATGTTAATCAAAGTTTTACTTATATAATGATTAATCCATTCCCACACAGTGACGCTGTTGGACGCCCCTAAAGAAAAACATTTGGGAAAACATTCTGTAAAATTGAAATTGCCTGTTACATGCAATTTCTTCATTTTCCACAATGTTTACTACTTAGTAAGTGGAAAAAATCTGAAATTCCATAAACTTTAAATTGTCGTCTGCAACTCCTTTCAATTTAGACCAGTCTAAAATTTTTGCCATCTGGTAATGGGTTAAATGGCATTATTTTGCAATATTCATGGCCAGTAAAAAGTAAAATGGTTGGTCGGCCAACTAGATGGCGTAACTACAGCTTGAACAGGCTATTGTTACAATGTTTATATTGCAAAACCAACAAAAATGCTTATTGTTAATATGGGAGTTTAAGTTCACTTCCGATCTAAATAAATGATTTGATTAGTTAATCTGTCTTTGATTGACAGTCGTGATCCATCGATTATGTGGGCAAAGTAAGAGGGAAAAAAGACTAGAAAAAGATTTTAGGCATTAACGATTTGTGGATTTTTAGTTAGAAAAGCGGCTTTGATGGCTTAATTAAGTTAACAGACAAAATTTTGAGGTCTTCTCAGAGGTAATTGAGTGTAAACTGCCACTGGAGGCTTAACCACTAAATCCACCGAATGTCTACGCCAAAAAAAGTAGTTCTTGTGTATCTCAAATTGTAGAGAACTCCTTCAAAAGCATACATGTACTATACAACACATTCCCATTCAATCCCCCTTTTTAAGAATCTAAAAAAAGGCTTTGGAAAACATTATGGACAATGAAGAAATTTCTTGTAAGAAGAAATTTCTTCATTGTCCATGTATTCTTCCCTAGAAAAGGCAAAGAAGATTACTTAACAAAACAATGCTTTGCTAGCTTACAGTATTTTCAGTACTTTGATTAAACAGAGTTATGTGTTCTCTAAGGTGCTCTTTCCTCAATAGTAAAGGCCTCGTGAAATATCAAATTTTTCAAGGTTTTGTATGACTACTTAATCATAGTATTCCATTTTTATATACCAATGAATTTTGAATTTGAAAGATAAAAAAAGCTATGTTTCTCATAGGGAAATTCAGTAATTATATATAGATAATTTTAACACAAAAACTTTCTCAATTTGCAGAAAGACAGTGTGGACCAAAACAAGCGTAAATGTGGCACCTTGTCACAGCAATTGAGTAAAGAGAAAACAGAGAAGGAGAGCATGGCTGTACAGATTAAACAGTTAGATGAACTGAGAGCTCAAGTTGTAGAACAGTGTAAGACTATCAGTCAGCTCAAACAAGCTACACAGGTAGGTTGCAAGTTCAGCTAACCATGGTTTCTAACATAAAAAAGTTAAATGAATTGAGAGCTCAAGTTGTTGAACAATGTAAGACCATCATTCAGCTCAAACAAGCTACACAGGTAGGTGGATAGTTCAGCTACCAATGGTTTCTAACATGAAAAAGTTAAACAACTCCCACACAGTGACACTTTTGGACGCCCATCAAGAAAAACAACTGAGAAAACATTGTGTAAAATGATGAAATTGCTTGTCACAAGCAATTTCTTCGTTTTACATGATGTTTTCTACCCAGAAAGTTGAAAAAATCTAAAATTTCATAAAATTCAAAATGTAGTCTGCAACTCCTTTCAATTTGGACCAGTCTAAATTTTTCTTGAGTGGGAATGGGTTAAATGAATTGAGAACTCAAGTTGTTGAACAGTGTTAGACTATCATTCAGCTCAAATAAACTACACTACACTTGGATTTTATATATATAATGCTAAGTCTAGTGAAGGGTTTATATTTTCTGGAACAGACATCCTATGCTTAATTAACAGAATTAACTCGCACAGCAGTTGATATAGGTAATTACATCAATAATTTATCACAAAAATCCATGGAAATTATGGAAAAAATATTGGGGTGTTTCCAGAAAAAAATTCACCTTAACACATTACAACACAATCTGGCTATTTGATGTGCTTTGGAAATTAATATTGGAAAACATTGCAAGAAAAGGAGACATGGCTACAGGTCATTCCTCCTTTTCTGACAACAATTTCTATCCTATATGACATTTGTTAGTTGGGCTGCTTTCAGGGAAAGATAATTGCTTTGCTGTCTGTGTTAATGTCATTGTGCAAAATGTTTTATGATATCTGCTAATGCATGCGTATTGACCCATTACCAGATGGGAAAATTTTTAGACTGTTCCAAATTCAATGGGACTGTTTTTATCAACAGCCTCGGTCCATCAATATTGAATAATATATCATGCCTAATATTAACCCATTCCCAGAAAGTGATGCTTTTTGACACCTCCTCAAGAAAATTAATTAGGCAAATATTGTGTAAAACTAAGAAATTGCTTGTAATAAGCAATTCCTTCATTTTACACAATGTTTTCTACCCAGAAAATTGAAAAAATCTAAAGTTCCATAAACTTTAAAAGGTTGTCTGCAATTCCTTTCAATTATGACCAGTCAATAAAGGTTATAGGTTTTATGAGCAAAAGACCTTCTTCTGTAAACAGGAAAAAGACAGGAGAATGGAAGTTCTTCAACAAAGAAAGAAAAGAAGATTGAGAATGTCTGCAGAGCAGGTGAGTTTCTGTCTCAAGGTAGTAGAGAAAATCTTCTCTCAACCCATTGCCACAAATTGACGCATTCTGATGCCCTGAAGAAATGCATTCATGGAAACTTTATTAGAAAAGGAGATATTGTTGGTAACAAGAGATTTCTCCTTTTTTCACATTTTTGTTTACCCTATTGGGCACTTATTATCCAATTCTAGCAAAATTTGAAATTCTGTCTTTGACTTTGGACCAGTCTAATATTTTGTTTTGTGGTAATGCGTTAACAGCACAACACCATAATTTAGCCTAGTCCTAATTGAAAAAAAGACTACAAGCAACAATTTAAAATGAGTGTAAATTGAAAGTGAATGGTTTATTATGAGAGAACATGTGGAAAGAGGAAAAATACTCTTTACTGTAATAAGAAATTTCTTCTTTTCCATTAACTTTTTTAGCTCACCTGGGCTCAATGTGCTCAAGGTGAGCTATTGTGATCCTTTTCTGTGCAATCCCTGATTTTACAAATGAATAAAGAAGGAAATCTTTTAAAGTCTTCTACTCCCAAACCATAAGGCCTAGAGCCTTGATATTTGGTATACATCATCATCAATTGACCCTCTACCAAAATACTTCAAAAGAATCACTGTATTCCAAAAATTAGCCCTTTTCTATGTGATCACTGATTTTACAAAGGAATAAAGAAGGAAATCTTTGAAAATCTTCTACTCCCATAAGATAGGGCCTAGAGCTTTTATAATTGGTATATATCATCGGTGTTTCCCGATTCTCCCACATTTGAAAATCGAATCATACCATTTACCTGGTTGGAAGAAGGGGATCAGGGAAAATGTGTTATTACAGTTAGGTTCAAATTGTATTCCACTCATATAGTGTATAAAAGATCGTGAATTGCCAGTTCGGGCGATTAATCAAATCGAACCAATGAAAGATTAAGAATTTCGTATTTAATCTGCCACGAGAAAACGAATAAAATCTAAATGATAACTATGTTTAATTCTGTAATTCTGAAGTGGAAGAAAAAATGAAACTTAGAAAGCGAAGACGAAAATGAGACATGCAACCACTTCCAACGTCAAAGCCCTTGCTCTCTCGTATTAGAGAGATGCAATATGCTGCCGAAGGAAAATACCTTTCAAGAAGGAAGTAACGCCAGATCAGCGAGCGCTTGGCTGATCTGCAAGACCGACTCCTTGAAGAGACTATGACGCTGGTACAATATGCTGATGTAGCTTCGTATTTGTTGCATCTGTATAAACATGTGTTGAAAGATTCGGATATAAATAAGGCTTCTTCTGAAAACTACTGTGCTTTAACGTAAAACAAGTCTAGTCAATGAAATCTTCAGAAAATAAAGCGATTGAAAATAAACTGTATCTAAATAATTTTTGGGGGTATCAAGATAATAAGATATCTTTTGCTTTAAGTAAAACAAAAGTCGTCTTGACTCTTTTGAAATTCTAAATTCGCATCTGAAGATAAGGGATTTTTGTCCGTTTAAAAAGTTGTTCGTCCGTAATAAGGTAGAATGACCCAGATAGAACATTGTAATTGGTATAAGTTTCTCTGTGATACACGATTCTACACTAATCCCTTTCCACTATGTCTTTGATCACAGAATAACAAGATCGAAACGTTTATTTTTTTTAAATATGAACTGGTCATTCTACCTCATTCTTAATTATCCCGACTAGCCTATGGATGAGCTGTTATCTTTTTCCAAATATTTATGTTTGCTAAATAAGTTTTGCATCAATACAGCAAATCGACCGATGACCACCAAGATCTCTTGGCTGCAATTTGAATAAAGCTGTAGTTAAGAGGTTTTGCTCGACCCTCAACGACATCATTACTTATTTATTCCTGAGAAAGAGATAAAATACTTGTCTGAAAAAAGGTAACTGTCAGAGAGCCTGGCATATGAAATGTTAGAGAAGGGAAATTGCTTGTTATAAGTAACTGTTCCTTTTTTCGCAATGATTTCACTTCCCTTTTGCAATCGAAAAATGTACCTTCTACGGCAAAGGTTAATATTGATTCTGAAAGGCTTGTGGAATAGGGTTAAAGAACCTAAAAGTAATTTAGCCCCAAGCAGGGATTATCTCACACCTTACCTGTATCGATTTTTTATCGATATTTTCAAATGTGGGAGAATGGGGAATAAACCGTATCATCACCTATTGAACAAAATACTTCAAAAAATTACTGAACTCTTAAAATTAGCCCTTTCTGTGCGATCCCTGATTTTACAAAGGAATAAAGAAGGAATACTTTGAAAATCTTCTTCTCCCAAACAATATGGCCCAGAGCTTTTATATTTGGTATGTATGATTAACAATTGACCCTCTGCTAAAATACTTCAAAGAATTACCTTACTCTGAAAATTAGCCCTTTTCTGTGGGATCCCTGATTTTGCAAAGGAATAAATAAGGGAATCTTTTAAAACCTTTCTTCTCCCAAATCATAAGGCCTAGAGGTATTATATTTGGTATGTATCATCAACTATTGATCCTCTACCAAAATACTTCAAATTTTACTAAGGATTTAAGAAGGAAATGTTTTAAAGTCTTCTTCTCACTAATTTATATTTGGTACCTATGATCACCTTTTGACCCTATACCAAAATAATTCAGATTTACTGTACTATGAAAATTAGCCCCTTTTCTGTGTGATCCCTGATTTTTCAAAAGAATAAAGAAAAGGAAATCTTTTTAAGTCTTCTACTCCTCAACAATTAGGTTAGAGCTTTTATATTTGGTATCTATGATCAACTATTGACCCTTTACCAAAATACTTCAAAGAATTACTGTACTCTGAAAATTAGCCCTTTTCTGTGCGATCCCCAATTTTAGATAGGAATAAAGAATGATGTCTTTGAAAGCCTTCTTCTCCTAAACCATTAGGCCTAAGAGCGTTGATATTTGGTATGTATTGATATCTTTACTTCAAAGCATAACCATATTCAGAAATTAGTGCTATATGGTTGGATCGTCAATATACCTTGGATTAAAAGAGAAAATCCTTAAACATCTTCCCCAAAATAATTAGACAGAGGGCTTTCCTATTTTGTATATTCATAACCAATGAACCATCATACTCAGGGGAGCGATTTAGGACTCCTTTGTCCTCTTGTTTATACTTTTGACTATAAGACCATAAAAACAAATAATTGCTCAAGTTAAAAAAACTTAATTCCAAACTTGTTCCACAGGAATGAGACACCAACTGGGCAGCTGTCTCTAGGCTGCTAGCGCTAGGCTACTGCCACTACTGACATATTACTTTTGTGCAGATATAGGGCGCCTACATATAAATGATTGTATTGAAATTCAAATGTATTATTATTGATTGTAAAAAACAATTTTCAAACTTATAGATAATTGTCACTCTTCAATTTTCATTTGTATTGTGTGTTTGAATGTTGTGAATTTGTTTCATTGTTCAAAAAGTAAACAGAAATCTGTGGTAAATCTGTGGGAAAATAAAAATAAAAGTTGACAAAATAAAATAAAAAAACCCAACTTACAAATAGATAACGATTTTCAGGTGTTTTATGTCATTAAATAATAATAATGAAGAATTTTTATGCCCAACATTGAAAGTTTGGTGCAAATTGTTTTACTGATATCTGCCTTTCTGTCTGTCTGTTGGAACTTCACATTCATAATACTTGAAGCCTATTCAAGATAAAATGCTTATATTTGGCATGGTGATAGATCTCATCAATATGCATCTGAAGATACCAGGGTCAAGGTCATGTGACAAGGTCAAGGTTACTTATAAGTAACATAATATGGCATGGTGTTTTACAATCACATCTTGTCATTTTGATATGAATGACTTCATCATGACTTTGACCTGCCTGGTTAATCCATTACCAGAAGGCAAAATTTTTATACTGGTCAAAATTGAAGGGAATTACAGATGAAATTTTAAAGTTTGTAGAATTAAGATTTTTTTCAACTCACTGGCTAGAAAACATTGTTTTAAGAAAACATTGTTTTAAGAGTTCATCAAGTGCAAACTGCCACTGGAGGCTTAACCACTAAATCCATTGAATGCCTATAAAAATCACTTCTTATTTCAGGAATATTGCAAACTCTGCAACTGCTTTTTATGGCCACACAAATTAGTTTTATTAAAATTGTGAACAAATCCTTTAGCATCTTTTTAACCCATTAGGACTCATCTACACTTTTGAAACATCTCAAGAAAATAGCTTTGGAAAACATTTTTGACAATGAAGAAATTTCTTGTAACAAGCAATTTCTCCATTGTCTACCCTGTTTTCTACCCTACAAGACAAAGGTTTTCTAATATCACTAATCATGATTACCTTTGACAAAGAATATTACTTAATAAAAGCTTGCTTTGGTAGCTTATAGTACTTTCAGTACTTTGATTGACAATTCTAGTACCATTATCGTTCCATTGCAGTTATCGAGACTAAGTAGTCCATGTAGTGGTTACGACGATGAACCTTCAATTGACTCAGATTTATCTTTATCCTTTGGATCTGGGGGTACCTTGTCAGATGACGATGTTTTAGAAGAGGTAAGCAACAGTTGGCTCTTAATGTGTAAGAAATAACTGCTAATGTTAGAGGGAGATTGAGCTTGAACTTTATTCCATTCCCTCACAATCCTTTTTTATGCAATGAAGGAAAAATTTAAGAAAGCATTATAAGAACAGGAGGAACTGCTTGTCAATTTTTTTCTAAGAATGTTCTCTACCCCTATATGACACTTATTTTCAAATTGAAACATACTTTGAAAAGATTTTTCTAAAAACTCATTCAATTATGTTCAGTCTATAATTTTGTAATCTAGTAATGGGTTAAATCAAGAATTGAGTCCTATGGAAAGATAAATTGTTTTTAGCTCACCTGATCATGAAGCGGTAAAGGTGAGCTATTGTGATCAGGCTGTGTTCATCGTCCGTCGTAAACTTGTAACTTGAGGCTAAATTTAAATTTTTAAC
The DNA here is from genome assembly GCA_946902895.1 of Fragum fragum. Taxonomy (NCBI): domain Eukaryota; kingdom Metazoa; phylum Mollusca; class Bivalvia; order Cardiida; family Cardiidae; genus Fragum; species Fragum fragum. Next base: position 28,087,682 of record OX336374.1, read on the forward strand.
TCAAATGTGAAACTTTGTCAGATTATTTGCCTACATGAAATCTTGGATGAGTTCTAAATTTGATCACATGGGGTCAAAGACTAGGTCATGAGGTCAACCTTCAAAAAACCTGTTATGCTCTCTAGAGGGTACATGTTTGTATCAAAGGTCTTGATATTTGGTCTAAATGTTTGTCTGCATGATATCTTAGTACAGAAAGATACAGGTATTGGGTCACATGGGATAAGAAAGTAGGTCACTAGGTAAGACCTTGTTAAAACCTTTCTTGGTATGTAGACACTTCACTTCTGGCATAAATATCTTGAAACATGAAAAGAAAGTCTTTCCAGTTTTAATTTCTTAGACAAGACTTTGGTAACAGGTCTGGATTAGGTAAGATAAGGTCTCTTGTGCTATTTTACTTCTATTAACTCAGGTGTGATCTCTATAGCCAATGGCCCTTTTGTTCAGTTTGAAGACTCTTTCAAAAATTATCTTCAATAACATTCCGTTAGCTAGTGCACTTTACAGTGAATCCCTAGTAATTTTCACACCAGCCCAAAACAGCATATCTTATCTAAGCCTCCTGCTGTTCATCTCCCTTAAGCTGATATGATTTTCCATTCATTAGCAGGAGACAAATGAAGCTTATTAATGAACAAAAATGATGGAATATAGAAGGCAGGGAGGGGGATAGATTGCCTATTATGTGCAATTTTTCCTCTTTGTCTACTATGTTTTCATGTTGCTGACTTTTATGATATTTTTGAGGTTTAGTATTAAAACTTGCATGTATGACATAATTATACCTTTTCGAGATGTTAAGATTTTGGCATAATATTAATGCTATTTGATATCTTATATATATACAGACAACTAGACACTCAAGATTTTTTATGTGTATTTATCAATAATTTTTAACTCTGAGCTGCATTCTTTTCATTACAATGAAAAATTCCACTGAATAAGATTTTTAAAGTGTCCTGAAAAACAAATCTTATTTTGAACGAAAATGTTCAACTTTATCAAAGCTTCTTCCCACACAATGACGCTTTTGGACACCCCTCAAGATAAGCAATTGGTAAAACATTGTGTAAAATGAAGAAATAACTTGTAACTAGAAATTTCTTCATTTTACCTAATGTTTTCTAACCAAAAAGCTGAAATTTTTTTAAAATTTCATAAACTAAGAATTAACGTCTGCAAGTTCAATTTGGACCAGACTGAATTTTTGTCATCTGGTAATGGGTTAAGCAAATGCTAAGATTATTATTTAGCAGCCTTGAAAAAAATCTTGATTATGAGAAGGCTTATTTATCTTAACCCTTGTCATGCTGTATAATTTACCTTACCAAATTGTTGTAAAATCAAAGGGCTGAAAGCGCTGACAGAACTTGTACAAAAATCAATATTTCTTTTAGAAATCAATTTCATAAACAACTCTGACAGGATAAGTACAAGCAGGAGGTGTAGACTAAGATCATATTGCACTTATGTGCAGGCTGATCTTGGTCTACATCTCCTGCCAAAACCAGAATATTCCGGGTTCAGCATGACAAGGGTTAATTTCCTAGATAAGAATCTTAGAATCTCAATGAATAGAGCACACTTCCTTTTTATATGGAGTAAAATTTCAAATTATAAAACAAGCAATCCTATTGGTCACCACTTATTTCCTCAACTAGCGACATTGATTGTTATAAAATTCGAAATTATAAAACTATTTTTGATTTGTTAATGAATTATGTTTTCAGCTACCTCATGATGAAGAAGAGAAGACGGAGAAAAAGTTCAAGTTGTTAATGAAAGAACATATTGCCTTACAGAAGTCCATGACAAAACTTCAGGGAATCATTGGTAGAACTGATCCAGAAAGGTTCTTGAAGGTATTTGTTTTCCTCTGCCATATAATTGATGGATTGCTGGCCTCGCCCAGACGCCCACTAGCCCCGCCCACTGAGCTCTGACTGGAATTTACCCATTACCGCACGGCAACATTTTTGACTGATCCAAATTGAAAGAAGTTGCAGATGACAATTTAAAGCTGATGAAATTTTGGATTTTTCCTACCTTTGGAGTAGAAAACCTTGTGGATAATGAAGAAATTGCTTGTCACAAGCTATTTCTTCATTTTCCACAATGTTTCCCCAAAGCTTTATTTGTTTTGGCGTCTAAAAGCGTCACTGAGTGGGAATGGGTTAAGCTGCTTTATTATGCAGAATTAATTGCCAGAACCATGTAACAAAAAAGTAAAATTGTTGGTTGGCTACCCAAATGTTGTAACTATAGCTTAGATAAGCTGTAGTTACGGCGTTTAGTTCACCAAACCAACAAAATTGCTTCACATAAATGTCAGCCAATTTCTGAGTTCAAAGTTCACTTTAGGTCTAAATGAATGATTTGATTAGTCAATTTGTCTTAAACGGACTGCCGCAATCAGTCAATCACATGACCAATACACCCATTTTATCCTTTGAAGAAGGAATTTATTTTGAATAACATTAAAGAACATTTAATCAATGCCCAATCAATCCCCCTTTTTTGCGTTCCTCAAGACTCATCTCGACACTATCATGGCCTTGTGTCCATTGTGCATGCATGCATCTGTTCGTCTGTAAACTTTTCTATTTTCATGTCTCTGTCCATCCGTTTTTAAACTTTTACTTTAAAATCTTTGCTTGAATTCCACCAAATTCCACAGGAATGATCCTATTGTGACCATTGAACCATTCCTACACAACAACCCTTTTTGGCACCTCTAAGGGAAAAAAATACTTCAGAAACTTTGTGGAAAATCTATACAGTATTTTCTACCTAAAAAAAACAGATAGTTTTCTGAAATTTCATCAATGAAATATTGTTGTCTGCAACTCCTGTGAATTTGGACCAGTCTGAAATCCTGTTGTTTGGTCATAGGTCAATCAGATTCCATCAAAGAATTCTGAAGAATATACCTTTTATTGTGGGCCTAGTTTCCATATATAGCATTATAGTGAAAACTTTGAAAATCACATTGAAACCATTTGTTGGATTATTTATAGAACTGATCCGTGGGTGATCCTTTGTCATGTTTTGAAACAATTTCGATGAAAAATGTAGCTTTTATGGACAGTGCTAATGTAAATGCATAGTAAATGGTGAAAACTTTGAAAATCATCTTTTTTGGAATAATCTTGGTAGATTTCAACCAAGTTTCACTGAAATGGTCCTCAGGTGATCCCTTTTTAGATTATTTGAGAGAAAGAGAAAAAAGAATGTTTTGTTGAAAAATATGGCATTTTTGGTTTGGCTATATATTCTCATAGGAAAAAATCATTTAAGGGATGTAATTGCTGCTGGAACAGATATATTTTGTTTACAGGTTTGTCTCCCTTAAAACTTAAAAAAAAGATACTCGGTCAATCTTTATGTTAAACATGCACCCATTCTCATACAATTTTAATGGACCAAAGAAATACTGCAATAGAAAACATTGTGCGAAAAGAAGAAATTCCTTGTCATAGCACATTAACCTCTTTCAAAAACAGCTAAAATTATTTCCAAGGGTGGATCTTTGGATAAAGAAGGATTTCTTTACATGAAAACTATACCCTAATCTTTGAACCACCAAAATCAGAAACAATTAAATGAATAAAATTGTTATCCTGACATAAAAGACATATAGCCTTGATCTCAAAGTGGACCTTGGGTGCTATATTAGAAATAAAGATTTCTTCAAGCCATTCTCACACAAAGACGTTTTTAAACGCCCCTTAATATAAAAGATTTGTAAAACAGTGTGGATAATAAAGAAACTGCTTCTCACAAGCAATTTCTTCATTATCCACAATGTTTTCTACCCAAAATACAAAGATTTAAAGAATTCCATCAACTTGAAATTGTTGTCTGCAGCTTTTTTCAATTTGGACCAGTCTAAAATTTTGTCGTTTGGGAATGGATTAAAGACTCTATGGCTCTCATAGAGACAAAATTTCTCACCTGAAATCTTTGTTAGAATTGCTTACAGATGTCTCTACCAATAATTTCAGAATATGTCACAAGCCTGATATGAAAAGCGTGATGAACTGAATATCTAAATAAATTTCAAAATTATTTTATGTTGGCAACATATAATAATTTTGAGATTAAACAGTTAAACAATTTTAATGAAGATTTCAGGATTCCTTTGGATGAAAAGTTTTGTCCCTACTAGAGCCGTAGAAACTTAAGCCCATTCCCACACGATGACGCTTTTTGACGCACCTCAAGAAATAAACTAAGTAAACATTGTGTAAAATGAAGAAATTGCAATTTTACAGAACGTTTTCTACCCAGAAAGTTAAAAAAATCTAAAATTTCACAAACTTTAAAATGTTGTCTGCAACTCCTTTCAGTTTGGTCCGGTCTAAATTTTTCTCGTGTGGTAATGGGTTAAAAGAAAAATACATCCATACCCTGGGGCCAACAAAAGCAAAAAGCAAAAAAAAAATTAAAAGTGTTCCCCTGACATAGAAGGCCTAGAGCCTTGATATTTGTTATGGAGATGCTGTAAATGGACTTCTCTAAACTAAAACTCAACTTTTGATCCTAAAAGGCGGAGCTACGGAGGGGAGGAGGAGATTGGGGTGGAATTCTATGCATTAGTAAAGAAAGGTTAGGCTAACTTATATCATAATCCTCGGGTTAACTTTAACCCAATACCGAAAAGAAAAATTAAGAACGTTCCAAATTCAAAAAAATGCAGAAGACCATTCTAATTTGGTGAAATTGAAAAATTCTCTGTCTTTCAGGTTTTATTTTCCAAACCTTTTTTCCTAGGGTGTGTAAAAATGCTGAATCGTGTAGTAATAGGTTAAACATGACTGTTGAAAGGAAAAAATATCTTTGTCTCAATTTAGTGCACGTGGGTTAACCTGTTCCCGTGCAATGATGATTTTGATGCCCCTCAAAAAAAATAAATGGGGAAAACATTGTGTAAAATGAAGTGTTTTCATGGGTTAACCTGATCTAGCGCAATGATGATTTTTGACGCCCCTGATTTTTGACGCCCCTCAAGAAAAATGAATGGGGATAACGTTGTGTAAAATGAAGAAATTGCTTGAAACAAGCAATTTTTTTCTTTTCCAGTGTTTTCTACCCAGACAGTTGAATAATTCTAAAATTTCATAAACTTGAAATTTTCGTCTGCAATCTCTTTCAATTGAGACCAGTCAGACATTTTTCATCTGGTAATTGGTTAAAAGCCCTCTTCTTTCTACGACCCATTAGCAAATTGGATTGTGTAGAAATTGGTTAACTTTGACTGTTTTTCACATCAGTTTTCGTATCAATAACTTGTTTAATTCACCATTTCTGTATTTCCAGATGAGAACAACCTTTGAAACAGACATGTATATAGCCCAGTATAAAATTGAATGTCTCGAAGAGTCTCTTGAGAAATACAAGGTAAGATATAGAGGATAATTAGGGTTCCCACGGTCAGGGGAAAAAGTCAGGGGAAAAAGAAAAAAATTCAAGGTCAGGGAAAAGTCGGGGAATTAGGAAATTAGTCAGGGAAATTTTAGAAATATGGAATATTAGAATCATATGTAGAGATTTTTAAGAAAGAAATGGAAAAACAACAAGTGGCTATGGCAGTTTCCCATGATTGAAGTTTGGGAGTCTGATGGGCTACCAGCTGGGCTATGACAGCAATGGTAAGATATAGAGGAAAATTATTTGTTTCAGTGTTAGTGTAGGCTTGCAGTGGTAATGTCATACAAATTTCAATATATTGTGAAAAAGTCTTGTTCACAGAAACTAACAGATGAATTTCAACAAAATTGCACAGGAATGATCTTTACTTGGATTCTTTTTATCACATTCCTTCTAAATATTTGATCTGGTGAAAAACATGGCTTATATGGGCAGGGTCTATTTCCATATATGGCATAAAATGAAACTTAAAAAAAAATCCTCTCTAAGCATCTTTCACAAAAATGTTCATTGGGTTAATTTAAAGGTTTCATCTGCTAGTTTTGCCCAATTTGTAAGATTAAATCCAGAAGTAAGGGTTCTGCTGGATGTCAGTTACCATCCTTGATGTGTACAATTAAAGGAAGTATTTTTTTAGCATGAAGAATGTTTCATATGAGTTGCTTCTCTTGTTCCAGACAGCAAAATGTTAGACTTATCCAAATTCGAAGAAGTAGCAGATGACAATATTTAGTTTGCAGGATTTTTTTTTTCAAACTTTTGTGCTTTAGTGTACAAAAATTGTGGATAACAAAGAAATTTCTTGCTAATGGGAGATAATCACATCCAATGATAATCTAGTTTCTCATGTAAATATTTATGAATTTTCAAACAAATATTCAGAATTAATGGTTTAAATGTAAAGGGATTGGACAGCCTAGACCTTCTGGGGCTTAACCCATTCCAACACAGCAAAATTTTAGACTGGTCCAAATTGAAAGAAGCTGCAGACGACAATTTCAAGTTGATGGAATTTTGAATTTTTTTTGTCTTTATGGATAGAAACATTGTGGATAATGAAGAAATTGCTTGATACAAGCAATTTCTTCATTATCCACAATGTTTTCCAAAGTTTTTTTCTTGAGGGGCGTAAAAAGGAGGGATTGAGTGGGAATGGGTTAACATAAGAAGGAATTCATCAATTCTTTTCTGATGTGAAAGGCCCAGAGGGTCCATTGTACTCTTATTACAGATTCCTGGCAACTTATTTGTAAGTCCAAACTCACCAAACCTGTGTCTTTAAAAACCTTGAGGGCTGTCATATTTGTTATTTGTGATGAGGCCTATTTTTTGTTCTTAAGACAAGGACATATTTCTAGGTCACATACCAATGCCAAAGTTCAGAGATTTGGACTTTATTCTTCATGAAGATTGGTATCAAACTAAAACACACTCTGTTTTATTTGTTTTCATATAGGAATCAGATTTGAGTTGGGTGAAGGAGAAAGATCAGCTCACAGTAGAAATAGACAATTTATCATCACAAAACAAGTTGCTTACTGAAAAGGTATGTATTTTTATACGCCCGTCGAAGACGGGACGTATTATGGGATCACCCGTGGTGTCCGGGCGTCCGGGCGTCCGGGCGTCCGGGCGTCCGGGTGTCCGGTTGTCCGGTCGTCCGGGCGTCCGGGCGTCCGGCGGTGTCCACTTCTTTGTCCGGAGCATAACTCTGTCACCTTAAGTCCGATTGACTTTAAACTTGGCAGTTATATTCTTCTCATCAATACGGAGTGCAGTGCACAAGAACCATAACTCTACCTGGCCTATTTTTTGAGTTATTGCCCTTTGATGTTTTTTATACTTGAATCTTGTCCGGAGTATATCTCTAAAAGTAAACTAGCTAGGATCAAGAAACTTCGTGGGTGTATAGATCTCACCAAGGGGGAGTGCAGTGTACAAGAACCATAACTGAACCTGGCCAATTTTTGGAGTTATTGCCCTTTGTTGTTTTTCATACTTGAATCTTGTCCGGAGTATATCTCTAAAAGTATTATAGCTAGGATCAAGAAACTTCATGGGTGTATAGATCTCACCAAGGGGGAGTGCAGTGCACAAGAGCCATAACTCTACCTGGCCTATTTTTTGAGTTATTGCCCTTTGTTGTTTTTCATACTTGAATCTTGTCCGGAGTATATCTCTAAAAGTATAATAGCTAGAATCCTGAAATTTCATGGATGGATAGAGCTCACCAAGGGGAAGTGCAGTGCACAAGAGCCATAACTCTACCTGGCCTATTTTTTGAGTTATTGCCCTTTGTTGTTTATCATACTTGAATCTTGTCCGGAGTATATCTCTTAAAGTATAATAGCTAGGATCATGAAACTTCATGGGTGTATAAATCTCACCAGGGGGAAGTGCAGTGCACAAGAACCATAACTCTACCTGGCCTATTTTTTGAGTTATTGCCCTTTGTTTTTTTCATACTTGCATATTGTCCGTAGTATATCTCTAAAAGTATAACAGCTAGAATCATGAAATTTATTTGATGGTTAGAGCTCACCAAGTAGGAGTGCAGTGTACAAGAACCATAACTCTACCTGGCCTATTTTTTGAGTTATTGCTCTTTGTTGTTTTTCATACTTGAATCTTGTCCTGAGTATATCTCTTAAAGTATAATAGCTAGGGTCATGAAACTTCATGGGTGTATAGATCTCACCAAGGGGAAGTGCAGTGCACAAGAAACCATAACTCTACCTGGCCTATTTTTTGAGTTATTGCCCTTTGTTGTTTTTCATACTTGAATCTTGTATGGAGTATATCTCTAAAAGTATAATAGCTAGAATCATGAAATTTATTGGATGGATAGAGCTCACCAAGTAGGAGTGCAGTGTACAATAATCATAACTCTACCTAGCGTAAATTTTGAGTTATTGCCCTTTGTTGTTTTTCATACTTGAATCTTGTCTGGAGTATATCTCTAAAAGTAAAATAGCTGGAATCATGAAATTTCATGGATGGATAGAGCTCACCTGGTGGGAGTGAAGTGAACAAGAAGCATAACTCTACCTAGCCCATTTTTTTAGTTATTGCCCTTTGTTGTTTTTCATACTTGAATCTTGTCCAGAGTATATCTCTAAAAGTATAATAGCTAGGATCATGAAACTTCATGGGTGTATAGATCTCACCAAGGGGAAGTGCACAAGAACCATAACTCTACCTGGCCTATTTTTTGAGTTATTGCCCTTTGTTGTTTATCATACTTGAATCTTGTCCACAGTATATCTCTAAAAGTCTAATAGCTAGGATCATGAAATTTCATGGATGGATAGAGCTTACCAAGTGGGAGTGCAGTGTACAAGAACCATAACTCTACCTAGTGTATATTTTGAGTTATTGCCCTTTGTTGTTTTTCATACTTTGTTTGACAAAAGATATTCATTCAAAATAATCTCAGTTCTATTCAAACCCCCAGTTAATATTAAGCAGTGTGACGGGCGTATCTTGTGACAATTTGGCACCTTGTTTTACCTTTCAAGAGACCTAATAGGGATACAATAAAATGGATGTTTGAAAAAGAGACTGGATCCAGCAGAGGTCATTCAGGGATGCATAGTTCTGTAACATGACCATTCTACATTTATGTGAAAAGGTTAAAAAGTTTTGACCGTGCAGGCTCACCAGGGTTCATACCTTTCATACTACCCTGTTTTTTCTGTGTTTTTTTAAATACAGGTAAAAGAGAAAATCTGTTCTTCTGAGGCATTTAGAAGTCTAGAGCTTTTAAAAATTGTATAAAGGTATTGCTTTACGTAATTCTACCAAAATTTTTCAATGTTCAAACTTTCAGTGTAAAGCCTAGAGCTATCATTTTCAGGACCGCTAAAGTCCACTTGTTTTTGTTATTTAAGATATTTACTTGAAACATTGGATGTGTGTACGCTATCAAAAGAGCAATCCATAGGATCAAGGGAGATAATTCTAAATAAATTTTGTCAGAATTCTGCCCTTATTTGGCTTAGATTTTTTACACTATGAAGCAAATGCAGCTAAGCGAGGAATCTGCATGCAGTACTTTGTTTTCAATTGTTGTTTGCATCTTTTTTTCGATTTGGATTAGTTCAAAATCTTGTTGTCCGGTAATGGATAAATAAATTTTTACCCATGGTGAATGAAAATAGATTTTATTTCGAAAATTTTGTAGAGCTCCCCTGGTTTCAAAGAAATTGAATTTTGTACATATTCTTTTTCTCAGTTAAAAGAGATGACAGAATCTTTAAGGGAGATAACTCAAGCCTATGAAGAAAGTCAAGAACAAAAAGAAGAGTTAGAGTTCTTAGTCTTAGAAACTCAATCAGTAAATAATAAGGTAAGTGTTCCTGCATGTATAGACTAACCCATCCACACAATGACGCTTTTGGAAAACAATTAGGAAAACGTTGTGTAAAATGAAGAAATTGCTTGTGACAACCAATTTCTTCATTTAACACAATGTTTTCTACCCAGAAAGTTGAAGGAATCTAAAATTTCATCAACTTTAAATTGTCGCCTTAACTCCTTTTATTGTGGACCTAAATTTTTCTGGTGTGGTAATCGGTTCCATAGCCATACAATTCCTTATCTTTATGCACTGAATATGAATAGATTTAGAAAAAAACATTTATGAAAAAGAAGAAATTGCGTTAACAAGCAATTTATTCATTTATAACAATGTTTTTTTTACTCAATATGGCTCTTTTTCATTAAATCAACTTTAAAATGACCTTTGCATTCTCATCGAAGTTAGACCTGTCTAAAATTTTGTATCTGTGTTGAAGTTAGAGATGCCTCTTTTTGAAGCTGAGCCCCCAAGTCAAAGCTCTGAAATACTTTGTTTACTGTTAACCGAAAACTTTGAATCTATGATATAGATGTTTGAATTTAACATCACTGTTTATATACACCCCCCAAACAAAGCTTGTTTGTGGGGTCTATAGGTAGTCAGCGTGTCAGTGGTTTGGTCCATCCATCTGTAGCTTTGTTCTTGTCTGCTTAATTGACCAATTGCTCGCCCTGCCAACTTATGTCATTGGCTATAGCAACTGACTCTGACAGGAAATCCCGCTTTAATTTTTAACTGCGTTACATTTCAAAATTTGTGGCCAGTATGATGTAACAAAAAGTAGAATGGTTGGTTGGTGACCTAAACCTTGTAACTACAGCTTGAATAAACCAAACCAACAATAAAGGTAAACAAAAATTGCGCCAATGTCAGAGTTGATAAGGTCAGGTCTGGGCTGATTAGTTTATTTGATTGGTCTGGTTGTTCCTTGATTGACAGCTGCGATTGGTCAATTTATCAGCAGCTATTGAATGGATTTGATTCAAACTTTACAGATAGACTCGTTATCAAGCAGAGGTGTCCTTTTTGTAATTTGGTTGAGGTCCATTTACTATTTCACAGTTAAGGCCCTTCGATTCAAGCTTTGTCTGTTCATTTTTAGCTCACCTGGACACTTAGTCAATATTTACCTTGTATGCACCCTAGAGTCTACATTTTTTGCCCAATCAACCTGAAAATTGGTCAGAATGATTTTCTTGAAGAAGTCTCGAACAAGTTCCAAATTGGGTAAACTGGGGTCAAAAACTAGGTTATTGGGTAAAATCTTAGAAAAACCTTCTATGCACTTTAGAGACCACATTTTTTGCCCAATTGACCTGAAATTTGGTCAGAATGATTGTCTTGATGAAATCTTGTGCAAGTATGAAACTGGGTAAACTTAAGTCAAAAACTAGGTCACTGGGTCAAATCTTAGAAAAACCTTCTATGCACTTTAGAGGCCACATTTTTATACCAATCTACTTGAAAAATTGTCAGAATGATTGTCTTGATGAAATCTAGGACAAGTTCCAAAATGGGTCAACTGGGGTCAAAATCAAGGTCACTGGGTCAATCTTACAAAAAACCTTGTATGCCCTCTAGAGACCAGATTTTTTGTCTGATCAACCGGAAATTTGGTTACAATGATTGTCTTGATAAAGTCTCAGACAAGTTCGTAAAAGGGTCAACTGGGGTCAAAAACTAGGTCATTGGGTCAAATCTTAGAAAAACCTTGTAAGCACTCTAGAGGCCACATTTTTTGCCCAATCAACCTGAAAAATGGTCAGAATGATTGTCTTGATGAAATCTCGGACAAGTTCCAAATTGGGTAAACTGGGGTCAAAACTAGGTCACAGGATCAAATCTTAGAAAAACCTAGTATGCATAGTTTTTTGCTCAATTGACCTGAAATTCGGTCAGAATGATTGTCTTGATGAAATCTTGTGCAAGTTTGAAACTGGGTCAGCTAGGGTCAAAAACTAGGTCACAGGGTCAAATCTTAGAAAAACCTTGTATGCACTCTTAAGGCCACATTTTTTGCCCAATCCGTTGTCATCAATGAAATTAAATAAAAAATTCGAGACATTCAACTCAGGTTAGCAATAACGGCCCTCTTGTTTCATCAACTACTGAATGGATTTGACTCCTTTTCATATGTGCACTCATTAGTGACCCAAGATTAGCATGTTCCATTTTGGTTAGGGTCTATTGACTGATCTTTGAGTTATGGCCCTTTGTTAAAAAAAAGGAGAATTTTTTTGTAACTAGTAATTTCTCCATTTCACACAATATTTTCTACCACATAGGATGGTTTCATTTCAAATTGAATCCAATCTTCATTGTCGACTGCAGCCTCTTTCAATTCAGACAAATCTAATATTTAACAAAAAGGTTGCATATAGGGATATTTTTCTTACAAGTCATAAATAATTCATTTACTACAAACTGAAGAAAAGTAGTCTATTCAAGAAGTTTAAATTGAGGAAAAGTCTCTCTAAATCGGCTATTAATCACAGATCCTGATAATTAGGCATGTAATTTTTTACTTCATAACAAAGGGAGCCCTTGTGGGGCCAGGACCCTAAACAAGATAAAAATCTACTTGTCTGGTACACTGTAATTATCCCTTACACTGTATCATGTAAATTCATGACTTAACTCATTCCCACTCAATCCTGCCTTTTGATGACCCTAACTAATGAAGATATGGAAAACTTTGGGAGAAAAGGAGAAATTACTTGCAACTAGCAATTTCTCCTTTTCTCACAATGTTTTTTACTTATTTTCTTTTTTTCTCATTTCAGTAGATTTTGAAATGTCGTCTGCACCTTCTTTGAATTTGGACAGGTCTAAAATTTTGTGCTGCATTGTAGACTTGGGATTATGTTGGTTTAAGCTATCTAAATATAAAAGCTTGTGAAAAGGAGAAAGTTCAAATCACCATTCTATTTCTTCAAGTCTGATATTGTTGTGTGCATAGCCCAATGGCATGCTGAATAGAATCCTTGTTAAGAATTGCAGTAAAATCAAACGGCTGAAAGCTCTGAGTGGTATGTCAATATTTCTTTTGTTAATCTGAAAATATATAAATCAATTTTAATGTCAAATATGGAGTCTAGACCAAGACCAATCTGCAAACAGGCTGATCTTAGCCTATACCTCCTGCCAAAGCAGATATTCTGAGTTCAGCATGACAAGAGGTAACTCATTTATCATAATAATTGTAATTTGAAGTAGTTGTTCCTTTAAAATCTGTCATTACTTTAATTTAATGTTTTTAACCCTTGTCATGCTGAGCCCTGAATATTCCTGTTTGGGCAGGAGACATAGACAAAGATCAGCCTGCACATAATTGAAGTCTGATCTTGATCTGCTTCCCCTGTTACTCCTCATAAGTCAAATTTCTGATTATCAAGAGAAATACTGATCCACAATCAAGCCATCCAGTGTTTTCAGTCCTCTTATTTAACCCTTTCCCCATACAATCCCTAAGTTTTATGTCCCTGGATAATATGCATGAGAAAATTTTATGGGAAAAAAAGAAATTGCTTGTAACAATTTCTTCTTTTTCCACAATATTTTCTAAGTCATGGCTACTTTACTTATTGTACTCACTTTATAATTTTGTTAGCTACACCTTTGAATTTGGACAAGTCTTAAATTTTCAAAAATCAGTAAAGGGTTTATGCAATTCTGAGAAAGATATTCATTCAGCACTACAAGGGTTAACCCATTCCACACAGTGAATTTTTTGGACGCCCCTCAGGAAAAATAATTGGGAAAACATTGAGTAAAATGAAGAAATTGCTTGTAACAAGCATTTTTTTCATTTTACACAATGTTTTCTACAAAGAAATATGAAAAAATCTAACATTTCATAAACTTTAAATTGTCGTCTGCAATTCCTTTCAATTTGGACTGGTCTACAATTTCAACAAGTGGTAGTAGGTTAAAACAGTCACCTAGATGACATTCAAACTAGTTTGTGTCAAAATTTGCCTGAGCTAATTTAGAAATCAAACAACCTCATTTTTGCCTCACTGGTTATGGAATGAACTTTGGGTCAGTGAAAAAAAACGTAAATTGTTAATTGACAGTGATGGTTAAGCTAATCATAGTGGTAACGGCTTTTTCCCACCATTGCACAAAGAATATCTTTTTGGGCTTTTGTTAAGTTTTTTATTGGTTTTTATAACGATGAGAATGGCTTTAAATGATATTCAATGCAAAGATTGGTATTTTTTCTCACTTTTTACAGGATTATTAACCCTTGTCATGCTGAACCCGGAATATTCCGGTTTTGGCAGGAGGTGTAGACTAAGATCAGACTGCACTTATGTGCAGGCTGATCTTAGTCTACACCTCCTGCTTGTAATTTTCCTGCCAGAGTTGTTTATGAAGTTGATTTCTGAAAGAAATATTGATTTTTGAACAACAAGTTCTATCAGTGCCTACAGCCCTTTGATTTTACAGCGATTCACTGAGGAAATTTATACAGCATGACAAGGGTTAATTCTTTATTTATCCAAAAGTAACTCAAAGCTTTTTAATTTCCCTTTGATACTTTATTAGCCCATTTCCGCACAATCACTTCCTTCAAGTTAAATACTCAGGAAATCATTGTGGAAAATGAAGAAATTGCTCATTACAAACAATTTCTTCACTTTTCAATAGTTTCTTAATAGATAAAGACAAAGCTTTCCAAAATTTCATCAACTTCATACTATCATCTGCAACTTCTTTTAATCCATTCCCACACAGGTACTCTTTCAAAGCTTTGGAAAACAATGTAGATAATGAAGAAATTGCTTGTCACAAGCAGTTTCTTCATTATCCACAATGTTTTCAACCCAAAAAGACAAAGAATTTCTAAATCTTATCAACTTAAAATTGTGGTCTGCAACTTCTCTGAATTTTAACCAGTCTAAATTTTTTCATGTGGTAATGGATTAATCAGGCAGACTAGTATTGGGACCAGTCTAAGATTTTATCCTTGTATTAGGGTTAACCCTTTCCTGTTTTTAGCTCACCTGAGCATGTGGTGCTCAAGTGAGCTATTGTGATCCCCTTTTGTCCGGCGTCCGTCCGTCATGCGTCGTGTGTCGTGCGACGTGCGTCGTCCGTCAACAATTTCTTTAAACAACATCTCCTCCCAAACCACTGGGCCAATTTGAACCAAATTTGGCTGAAATGTTCCTTAGGTGGTCCCCTTCAAAAATAGCTAAAAGAATTGAAATCCTTTAAAAACTCTGGTTGCCATGGCAACAAAAGTGAAATTTTAAAAAAATCTTTAAAAATCTTCTCCTCCTGACCCAGAAGGCGTAGAGCCTTGATATTTTGCATGAAGCATAAGTATATTGACCTCTTTCAAAATAGCTAAAATCATGATCCTCAGGTCCCCAGGGGCGGAGCCCCAGGGGGGTGGGGTTTATATAGAAATAAAGAATGATTTTTTAAATGACATCTCCTCCCAAACCGCCTGGCCAATTTGAATCAAGTTTGGCAGAAATGATCCTTAGGTGGTCCCCTTCGAAAATAGCTAAAAGAATTGAAATCTGTTAAAAACTCTGGTTGCCATGGCAACAAAAGTAAAATTTTAAAATAATCTTTAAAAATCTTCTCCTCCTGACCCAGAAGGTGTAGAGCCTTGATATTTTGCATGAAGCATCAGTATATTGACCTCTTTCAAGACAGCTAAAATTATGATCCTCGGGTCTCCAGGGGGAGCCCCAGGGGGTAGGGGTTTATATAGAAATAAAGAACGATTTTTTAAATGACAACTCCTCCCAAACCACTGGGCCGATTTGTACCAAATTTGGCAGAAATGATCCTTAGGTGGTCCCCTTCAAAAATAGCTAAAAGAATTGAAATCCGTTAAAAACTCTGGTTGCCATGGCAACAAAAGTAAATTTTTAAAAAAATCTTTAAAAATCTTCTCCTCCTGACCCAGAAGGCGTAGAGCCTTGATATTTTGCATGAAGCATCAGTTTATTGACCTCTTTCAAGATAGCTAAAATCATGATCCTCGGGTCCCCAGGGGGGGAGCCCCAGGGGGGGAGCCCAAGGGGGGGGGGGGTAATATAGAAATAAAGAATGATTTTTTAAATGACATCTCCTCCCAAACCACTGGGCCAACTTGAACCAAATTTTGCAGAAATGTCCCTTAGGTGGTCCCCCTTAAAATTAGCGTAAAGAATTGAAATCTGTTTAAAACTCTGGTTGCCATGGCAACAAAAGTGAAAATACAAAATAATCTTTAAGAATCTTCTCCTCCTGACCCAGAAGGCATAGAGCCTTGATATTTTGCATGAAGCATCAGTTTATTGATCTCTTACAAAATAGCTAAAATTATGAGCCTCGGGTCTCCAGGGGTGGACCCAGGGGGGGTGGGGGTATAGGCATGAAGCATCAGTTCACAGACTTCTTTCTCATTTCTGAAATTATAACCCATGGAAAAGTTTTTTCCCTCTTTCAAATCAGCACTAAAGCCTTGGAATTTGTAATTTAGACTTCTGGATCCCCAGGTTCATAGTCTTTATATGTAATTGTGGCCCACTTGTTTCATAATCCTAACCTTAACATGAAATTAGACTGTTGAAAGGAAAAGAGCCTTTATCTCAGGTGAGCGCCCCAGGGCCAACGGCCCTCTTGTTTGAAATTTTAGATTGGTCCAGATTGAAAGATGTTGCAGACGACAACGAAAATTGGATGCAATTTGAAATGAAACCATCCTATGTGGTAGAAAATATTGTGGAAAAAGGAGAAATTGCTTTTCACAAGCAATTTCTACAATTTTTTCTCAAGTATAAAAACAAAGAGACGTAAAATCCCGGGATTGTATAGGAAAGGGTTAAACTAAATTGTGATAATAGCTTTTCTTAGGAAGCTTCCTTCTTTTCAAAAGAGTATTTCCTACTCGTAAAAGATTTATTTAGAATTACTGTTTGTAAGCTTCTCCCCAAATTTGCCAAGTCTAGAATTTATTGTCCGATAAAAGGGATTCAAAAGATACAAAATAATTGTAATTGACCAATTGCAGGCATCAATCAAGGAATCAACCGACCAATGAAATAATTTATTCTGCCCTGTCCTGATCTTATCAACTCTGACATTGGCCGCCAATTTTTTTACCTTTAATGTTGGTTTGGCGACTTAAACATCGTAACTACAGCTTATTCTAGCTTTAGTTACAATGTTCAGGTCACAAACCAACTATTTTACTTTTTGTTACATGCTACTGGCTGTAAATTTTGCAAAATGACGCTGTTAAAAAACAAAGCGGAACTTCCTGTCGGAGTTAATGGGCGGAGCTTAGAGAGTCAATGGGCTGGTCTAGCGATTGGTCAAATATGCCCCTACCTATGAAGTAGAGTTGGTATATTGGTTTCAACATGTCTGTCTGTCTGTCCATCCATCTGTTTGTAGACTTCGTTTCCGTTCTCTAACTGTGGAACCAATAGACCTACAACCTTGAAACTTTATACAATTGTTGTCAATGATCTAAAGCCCTATTGTTTTTTTGGGCATGTATGTCAAAGTTCAAGTTCATATGAGTGACAAAATGCTGGTATAAGTCGGCTTTGCTATAAATCTAGTTAACTTGGCTATTTTTCGAGAAAACTCGGATATTACCATAGCTGTGTTGTTGTCCCATTTGTTGTCATGATTGGCGTAATTGGCGTCATCATCGAGAAACTTTGATAATTTTTTACTAATGAAGGCATTCATTTGAATCTTAGAATCTTAGAATAAATATTCAATATAGATAGAGCTACCTAAAGCATCAAAGGAAGCAACTCTAAATGGATTTTCTACTTAGACCGTTTTTATACAAACCCAACAGTAGAGCGTCAGGCACTCATAGGTTGTGCTCTTGTTTTGGACTTGTAAACTGGTCATTTGTTTCAGAACGATCTACAGCTAGAAGACACTATTGTGTATCTCTTACTGGTAATAGCGAAATCATTGGTCGTTGTCTTTCTAAAACCTAGTAACTACAGCTTGATTCAAGCTTTAGTTTCGAGGTTTTAGAAAGACAATGAGGCATTGTTATGCCAAGGAAATTTCTATATGATAAACTTAAAAGTTGTTGGAACCATAAGATAGGAATTACTTAAGACATCAAAATACACAATACAAATTGATACATAAAAGTCCATTTACTTGATCAATGACCCATTTCAAAGAGACGAGAAGATTTCATTTTAATGATAACAAAAAATTAAAGTTATTAAGTCATTGAAGATGTCTTAGATTTTATACACAGTAACTGGGGTATGACCACACATTGTACAATAACCAGGATACCCTATACTTTATAGGGTAGCTTTTACTAGCTCACCTGAGCTTGAAATCCTCAAAGGTGAGGTAGTGTGAAAGCTCACTGCCTGTCATCTATCTGTATTTTTGCCAAACCATCTGTCAGTCTGTTCGTTATTTCCTATATGAGTTGTTTATCCATTTCCGTGAAATCCCTCCTTCTTATGCCCCTCAAGAAAAAGGCTTTGGAAAACATTGTGGGAAATGAAGAAATTGCTTATACCAGGCAATTTCTTCATTATTCACACCCTTTCTAAACAGACGGAAAAAAAAATTAAAAAAAATTCAACAACTTGAACAATTTGGACCAGTCTAAAATTTTGCATTCTGGTAATGGGTCAACTCTTTTCATGTAGATAGATTTAACCTGAAAGAGACTAGAGAGAAGAAATTCAAAGTTTTGTTTGTTTTTTGTGAATTAACCCTTGTCATGCTGATCCCATAGTATTCCTGCTATGACAATGGCTTTGGCAGGTGTATAGACTAATATCAGCCTGCACAGATGTGTAGTCTGATTTTAGCCTACATTACCTACTCATTATTGTTGTTTTGAAAGGAATCTTTGAATGCATGATTGATCTAATGATGTCAAAGTTTTCAAATATAATACAAAAAGGAAATATATTCAGCAGGGCATAGGTTAAAAATTAAGCGCCTGTAACGATGGGGTAGAAAACTCTGAGTATGTGAGAAACTGCTTACTGTTTATCAAATTAAGTTTCAAAAGAATATTTAGCCAACAACAATTGATTCCAGTGCTAACAGCCTTTTGATTTTTAAGAGATCTTGATTGATTGATTGATTGATTGATTGATTGAATGGGGTTTAACGCCACTTTTATCATTTCTGTCATATTGCACCTAACAATGGATTCCTGTTTATTCTCACGCCAATACTACCACTACATCCTTTTCCAGCCTCAAGCTGCTATCCCACTTAGGTTTAAGGTTATCCATTATTATACCCCCCACAACGAAGTTATGGGGGGGGTATACTGGAATCAGGTTGTCCGTCTGTCCGTCCGTCTGTCCGTCCGTCCGTGGACATAATTTTGTGTCCTCTTCTCCTCCCACATTTTTTTACCAATTTGGCTGAAATTTTATCAGGTTGTTTCCTATAATATGAAGTTGTGCACCTGCAATTTTCATCTTGATCCAGTCTTTAGTTTCAGAGTTATGCCATTTTGAACTTTTTAATAGGGGGGGGGGGGGAGTAGTCAAAATTGAAAATTGCAAAACTCAGTAACCATAAGGGGAGTTACCAAATTTGGTAAGTAACATCATCTTGTTGACCTTTACAAAATATCGAACGGTTTATTTCTTGAGGTCAAATTTGACCCCGCCCCCAGGGGTCAAATATTAAACATAGGCTCATATTGACTTTTCGTGGATATAATTTTGTGTCATCATCTCCTCACACAGTTTTCTTTAACATAGGCTCATATTGACCAACCTTTCCTAATCAGTCAACTCTAGCAACAAACACAAAATCAGAAAGAGGTGGAGGGTTGGCAATGTTCATCCACCATGACATGCATGTGATTAAACAGCTTCAAATTCCACTCCTTCATAGAAAAGCCTTTTCAGCGGTGTGGGGGGTATTCTCGTCAGCCCTTGAGGGCGACAGTTCTAGTTTGTGAGAGACAAATGTCAGAAAGGATATGTGCAGCAGAAGAGATCTTGAAGAGGATCTTATTCAGCATGACAAGGGTTAAAATCATGTACTCTTTAGATAATGCTCCTTGCTATGTTATTATTTTGTATTTTGCCATGAGAATGAAAGATTAAATTATATGCTGTGTCATTGGTCCAAATGTAGAGCATCTGCTTCCTGATTAAGTAGTCCCAAGTTCGATTCCCAAGAGCAGTTATCAATCTTGGTTCTGTCATTTGCTCAGATAATTGGTGCAAGTACTGTTGCATTCTTCTGGAAGCTGAATTGAGGGGGATTTATCTAAGTTGGAAGAACTTATTTTCCATTTGATGAACAATGAAAAGGTTTATATTTATCAAATTGTGCTAAAATTCAAAAAATGTTCCAAATACGTTAGAAAACTTTGTCAGAAAAAGAGAAATTATTTGTTACAAGTAATTGCTTCTTTTCCTTCAAAGTTTTCCATAACTTATTTTAATCAATGCATCCAAGAGTTGGTTAAAGGGTTAACCATCGTTTGAATCATTTGGATAGTTTATGAGTGACAATTTACCAGGTATGCAATTATCAGGACAGTAATTTACCTGTCCTCAAATATGTAAATTATTAATTACTAGCTGGGTCTCTGAGCATGTGGAGAGCTCATACTCTGGGATATTTTATTGGTGGTCTATTAGTCTATTTGGAATTTTTATGGTGTCTTGAGTTTTCATTGTACTTTGATTGTGATTCGCAATATAACGTGGGATAAATTTTATTATCAAGTTTTTGTATCTTTAGAAGTTTTAACTTTTTCTGATCAAGGAATTTATAATGAAGAACACTTGAAAAATGGAAAGATAAATGCATTTAGTGTTGCATTTTTCAGCTGTGATTCTTTACTTAAAATTTGAGATATTACTTTCCGTGTTTTGTGATCTTTCATTTTCATATTTCCAAAATAGTTAGTTTCAGTTATCGTTCTAATTAACCGTGCTGTGTACCTCGTAACCTATCATTTTTACAAACAGAAGAAACATTTTGTTTCAAAGTATACCCTTTCCTAATTTGCAAAATTTTAGACCTGTCGAAATTCAGAGGTTTTGCTGACAAAAATTGATAGTGGATTTTATTTGAAAAATAACCAGTCATTAGGGAAGAAAATATTGTGGGAAAAGAAGAAACTACTTGTTACAAGCACTTTCTTCTTTTTTAACAATCTTTTCTCAATTATAAATTTACAGGGACGTAAAAAATAGGGATTGAACAGGGAAGGGTTAATTTGTAATCCAGGAGAAGGGGACTGCAGTAAATAATTTTCATCTTCACCTTTTCAATTACTTTACAACTTCATCATGCAATCTTTAGAATTTACAGAGAAATTCTGATGAAGACAAAGAAGCCAAAAAATTAAGTAATCCATTACCAAATAACAAGAAATAAGACTAGGAAATTGAAATAAGAACTGCATGCAACAATTTAAATTTCATTGAAACTGAAAAGGAAGTTCCAGATAATAGACCAAAAAATGTGATAAAGGGAGAAATAGTTGTTACAGGAATTTATCCTTCTCCGAAATTGTTGTCCATAACTTACCTTTTTCACAACATGATAATGTTGGATGGTATGTTAATGGGTTCAAAGAGTTTAACCAATTCCCACTGAACAGAGTTTTAGACGTGTCCTAATTAAAAGGAAATGCAGACAACATCTTTAAGTAGATGAAATATTAGAAACCTTGTTTTTTGGTGGAGTAAAACAGTATGAGAAAAGAAGAAATTTCTTGTTATAAGCTTTTATCCTCTTTTCTCACTGTTTCCCATGCTCTTTTCAATAGGATATAAAAAAGTGTTACTGTGTGGGAATGGGCTAACTGAAAATTGTAATGTAATTTTATTGCCTAGTATAGGGTTACAGTAAGAAGGAAGACGCAAGAAATATTTGAGAAACTTTAGAAGCCTTAATATAACTGAAATACTATTCAAACAGTGTTAATCACATTTCACAGGTTAGGAAAACAATTTGAAAGATGAAGAAATTGGCTATTACAAGCAATTTCTTCATTTTCCATGATGTTTTCTACTAAGAAAGATTAAGATATTTAAAATTCTATCAACTTGAAATTATTATCTGCACCTTCTTTGATCGCATTTGTAAATAGTCATCACAAAATGGATAAATACTATCATAACTTGGAAGAATTTACGGTAAAAACAAAGAGTTAATGTAACTAATGGTTTTGTTATTTGCAAGCTGTTGCATATAAACAATATTTCAGCTCAATGAAATACCAGCATATATTTCAATTGTTTATGGTTGTACTAAGAGGAAAATTAAAGTATAACAGTCCCAAAAACAAGTGTTTTGGGCGCATGATACATTGTAATGTTCGTCTGTTCATTTGTCGACTTGTATATAAGCAATCTTCAAATCAGGTTTTCTAATTAGTTCATTACAAGATGATAAAATTTCAGACTGGCTCAAATTTAAATTTACAATTCGATCAGATGACAAACATGGCTTTAATTGGCGGGTCTAATGAACACTTTTCAAAATCTTTTACTCAGAAACCAAGTGATGGATTTCAACCAAATTTTACAGGAATGATCCTCAGAATGATGACACTATCAGATTTCTTCAACATATTTTGATCAGATGAAAAGCATGCCTTTAAAGGGCAGGGCTAATTTCCATATATGATGAAAGCTTTAAAAATCTTCCCACAAACCAGTGGATGGATTTCAACCAAATTTTACAGGAATACTCCTTAGGTGATTTCAACCAAATTTTACAGGAATGCTCCTTGGGTGATTTCAACCAAATTTTACAGGAATGCTCCTTGGGTGATTTCAACCAAATTTTACAGGAATGCTCCTTTGGTGATTTCAATCAAATTTTACAGGAATGCTCCTTGGGTGATTTCAACCAAATTTTACAGGAATGCTCCTTGGGTGATTTCGACCAAATTTCACTGAAATGATCCTCTGATGACTCTTTTTTAGATTCCATCAATTTATTTTGATTGGTTGAAAACATTGCTTATATTGCTTCATGGCTTTTATCCATATATGGTATACAGTGAAATTTTTAACAATATCTTTTTCATCTGACATAGTGAATGAATTGACTTTTTTAAAACAATGAAAAGTGTGAAATAGATTTCATTAACAAGATTTATTTGCCACACATGGTGAATCTTCAATAATGGGAAGTCATGGGTTCGATCCCAGGTGGTGGCACATATTCTTTCCGTCATTTGTCTCTCATCAATGGGTGGATAATCGTAAAACCTAAGTGGGATAGTAGCTGTAGGCTAGGAAAGGATGTAGTGGTAGTACTGGTTTGAGAAATACCAGGAAACCATTGTTAGGTGCTCCAGCCTCTGTGATATGACTGAAATACTGTTAAATGTGGCCTTAAACCCCATTCAATCAACACATGGTGAATATGATTTGGTTTATAAAGAATACCTGAAAGCATTTGCTAAATTAGTACAATCAGGCCTGTGGAGCGATACAGGCGCTCAAGCACATCTAGTTTGAATTTGGACTAAACTAAAATTTTGAAAACTGGAAAGGAATGAACAATTGCTTGTTTTTCTCATAAAATTTTGTCAAATATGATATTTGAGATATGTAAAAATGCTAAATTTAGTAGGAATAGATTAACCTTTGTCATGCTGTATAAATTACCTAACTGAATTGCTGTCAAAGGCTGAAAGCATTGATAGAACTTATTCAAAAATTATTATTTCTTTTAGAAATCAACTTCATGAATAACTTGAGCAGGAAAAGTACAAGCAGGGGTGTAGACTAAGATCAGCCTGCACATACGTGAAGTCTGATCTTAGTCTACACCCCCTGCCAAACAGGAATATTCCGTGTTCAGCATGACAAAGGTTAAAAGGTATAGAACTCAAGCATGATAACTAGGTAGGAGAAGAATGATGTACTTTAGATATATGGGAGTTTCTGTTGATGAAAATGACCTCTTGTAACTGAGCATTCAACCCATTCCCAAACACCAGAATTTTACACTAGTCCAAATTGAAAGAAGTTGAACACAAAAAATTTAAGTTGCATAGTTCTTTGTCTTGTATAGTAGAAAATATTGTGGATAATGAAGAAATTGCAATTTGTTCATTATCCCCAATGTTTTCAAAAGCTTTATCTCAAGAAGGCGTTAAAAAGGGATGGGTTAAAAGAGTTAAACCATTCAACACAATCCTGCTTTTTTATGCCCCCCAAGAAAAAAAATCCTGAAAAAATTGTGGAAAAAGATGAAATTGCTTGTTACAAGCAATTTCTTCATTATAAACAATGTTTGCTACATTAAAAGACAAAGATTGTAAGAATTGCACCACATTTGATATGCCGTCTACAACTTGTTTCAATATGGACCAGTCTTAAGTTTTCTTATCCGGAAATGGGTTAAAAAGTAAAGATAGAAATTAATAATAGGTAGATATTAGATGTCATCAAGGACAACATTTGTAATTACAATGTAATATATCATTACATTAATTGTTCGCTATGATATGCAGTTATGCAGTTGGGGGTGACAATTATTACTCTTTCCTGTTCAATCCCTGGTTTTGTATGTCCCTGTGATTTTTGTAATTGAGAAAACATTGTAGAAAAAGAAGAAATTGCTTGTTACAAGCAATTTCTTCTTTTTCCACAATTTTTTCAACCAAACTGATTGATAATTTTTTTCAAATCAAATATTTTCGTTAATACGGACAGGTCAAAAATTTTGCAAAACATTAAAGGGTTAAGAATAATTTCATAGGCAATCAAAATATTGTATATACAGCTTATCAAAGCTGTTGTTACAATTTTCATTTGATGTCAATTGACGCAATCACCAGATGGCAAAGTTTGGAATAATTTTAGGCGCCAGGTAGAAATTTTCATTCGAAAAGGAGAAAATTGCTTGTTAGAAGTTTTTTTTCATTTTCTCACATTGTTTTGCTCTTATCTTTCAAAATTGGCCCCCTGGTCGTCTACAACTTCTTTCAATTCCTGACCAGCCTGGTAATGGGTTTAAAACTTAAAAACTTAATTTAAACAAACAAAGAAATCATAATAGATATATACCAAAAGAATTGTTTTAACCCTATCCCACATAATCCCTCTTTGATGCCCCTCTGAAATTCTTTTTCAGGAAAACAATATTGAAAATACTTTTTCAAGCAATAAACGATTTGGAAAATGAAGAAATTCCTTGTTACAAGCATTTTCTACTAAGCAATTTCTTCATTTTCCACATTGTTATCTACAAAGAAAGGCAGATTTATTGTAATTTCTATCAACTTGAATTACCTTTTTGATTTTGGACCATTCAGAGATTTTGTTGTCTTGTATTTGGTTAAATAGCCTCTTTTGTGTTACGTTGTGAAGTATTTCTGTTCTACAGTATGACTGCAAAAACAAGGTATCTTTCATACAGTAGTCAGTCACAACATCTTTGTGCGAGCATCTAACTGCTACTTCATCTGTCCACCCATCCATTTTCCATCGTAACCCCGGCGCTGATATCTCCACAACCCTTGGGCCAAATTGGATGAAATTCACACATGAATTCCTTATGATATTGCGCCGAGGTACTATTCCAGGTTTTTGATAACTCTAAGGTCAAGATTGCAGTTCAAGGTCAAAATTGACCTTGACCACAGTATAGGTCCTTCAATTATGGATTGATTTCAAAATAACTTCGAACAGTTGTTTTCTATCATGAATAGATGTACTATTTGAAAAAAATTAGATAGCTCCAAGGGCAAGGCCACAGCTCACTGTCAAATGAAGTAAAGCATTTCCAGAGTATAGCTCCTTCAATTATGGATGGATTTCAAAATGACTTTACACAATTATTCTCTAGCATAAGTAAATGTGCAATTTGAAACAAATCTTCAGATAGCTCAAAGGTCACAATCACTTCTCAAGGTCGAAACCTAGAATTGAGCATGTTTAGAGCATAGCTGCTTTGATTATAGAAGGATTTCAATGTAACTTTGAACAATTGTTCTCAGTCATGAGAAATGTACCATTTGGAGAAAATTTGGATAGCTAAGGTCAATGTTGAAAATAGCTATGTCTTGAGCATAGTTTCTAAAATTATGGATTGAATTCAAAATAACTTTACAAAATTGTTTTCTATTATCAGCAGATGTGCATTGGAACAAATCTTCAGATCACTCCAAGGTCAAGTTCACAGCTCAAGGTTGCACTTGAAAATTTAGCGATTCCAGAACATAGATCCTTCAATTATGGATGGATTTCAAAATAACTTTACACAATTGTTTTCTGTCATGAGTAGATGTGCCATTTATATTTAATCATATAGTGTCAAGGTCACAGCTCAAGGAGGAACTTTAGAATCACACATGTCCAGAGCATAGCTCCTTCAATTATAGATAGATTTCAATATAACTTGTTTTAATTGTTTTCTGTCATCAGTAGATGTGCTATTTGAGAAAAAAATCAGATAGCTCCAAGGTCAAGGTCACAGTTTAAGGTCAAACATTAAAATCAAGTATGTCAGGAGCATAGCTCCTAAAATTATGGATTGATTTAGAAATAACTTAGCACAATTGATTTCTATCATGGTCACAATGTGCCTTTTGAAAAATTTAATCATATAGTGCCAATGTCACTGCTCAAGGTGGAACATTAGAATTACTCATGTCCAGAGCCTAGCTCCTTCAATTATAGATAGATTTCAATATAACTTGTCACAATTGTTCTCAGTCATGAGTAGATGTGCAGTAGAAAAAATTAGATAGCTCAAAGGTCAAGGTCACTGCTTAAGGTCAAACATTAAAATAAAAATCCTTTAATTATGGTTTGATTTAGGAATAACTTATCACGATTGTTCTCTTTTGTGAGTAGATGTGCCATTTGAAACAAATTTTCAGATGGCTCCAAGGTCAAGGTCACAGCTCAAGGATTTACCTTAAATCTAGCATGTCTGGAATATAGGGAGCATATGCCCACATTTGCTTCTGTTGGTCCGTCTGAACCCTTTTTGCTATTCATTTATAGTATTTGTAAAAGGGCTATATTCTGTGGAGCATAATTCATCTCTAACAACATTTGTTTTGAAGGAAATGACATTGATGTGGAGAAGTAACACCTCTTGCTGTAGCATAATGCACAAACCCAGATATTTTTCTGATGAGAGTGTGGGGAAGGTCAGCAAAAGGCACATGTCATATTGTATGATATTTTGATTGTTTGATTTCATAAATTTAAGTAGGCTTTTGTGCAGAAGAGAATAGGACTCCTATTAATTGGGTCAAGGATTCAATCTCCATCCTTATGAATGTCCTTTCTAGCAAATTTCTCCTGTCAATGGGTGGATAATCGTACACCTAAGTGAGATGAGCAGCTGGAGGCTCAGAAAAGATGTTGTGGTAGAACTGATGTCAGAAATACCAAGAATCCATGGTTAGGAGCTTCAGCTGCAGCAATTAGACTGAAATACTGTTGCAAGTGGCATTTACCGACAACAGAAGCTTAAAGTTCTGTTAGTGTGGCAGCTGAAGGTCATGTGACAAACACTAAAGCGGGGGGGGGGGGGGCATTTATGTCTGTGACACTTTTCATTTCACTTTCTCTTTGCTCCCTCGAGTCTTGCAGTTCAGACTGTTTGAAATTTATTGTTGTCTCGTGAGATGCTAAATCATCAAAAATATTGTCTGCAAAATAACTGCTATGAACTTGATTTAAATATCAGTTGAGCCTTTAATTTAAATATCAATTTTAAAACAAGGAAACACACTTCAGACACACCCACTCAGATAAGTTTAGAATTATATTGCCATAAATATTACAGTCTTTGTTTCCTTGTATGTGATTTCCTTATGTGAACGAATCTCATTCTTTCTTACATTCAAGAACGGATCAAATGTGTTGGGTCTAATTTGAAAAGAAGTTGTAGACAACAATTTCTGCTCTTGATTTTTTTTTTTTTTTCATGGAAGAAGTGTATAAATTGCCCGTCACAGGCAATTTCTTCATTATCCACAATTTTCCAAAGCTTTGTAAGGATTTTGTTTGTTTTGTTTTACCTATTACCAGACGGCCAAATTCGAAAGGAGAAGACAATAATTCATGCTTATAAAATTTTGTGTTTCAGCAAAAATTGTGGATAATAAAGAGATAGCTTAACACATTACCAAATGACAACATTTTAGAATGGTTCAAATTGAAAGAAGTTGCAGATGACAATGAACAGTTGATGAAATTTTAGATTTGTTAAACTTTCCTGGTAGAAAACATTGTGGAAAATAAAGAAATTTCTTCATTTTCCACATTTTTTTCCAAAATCGTTTTTATAGAGGGGGGTCAGAAAGCATCACTGTGTGAGAATGGGTTGATGTAACAAGCAATTCTTCATTTTCCACAATGTTTTCTCAAGCTTTGAGGGTGACTATAAGTGTCATTGAGTTGGAATGGCATAATTTAGCTTGCAATGAAAAAGGATAGAAAAATGTAGTAATACGTGGAAAAAAGACATGACAATCACCATTTTTTAACAGGGTTGGGATATAATAAGTAAATTATTTCACTACAATGGAATCTGTGACAACTGGCAACTGTCAGACGAAATAGTTTAGGGTAATACTTCAGTATAGTTTTAAACATCAATCAAATGTCATTTGATTTTAACTTTTGGATTGTTCTAAATTTATTGCAAATTATTTCCTTAATTTTCATACATCTACATCACACTACACATGTGCAGAGGTTATTATTTTGAATTTAACCAATTACCACACAATGATGCTTTTTGAAGCCATGAAGAAATACGATGATGGTAAACTTTGTGGGAAAAGGAGAAATTTCTTGCAAGCAGCAATTTCTCTTTTTCTCACAATGTTGCCTTCTATATCCTGCCCTTAATTTTCAAGGTTAGAGCAATTTAAAATGTTACCTGCAACTTCTTTCATAATTAGACCAGTCTAAAATTTTGTTGACTGGAAGTGGGTTTATTTGATTGATTTTGAATGAAACACATTTTGTTGGAAATCCTTGGATTTTGAATGAAACACATTTTGTTGAAAATCCTTGGACTAGCAGTGGGAAACATCATACTCACCCTCCATACTTAACCTGTGTCATGCTGAACTCGGAATATTCCTGTTTCTTTTTTCAGGAGGTATAGACAAAGATCAAAGTGATTTTTGTCAAGCCGGCTTGCCGTGAGCGAGACATAGTTGTCACTATGACAAGTTGGTGTATGTGCTTTAGTCTGTTAGTCAGTCAGTCTGTCCGAATTTGTCAGGACAATTCCTCCTACATTTAAGGATGGATTTCAAAATAACTTGGCACAATTATTCTCAATCATGAGTAGATGTGCCATTTGAAAGAAATTTTGGGATAGTTCTCAGGGGTTGAAAAATCCACTCACCCGCTCGCATTGGCGAGTAGAAAATGCCGTAGGGCGAGTAGATTTGGGGACGAACTAGTCCGACGGGGCGAGTGCAAATTTAGGACTTGAATCACGCTGATTGAGGGAAAAAAATAAAGGATCGAAAAAGAAAGTATTTATTTCAAACAACTTCCTATCGGAAACAATAATATTCGCCGTAAAATTAGACCGTTCCCTGTTTATGTTGATCAATCTTCATAGACGCTTGATTTGTAGACTGGAGACCCTTTCGAAATACACGATAATGTATAGACAGGATATCCAGTTTAGCCTGCATAGTATTCCGTATCTTTAAACGCTTGATTGATCACTGTAATGTGTATTACATCGATCCAGATAAAATTCGTCTGTTTTAAAACTCATGGCTGGAACATGGGACATCCGATCGTTTTTTTGGGTAGTAATTTTCTTCATCTTTAAGGGCGAGCTGGGTTGCCTTAAGGGCGAGTAGAAATTCAGAGCTACTAGTCCTACAGGACTAGTAGGTTTGAAGAAATTTTTCAACCCCTGGTTCTAATGTCAAGGTCATAGCTTAAGTTCAAACACTAAAATTGTGATTATCAAGAGCGTTTCTCCCACAATTATCGATGGATTTCAAAATAAATTGGCACACTTATTCTCCATCATGAGTAGATGTGCTATTTGAAAGAATTTTTTGGATGGGTTCAAGGTCAAAGCTCAAGGTTGAACACAAAAATTGATAGTCAAGGTCAAGTTGATGGTCAAGTGATCTGTCTTTCATTGGTCGATTGTTTTGTAGTGCAATAAATTCTTGCTATTTGAAATGGCATGTTTGAATTTCTTTGCCATACTTGTACATTTGTGATTTATTCTATAAGAAGGAACCATATTATAAGGGAATATATTTTGATCCAGTGCAGATAGGTAAGGTTTGACGATCGGAAAATAGATCAAGCAAAGGCTAGTACAGCCTTTCAAAATATTCAGGGCTGAGCATGGTTAAGCTCATCAAATAATTCACTGTGCATTCAATCCTGTGGTCGTGACTTCAAATGCTGGCTGGGCCAAAAATTCTTTCCACCATCTGACTAAAGTCATTGTTTTTAAACCCTGTACATTCATCGCCCTGAAACAACAAAATTTTCCTATGGTCTCTTGGCACAATATTTGTCTCCAATTTCCCCATTTTTTTCTACCCAGAAAGTTGAAAAAGTATGAAACTTCAAAATCTTTAAATTTTTGTCAGCAACTCCTCTATGATTTGGGACCAGTCTAAATTGTTTGCTGTGTGGTAATGGGTTATATTTATTTTCACTTAGAGATTGTACCATTTTGTATTATTGGTCTCATTTGTCTATATATGGCTTTGAAGGGGTCAATTTATTTTCAGTCAGCTATCAAAAACTTGTAACTACAGCTTATTTTAGCTATAGTTACAATGTTTGACAGCCTATCTTTGTTATCTATTAAATCATCAGACATGTTAACTTATTATATAAGATTTATGTTTGATTCAACATAGATACACTATAGACTAAACAGCCTCAGGTCACTTTAATGAGCCATTGCTGTTCTAAACCTAATGGGCTGGAACTTCTTGCAAATTGTTTTATTACATTTTAATAGTGTGCACTTGAAAAACAGTGAATTAGGAGTAATCGTGCATTCAGTGTATCAAATTTTCAAACTAAGTACTTAGATATATATTGTTTGGTACATTCAGACTTGGATATATTGTTTTGTTTAACAAATTGACCAATCGCTGGCCCCCTCCCACTGACAACCCAGGCCCTGCCTATTAACTCCGACAGGAAGTACCTCTTCAATTTTTAACAGTGTTATTTTGCAAAATTTATGGCCAGTAGCATGTAACAAAAAAGTAAAATAGTCGGGGTTGGTGATCTAAACGTCGCTTGAATAAGCTGTAGTTATGACATTTAGATCACCAAACCATCTATAAAGTTAAACAAAAATGGCAGCCAATGTCGGAGTTGATAAGCTCAGGTCTGGGCTAAATTAATTATTTGATTGGTTGATTTAATCCTTGATTGACAGCCGAGACTGGTCAGTTACCAGATGACAACATTTTAGACTGCTCCAAATGATAAGACTGTGCAGACAACAATTTGCAGCTGATCTTGTTTTAACCCTTTGCTGTAAAAACGTGAATTTACGGTGCTGTGATTTTATACATGAGAAAACATTGTGGAACAAGCAATTTTTCCTTTACCTACAATATTTTCTACACATGGGATGGTTTTATTTCAAATTGCATCAAATTTTCATTGTTGTATGCTAACTCTTTCAATTTAGACCAGTCTAAAATTAAAAAAAAAAAAAAAGAAAACAGGAAAGGATTAAGACATTTTAAAAAAATGTGACTAATGAAGAACTAGCTTGTAACAAGCTAACCTTCATTTCCATTATGTTTTCTAAAGCTTTTTCTTGGGAGTGTATAAAGTTGTGATAGTCTGGGAATGAGTTAACCCTTGTCATGCTAAATATTATTTTTGTTTAGAACTCCATTAAGATCAAAGGGCTGAAAGCACTGATATGCCATAACTGAGAGTCAATATTTGTTTTGTAAATGATTTAATAAACATCTCTGACTTTAAATAAAAGCCAAACAGGTGGTGTAGACTAAGATCAGACTGCAAATATGTGCAGGTTGATCTTAGTCTATACCTCCTGCCAAAGCAGGAATATTCTGGGCTCAGCATTATGAGGATTTATAAGTGAACTTGAATACCAGTGAATATTGGAGTAGTGAAGCATTCAGTTTATCAATTCTTGGAACTAAATACCTAGATACATCATTTGGTACATTGATTGATTGATTGATTGAATGGGAGTTTTACGCCACTTTCAGTCATATTGTGGCGTCTGGAGCACCTAACAATAGATTCCTGGTAATTCTCACACCTGTACTACCACTACATTCTTTCCTAGTCTCCAGCTGCTATCCCACTTAGGTTTACGATTATCCACCCATTGGTGAGAGACAAATATTGGAAATAATATCATTTGGTACAGTCAGCGACTGATACTAGATATCTTGTATTTGTTTAACGTCTTTTTGATATTTCCTGTAAAAGAATGATGCTTTTACATAAAATTTCCATAAATTAATTTTAATTAGCCTTTGATGTGCTTGTAGTGCTATAAGGATATAACTTAAGCCATACTTCTCAGTGAATTAGGGACAACTCCAGGGCCTGAGATTTTGAGACTTTTTTCGTACTTGGTTGAGAATTTATTCAAACTTCAAGCTTCAAGCTTAAATAAATGTTGTGTTTCATTTGTAAATTGTAGAATTTGTGTTATACATAATACTGTGCCAAAATAATTTTTCATTTTCACCAACTTGACATAGAATTTGAGCTAAATATTATATGTATTTAACCTTTGTCATGCTGAATAAAATCCTATACAGAAATGCATGAAAATCAAAGGGCTGATAGTACTGGGTGTAATTGTGGTGGATTAATAATTCTTTTGAAACTATATGTTATAAACAACACTTAAAAGGGACAAGCAGGAGGTGTAGACTAAGCTCAGGCTGCACATATGAGCAGGCCGATCTTTGTCTATACCTCCCACCAAAGTAGGAAAATTCTAGGTTAAGCATGACAAGGGTAAATTTTTAATTTTGAGTAAACTCTCAATGGCCCTGCCAATTGAGCTCAGACTGGAATTTGTACTTTTATATTAAACCATTCCCACACAGTGACGCTTTTGAATGAACACCCCCCCTCCAGGAAAAACAATTTGGGAAAAAATTGTGTAAAATGAAGAAATTGCTTGTTACAAGCAATTTCTTCATTTTACACAATGTTTTCACCACAGAAAGTTAAAAAATCTAAAATTTCATTAATTTTAAATTGTCTTCTGCAACTCCTTTGAATTCGAACCAGTCTAAAATTTTGTCGTGTGGGAATGAGTTAAACATTACTTTTTGCAACATTTATGGCCAATTACATGAGTCTAAAAAGGAAAATGGTTGGTTGGAGACCTAAACATAGTATCTACAGCTCGAATAAGCTGTAGATACTACAGCTTGAATAAGCTATAGTTATGATGTTTAAGTCGCCAAACCATAAATGTTGACCAATGTTGTAGTTCAAAGTTTAATCACCTATAAATTAATGATCTAATTGGTCAATTGATTCTATGAATGACAGAGTGATCCGTCAATTATTTACTTGTTAAGGTGTAACTCTCCTTTACAAGATTGTTGTGTAAAGTGGGAGGGGGCATACTTTATTTGAAATGGAGTTATTGACAACAGTATTGAATCAAATATAATTTGATTAACCCATTCCCACACAATGATGTTTTTTAATGCCCCTCAAGAAAAACAATTGGGAAAACATTGTGTAAGTTGAAGAAATCACTTGCAACAAGCACTTTCTTCACTTTCCACAATGTTTTATTTAGCCTGAAAATTGAAAAAAATCTGTATTTTGTGAACTTGAAGTTGTTGTCTGCAACTCCTTTCAATTTGGACCAGTCTAAAATTTTGTTGTCTGGTAACAATGTGGAAAATAAAGAAATTGCTTGTTACTAGAAATTTCTTTGTTACAATGTTTTCTACCCTAACACATAAAGAACTTTAAAATTCCACCAAGTTGAAATTGTTGTCTGCAACTTAATTCTTTGAATTTGGACTAGTCTGAAAATTTAATGTTTGGGAATGGGTTAACTTTTCCCCTGCCAAAACAGGAAGAATTCAGTATGACATCAGTTTATTACTTTCAAGGGGTTGTAAATGCATTAAATTTTGCTGAAGATTTACAATGTGCAATAATGTGTAACAAAGACAGATGGAAGTGGTCTGTGGTGCATGATTCAAATGTCCTTCAAAATGTATACATGTACTGAAATAACCTGCATGTAAAAATGTAATATTGTACTATTGTACACAAAGGAAAATGGATTTTTGAAATAACTTGAACAGGAATCGGAACTTTGTAAAAAAGAAAGAGACAAGGTATATCGGAATACTGAAACAGCCACCTTTGAAAAATGGATAATTTAAATAACCACAAGGAAAATGGAATATGACATATTTCATAAGGAAAAATTGGGAAATAACCAAAAAGGAAAAAAAGGAGCATTGAAATAAACAAAAAGAAAAAATAATCTACAAGGAAATACCAAAATGTTAAGGAGAATATTCCAAGGCAAGGAACAGGTATGTATGTTTTTCTGTTATTCTTTTCATTCCCCTGCATCGATATATTGGGGGGCATATTATTTTACAATTGTCTGTCTATCTGTTGGTCTGTCTTTTGGACTGTCTGTCTGCAAAACTTAACCCATTCCCACACAATGATGCTTTTAAACACCCCTCAACATGAAAGCTTTGGAAAACATGGTGGAAAATGAAGAAATTGCTTGCTACAAGCAATTTCTTCATTTTTCACAATGTTTTCTACCCAAAAAGGCAACGATTCTAAAAATTTCATCAACTTGTAATTGTTGTCTGCAACTTCTTTCAATTTGGACAGGTTGAAAATTTTGTTGTGTGGTAATGGGCTAACCAAAAAACTCTACAACTTATGATTACTTTATCGGTTTAATCCATTACCAAACGGCAAAATTTTAGACTGGTCCAAATTGAAAGGAGTTGCAGACAACTTTGAAAGATTGATGAAACTTTCAGATTATTTCAACTTTCTTCATAGAAATCATTGTAGAAAATGAAGAAATTGATTGTAGCAAGCAGTTTCTTCATTTTCCACAATGTCTTCCCAATTGTTTTTCTAGATGGGCATCAAAAAGCGTCATTGTTACGTGGGAATGAGTCGAGTATATTTAAGATATATGGCTCATATTTGGGATATTGGTTCCTTGCATTGAGAAGCATCAGTTGGTTGTAAGGAAAGGTCATCCATGAAGGTCAAGGTCACTTGCCAAGGTCACATTTAAGAATAAAGGAGTTTATAGGGGCATAGTATTTCAAAAACACTTCTTTGTCTCCAAAAATATTTCATTGTATCTTAATCCTTTCAGAAAAAATACACCTTTTGAGGCCTCTGTAAAATAAAACTAAGGAAAACATTGTGGGAAAAGGAGAAATTGCTTGTAACAAGCCATTTCTCCTTTTTCCACAATATTTTCAGCCGTATTCAGTCATTATTCTTCAAATTATACACACTTTAAAATGTTGTCTGCAACTTCTTTCAATATGGACCAGTATTCAAAGAAGTTGCAATTTTACAGTAATGATATAGCAAAGTTCCTCAAGATTGAAAACCCGACGCACTACCAACTGCGCTCTGGCTAGGGCTTTCATAAGTTATGATTCTCAAAGGGTATAACAGGATTGAAACACAAGACAATAATATTTTGCATAATAATATTCATATTTCAGATATTATCTAATGCAACCATATAAATATTATTTTTATCTACTCCTAAACATTTGCTCACTTCACCTTTGGCTTTGTTGTATAGAATTTCAGTATTTCAATTTGCTTGACTGGGAAAACATACATTTTTTTAAAATGACATTTCAATTTGCCACTAGGAATTTCACCAAAACCTTCATTTCTTACAGATTGGATCAACTGATACAAGTAAACAGAGTCCTGAATATTTATAAGATACATAAAACTGCATTTGCGTCCCACTGAGAAATTGTGCTAAAGTATTGATAATTAAGCATTTTTTATATTAAATTTTCAATTGAAAATTAAAAGGAGATAATTGGTTTAAATTTCACTAATCTCACATTTGGATGGTGTTGAAAGTATCTCTCACAATTTCTAAAGGGTTTTTAATGAATTTTCATCAATTATTCATGTTTCTGTTATGTTTCATTAACTTGACCAATGATTATCAGGTATTTCATCAATGACAGGGTTCAATACACAAAATCTCTGGCCCATGCAAACTTGTCCCTTCTGGGCATAAGTCTGAGTTCAGAAGTAAAGATTATTTTGTAGTATGACAATTTCATGGTATGTTTTAATTGACTATGAAGTTTCTATTTGAATTATTTAACCCTTTCCTGTTCGAACCCAGGATTTTACATCACTGTGATTTTATACTTGCCAAAAGATTGTGGAAAAAGAAGAAATTGCTTATAATAAGCGAGTACTGGGCATTTTCCATGAAGCAGAATCGAGAGGGATTAACCTAAGTTGGAAGAACTTGTTTCTCAATCGATGTAAAATAAATAGGTTTAAACCAAACCAAATTACATCAAATTTCATAATCTTCTACAAAGTCTTTCAATTTGGATCAGTCTAAAATCTAAAAAAACAGAAGGGTTAAGAGATGAAAAGAAAAAAAAAATGTTTATTATTTCATTGACTAATAATCCAATGGCAATAATATGTCACTTGAACAAGACCTAGTAGGGTCTATGCTCACTTAATAGTCAGCTTAACCCATTCCCACACAATGACACTTTTTGATGCCCCTCAAAAATTGGGAAAAGATTGTAGAAACTGAAGAAATTGGTTGCAACATGCAATTTCTTCATTATCCGAAATGTTTTCTACCCCAAAAGTAAAAAAAAAAATCCAAAATTTCATAAGTTTAAAATTGACTTCTGCAACTCCTTTCAATTTGGACCAGTCTAAAATTTTGCTGTCTGATAATGCGTTAAATAGTTAGTTTTATAGCCAAGATCACTGTATAAGTACAAAAGAACCCCTAAGACCTAAGACCGAAAGTTGTGTCTAAAAGGTTGTTTAAGCATGAATTTGACTGGTTAAATCGAGTAAATACACATTTTCATCTACGTCAGTCTTGGTTGGCTGAACTGTAACTGATCAACGCTAATTGGTTAAAACAACACCGTTGCCAATTTTGTGATTTTGAGAGTTTTTGTTTGTTTACGGATGACATTTTATCCATGGTTGAACTATAACAACAAAGGCTAAAGTTTCACTTTGAAAAACTCATGAAAAACAAACCATTATTCTATTTCTTCAATAAAAAATGGACAAAGTATAGTTTTGGAGTGGTTTCTTTTTTCAGTTAATGCATATTTCATCCTGATCATAAAATTATAGACTTTAGTCAAAACTGAAAGAAGTTGCATACAATACTACAAAGTGCTCAAAAATTGAAAAAAAAAGGTGGCAAACAAAGTAGAAAACACTGAGAAAAGGAGAAATTGCTTTTATCAAGCAATTTCTCTTTGCCCATAGTTTCCCTAAACGGCATTTCTTCAGCGTGTCAAAAAGGGGGATTGTGTAGGAATAGCCACTGATCTATAATTCTAAGAGAAGGCGTCTGGAATAAAAAAAACTTCGCAATTGCTAGTTTGAGCAAAAGGCAACAAAAGCAAACACACCTTGACGCCACTAAAGTGCAAAAACGATAGCATATTGCATACACTACACAAAGCTAGAGGTCAGAGCTAAAATCTCCCCATTTTCCTGTAATTTGGGATCATAACCCTTTCCCGCAGAATCCCTTGTTTTTATGTCCCTGTGATTTTTTTACTTGAGAAAACATTGTGAAAAAGAAGAAATTGCTTGTAGGTTGGTTACATTTCAAATTGCACCCACTGTTAATTGTTGTCTACAACGTTTCAAACTGGACCCGACTTAAAAAAAAACAAAAAAAACAGGATAGGGAAATCTCCCTAACAGAAATCCCATAACTCTCTGTGACCCTGGAGAGAGGTACGATCCTAAAGTTCTGTAATAATTCTTAAAAATCTGTAATAGTTTTTAATTCCCTTTACCTTATGTTTAGGGGAACAACAAACTAAGCTTTGTTTTCATTCTAATCCTTTGTATTTTTATTCTAGACTGACAAATTGTATTAAAATTTACATCAATAAAATTTTTAACCCATTCTCACACAAATTTATACTTTTTCTTGACTCCCCTTAAGAAAAGGCTTTAGAAAACAACAAGGAAAATGAAGAAATTGCATGTGAAAGGCAATTTCTGCATTATCCACAGTGTTTTCTATCCTAAAAGATTGAGACTTCTATAAATTCATGAACTTGAATTTGTCGTCTGTAATTTCTTTGAATTTGGACTGATCTAAAATTTTGTTGTCTATTTGTGGGTTAAACTCAAATCTTGATTCTCTTACATTTAGAGATATACCTTATAATTTGATTGGATTGGTTAACCAAATTTGAAAGTGTCTAAATTATTTAATAGGCTAATATATCAATTTGCTAAAGGGGACAATCTTTTCCCCCATAATGACCGGTTGAAATTGAATTACAAAATTTGATGTTGAGAGTCAACTTGACCCATAACTCTTTCCCGATTTCTGGAATTTTAAACTGGTCCAAATTGAAAGAGGTTGAAGACAACAAAAAATAGGTGCAATTTGAAATTTCGGTAGAAAAAAAATGTGGAAAAAGGAAAAATTGCTTGTCACAAGCAATTTCTTCTCCCACAATGTTTTCTCAAGAATTGAATCACAGCAATGTAAAACCCCCGGCTTGACTAGGAAAGGGTTAATAACTGTCAAGTTGAGGTGGGGGGAGGGGTAGTGTTCCATACAAGTTTGGGGCAATAAATTTGATTTTCATTTTTTTTCTCTATTTTTTTAAGGTCAACTGATATTTAGTCACTAAAATTTTCTAAAGTTAGGTGTATGCTCCCCTATTCCTACTAGCAGTGCCTACAGGCCTTTAACCCATTTCCACATGACAAAATTTAAGACTGGTCCAAATTCAAAGAATGTTCTCCAAAGTCTATTTCTTGAAAGGCATTAAAAACAGTGATTGTGTGGAAACAGGTTAAATCTAAGACTTACTCATACAAAATAAATGCATATAATTACCATGGAGTATCTAACGCTTTCCTGTACAACCCCTGATTTCAACATGCCAGAGATACCTTTAACTTTAGAAAACATGGGAAAAAAAAGAAAGCAATTTCTTCTTTTTCCACAATCTTTTCTATCATATAGGATAGTTACTTTTAGACTTTTACTTACTTTATAATGTCCCAAGCCACCCTTTTGAAATTGGACTAGTCTAAAAATTTGAAAAACAGTAAAGGGTGAATGTGTATCATTTAACCCATTACTAGATATACATTTTTCAGACAGGTCCAAATTCAAAGAAGGGGCAGACAATATTTTTAATGGATGAAAACTTAAAAATCTTATCTTTTTGCATAGATAATATTTTTTAAAGATTTCTTCTTGATCAGGAACATTGTGGTAAATGTAGAAATTACTTTTAACAAGCAAATTCTTCTTTCTAACCCTTTCATGCAAAACAAATTATTGAAAGTAGATTTCACCAACTTGAAATTATGGCCTGTATCACCTTTCAATTTTGAAAAAAATTATTGTGGTAATGGGATAATTAGATAAAAGGGTCATTCTACATAAAAAAAATCTTTTTTTTCCCATCAGTTTTGAGTATAGTCAGCCAGCACATAATCCCAGCAGTAAGTCCAGGATTGATACTTTTTGCCTAACCCATTCCCACACAATCCTACATTTTCAAACCCCACAAGAAAAAGGCAAGCAATTTCTTCATTATCCACAATGTTTTCTATCCCAAAAAACAAAAAAATTCACTATCTAAAAATTGCTGTCTGTAACAGCTTCTTTGAATTCGGACCTGTCTAGTATTTTGTTGTATGGTAATGGGTTAATCGATGTGAAGAGGTCCCTTTTTGCTCGACAGGTCTCATATGCGTTTATAAATTTATATATATAAATCTGAGATGATATGTCTGGTAAGAAGGATGCATGTGACATATTTATGATCACGTTACAACTTATTTGACAGATGGCCGACTGGATTAAAATTGAACAAATTTTAATATTAATTTCCTTAAATGGTCAAAGTCACTTAAAAGTGAAGATTTATTTGTGGACGAAAAAGAAGTCACTTCATTTGGGACAGTATATTGCCCTTTTATGTCAATACAAAAGAAAGATTATTTGAGTCTTTTGTGCGTAAATTTATTTTGCGGGTCAATCAATTTATGAGGAAATTTCGTGATAACATAAACTGTTGATGTTTGTTTGATGGATTTAAATGAAGGAAAAAAAGAAAATTTCTTTACAGGTCAATGAAAATGGTGTTAATAAGAAATTGAATTAAGTTATTGAGTGGACGAAATCATATTTCTAAATTTTCTGAATCTGAAAATTTACTGCTGAAGTAAAATACTCTTGAACATCATAAATGAAACTTATATGGATATAAATATGGATTATATCTGTCATTAAAAGGTAAATTACATTTTTGCAATTATAATTTATTTGTCAATATTTCACAGCTTAATAGGCTATATCAATATTCCTTAAAAAAAGATTATAAGAAAGAACATAATGGAACAAAGAAAAGAAAAATGAAAAATAACCAAACAATCCCTCAAGAAAAATGCTTTAGGAATATTCCGGGTTCAGCATGACAAGGGTTAAAATTTCATCAACTTAAAATTGTTGCCTGCAACTTGTTTGAATCTGGAAAAGTCTAGAATTTTTGTCCTCTGGTAATGTGTTTAACCTTTTTCAAAGATTTTTTCAGCCAAATGGGATATAGCTAATGAGAGGATATTGAGTTGTAGAAATTATCCTTAACCCTTGTCATGCTGAACCTGGAATATTCCTGTTTTGGCAGGAGGTATAGACAAAGATCAGTCTGCTCATAAATGCAGTCTGATCTTGGTCTACACCTCCTGTTTTGCCCATTTTAAGCCAGAGTTGTTGAAAAGAAATATTGACCCTCATTCAAACTTTCTGGAGCTGTCAGTCCTTTGATTTTTAAGCAATTCTGTATAGGATTTTAATTCAGCATGATAAGGGTAAATTGATAGATCTTCACTTTCTTGCTAATAAAACTGTTTTCAATTTCCTTCTATTTGCAACAGATTTTTTATCTTTACATAGTGTTTCAGCATACAATGAATTTATCTTTCATTGACAGAATAAAAAGCTGTTTTCACAAGAGCTATGACTGAAAATATATCATATGAAAGATGTATTGAATTAAATAGTCAAAAAAAACACCACAGTCATTGTTTTTCTTTAACCCATTCCTACACAACAAAATTTTAGACTGGTCCCTATTCAAAAACAAAAAAAAAGTAAGCTTGCATAATTTTAGAAATCTTTGTTGTAGAAAAAGATTGTGAATAATGAAAAAATTGCTAAAATCTTTTTTCTTGAGGTGCTTAAAGAAGCGGAATTGTGTGGGAATGGGTTAATGAATGAATCAAAAGACAATATACTAAATTTTTAAATCTTTCTAAATCTTTCATCTGGTTGTGGGTTAATCCATATTTACTATTGCTGATGACAAGAGTCAAAATTATCCATTTAGAAAGAGCAACATAGATCAAATAACATTGGATTTTGATAAAATAGTGTGAATCAAATGTCATATGTATTCTTTGATTGTAATTTTAGACCTATTCTATTGTTTTAATGCTTATTCATGCCTGGTATTTTGGCTTTAATAGTGGAATTAAATCGTAATTACAGGTGAGATATTTGTGAAATAGTAGATAATTGAATGTTTATTCCTAAGGATCTATAGTTGTCCTAGTATCTAATGGTTGTAATTCAGACATTTAATGTTCAAAAGGACTTCTTAATAAGTTAAGGTATGCACATCTTCCTTGTTTATACAAATTTATTTTAGTCTATTGCGACGAAATCTTTAAGCTTATAAAGTCGTTCTCGAACACTCACAATCCAGATATTTTCACGTCCTTGAGAGAGAGGCAGTGGCAAAACCCCACTGCTACCGAATTTTACAGCTGGGTAGGCTGGGACTGGCTATTAAGTGTCTTACCCATAACACACCCAGGTGACAGGGAGGCTGGAATCCACGACCATCAGATCACAAGTCGTCTGTATCGTCTGTAACTCCTTTCAATTTGGACAAGTTTTGCTGTCTTGAAATGGGTTAAATTTATAAAATTGTAAAAAAAAAGAACAGTATAACATAGAAAAATGTTAGAATTTAGGCAGAACTTTTTAAATTAACCCTTTCCTGTTTTTTGTATGTCCATGTGATTCTATACTTGAAAGAGAATTGCTTGTAGCATCTTGTTTTCGTTAATGGTAGGTTTGATACAAAATTTTGCGATGAATGTGGAATTAAGATAGAGGCTGGTACAACACATTATATATCTAAATGACCCAATGACAATGACGGGCTATGTTCACTGTATTCTCAGAAAATTCAGTATGTGTTGATATTTCGTCTCTTAAGTTTTAACCCATTCCCACACAGTGATGCTTTTTACACACAATGGAGAAAACATTGTATTGAATGAAGAAATTCCTTGCTTAAAGCAATTTCTTCATTTAACACAATCTTTTCATCCCTGAAATTTCGAAAAAATTGAAATTTCATAAGTCCTTTCAATTTGGACCAGTCTAAAACTCTGTCATGTGGCACTGGTTTAAATTAAAACAGAAAGTGAATTGTTGGTGTACATTTTAAATGTCTTAACTTGTGACAGTTTGAATTGCTGTAGTTGCCATGTTCAAGTCATCCACCAGCAGAAAAGTCATGTTTGATATAAAGGTCATGAGTCAACAATCATACACTCTTAATCAATCCATCAAGGTTTGTCTTTATTAGTTGAAAATAATTGTGGAAAATAAAGAAATTGCTTTTGATAAGCAATTTCTTCATTTTCCACAGTAATTATTTTTAACCTAGAAAGATCAAGATTACCAAAAATTATTAACTGGTTTTGTTGTCTACAAATTCTTTCAATTTGGACAAGTCCATCATTTTGTTATCTGTTGACCCATTCCCACACAATGAAGCTTTTAAACGCCCCTCAATGTGAAAGCTTGCAAAAACATTGAGGAAAATGAAGAAATTGCCTGTTGCAAGCAATTGCTTCATTATCCACAATGTTTTCTATCCCAGAAATACAACAATTTCAAAGATTTCATTAACTCAAACTTATCG
This sequence comes from Fragum fragum, assembly GCA_946902895.1. Classification (NCBI taxonomy): domain Eukaryota; kingdom Metazoa; phylum Mollusca; class Bivalvia; order Cardiida; family Cardiidae; genus Fragum; species Fragum fragum. Next base: position 28,130,689 of record OX336374.1, read on the forward strand.
TCTGCAATTTCTTTGAATTTGGACTGGTCTAAAATTCTATTGTGTTGGAATAGGTTAATGGGTTAACCTAACAAGATCTGTCAGGTCATTAAGGGAGGACAAAACCTTCGAAAATGTTTCTAATGTTAATGACCTGACAGTCCTTAGTAATAAATAATTGTAAGTAAGCCAATTTAATCCACTTTTTGTGAACTGTCAAGTACATGGGTTGAACCTTCCATCTCTTAATTGAAAACTGACCACTCGTATTTCTGGGAAGCTAGTTCGTTGTCAAGGCCGTGAGATAAAATGTTGAGGAGAAAAAAAATCATATAATTAAAAGATTTCAAAATAATACAATGACTTTTAGCTATTCTTATGCCACGCATCGATAAGATCGGGGGCATATTGTTTTACCGTGTCTGTCTGTCTGTCTGTCCGTCTGTCTGTCTGTCTGCAAAACTTAACCTGCCAACTAAACATTTTCCTCTAACTTCAACCCTGATTAAGTTACAATACTAATATTTGGTATGTAGATAGGTCTCAACAAGGCGCAACTGGGGAAGGTCATTTCATCAAGGTCAAGGTCAAAATTTTAACCCTTTACCCGTTTCTAAAGAATTCCCGTTTCAGGGGCATAGTGTTTCACAAACACATCTTGTTTTTTTTTACGCTCACCTTGGCACAACAAGTTCATGGTGAGTATTTTTGGTTTGATGTCTATCGTGAGGCGTCAACAACTTTAGAAACGGATTGAAAATCTTCTCTACTCCTTTACTGTGTACATGATGGACATAAGTGTCTTGATAGATTGGTAGCGACTAGATAAAAGGAAGGACATCACAGATGATCCTGTACTAACAGGAGATAAACTGAGAGTATCGGAGAGTCCTTTGGATGATTCCGCCCAGTCTAGATTGGCATTGTAAAACAAAATATGACACAAATAAAATTTGTTTACTTTATTCAAGAGTCAACACTTTATATAAGGTTCTGTGTCAATATTGTTCCGGAAATCCCTCATATTTATGATGATATTAACCACTCTAGCACAAAAACTTGGACAAATATTGTTTAAGAATCATAATTCTAATCCTATTCATAACGATTGATTGACATCAGAAATGAAGTAGGATGGTTTAGGTTGTTCACCTGTTGTTTGTTTGAATGGGGTTTAACACCACTTTTAACAGTATTTCAGTCATATGGTGGTGGCTGGAGCACTTAAATATGGATTCCTGATATTTCTCATACCGGTGCTACCACTACATCCTTTCTGATCCTCCAGCTACTTATCAAACTAAGGCTTATGATTGTATTTACCCTTTGGTGGGAGACATCCATTGGATGGAGACATCCATTGGTGGGAGACATCCATTGGTGGGAGACAAATGTCAGAAAGGATCTTTGGCCTCAACCGCTTGTAAGTAGTGATGGATTGCTTGCCAACTAAGCTCCAACAGGAAGTTCCTTTTTGACAATCAAATGGTATTATTTTGCATCATTTATGGCCAGTAATATGTTAGAAAAAGTAAAATTTGGTGACCTAAATGTCCTAACTACAGTCAAATAAGCTATTTCTCCTTTACTGACAATGTTCGTGAGGCCATATTTTTTACTGCGCCTAAAAATGTAGGATTGAGTGGTATTTGGTTAACCCATTCCCACACACTGACACTATCTGACGCCCCTGAGAAAAAACATTGTGGAAAATCAAGAAATTACTTGGAGCATCTTTCAAATAGGGCCATTCTTAAATTTTGTTGTCTGCTAATGGGTTTTTAATCTAGGCTGCATCAAAATAAAATGCTGTTTTAAATCACCCTCATTTAAATACCAAAGAATATTCTCATAGGAAAAAAGTCCTTTTATTGAACCAATTTTCTCCAGTGATTTATTGGTTTGTAGGGGTTATGTAAATATCAGGGAAAAAGTTCCCATGGAAATTATTTTTCTTCCTTTCAAAAAAAAGTTTGAATACAAAGAATACCACCTGTGGTTGCAAAAGGTTTACGATTTTTGTGAGTACAGGTATCCTGATAAAAAAAAAATATGACAGGCTGCGGATAAGCAGGAGAATAAATTTTCCGATTTGTCCATTTATCTCCAAACCCTATTTTGTAGGTACTCATTAGAATCTTCTGGCTGAGATGGTTCTTTTGAGTACCAACAACATAGAGTTTGGCCGAGCAGTGCTACTGCTTTTGAGAAGCGAATCCTTTTCATGAGAAAATATCCAATATCTTATCCGAACCACTGCAAAAATCCCTTGAGGATGTCGGGATTTGAAGAGTTATAGTTGCTATTATTAAATCCACATTCATGAGGAGCTATAATAGTGGTACAGGTATTGGGAAAATTATTACCGACTCTTTTCCCACTTTTTTTTGCAGAATATTTGTGATCTTTGCTTGTAGATGCTTTTTGGAAAAAAATGTTTTCTTTGATTAGAAGGTACATTTGTGTGTCTGTAAGATTTTTAATGGTTTTCATAGCTTTAGGAAGATAAAAGTCTTGGACAAGCCAACATAAATAACCCATTACCAGTGGATAATTTAGACTTGTCTAATTCTTAAAGAAGATGCAGACAACAATTCCTGTTGCACATAACAATAATGCAGGATTGCAAACATTGTGAGAAAAGGAGAAATTGATTGTTGTCAATAATTTCTTCTTTTTCCTAATTATCTCTGAAGCTATTTGTCATGAGAGAATCAAAATATGGGGTGGTGTGGTAAATTGCTATACTGATCCAAAATAAATCTGTAAATCATCATCTTCTCCTCTTTCTAGTGTGTTTTTTACTCAGAAAATTTGAAATTTAGGCCCTAAAGTTTTGTAAATGCTTTTATAAACACCGCCTGTTACAATAGTTATGACAGAACAAGACTCATAATGAATACCAATCATCAGTGTTTGAGCAAAATGTTGTAACTGCAGCTTTAATAAAGCTGTAGTTATGACATTTTGCTTACGCACTGACAAAATGCCATATCATACAACTAGTTAGGGGTAATTTGGAGTTATTAAAGAGTTATTGTAGTCATAGAGGAAATAGGAAATTATTTTTCACAGGATGTAAAGCAGGAGCTTTACAAATGTAATTAGGATCATTTTTGTGTTATTTTTTGTGTGGGAAATACAGTGTATCTGGGTGTAATTTTTGTTTGAAAGTGAACTGGAATTCATGTTGCATGGTATTCTATTTTAGTTTGCAGTATATTTGTGTTGGAATTTATTAAGCTATATTGATTGATTGAATGGGGTTTAACTCCACTTTAATGATATTTCTGTTGTATTGAGGCGGCTGGAGCAAGTAACCATGAATTCCTTGTATTTTGAACACTAGGACTAGTGCTGGTGTGCAAAGTACTAGGAATACATGCTACCACAACATCCTTTCCAAGCCATCCTGCCACTTAGGCTTACAATTATCTACCTGTTGGTGGCAGTCAATTGTGGAAAATGGTATTTGCCGTAGCCAGGGATCAAACCTGGGACTTCATGTTTAGGAGACCTACCAACTATGTTATTGTCCCGGCTACATTGCTTCTTGCAAAGGATGTAGTGGTAGTACTGGTTTGAGAAAATACAAGGAATCTATGGTTAGGTGCTCCAGCTGCTGTCATATGACTGAAATAATGTTAAAAGTGGCATTAAACTCCATTCAATCATTCATTCCATAATCATTTTCTGGATTGTCTGTGTTGGTGGAGAAGGGTCCTGCAGGGCTAAGTGATTAGGGTGGCAGACTCTCATCTAAGAAGTTTGGGGTTGCTGGTTCAAATCCTGGCTGCCTCACTGCTGATCACTTGAGACATGACATTTTATCCTTGCTTAAGTACTAGTGATAATCAGGAAGAACATGAACAAATGAAATTCAACAGGTTTAAAATTCTGGTTAAGACCATTGTGTTAGTGCATACTTAAATTTGGCTTACATGAGGTTAGGTTTGGGTGGGCGCTGAAAAATGATGGATAGCGACTGTCAATCAAAGAATTAATTGACAAGTCAAATCATTTATTTAGACTTGAAGTGACCTTTGACAGTGGCTAACACTCGTGCGGTGGATTTTTGTTGTTAATGCACTAATTGTTGTAATTTCTTCATTTTAGACAATGTTTTCTACCCAGAATGTTGAAAAAATCTTAAATTTCATAAACTTTAAATTGTCGTCTGCAACTCCTTTCAATTGGGACCAGTCTAAGATTTTGCCATCTGGTAATGGGTTAATAAGAATGATCCTTGGGTGAAGTTAACTTACCTGCAGACACATCTCTTGATATAACATAGCCCTTGAAAACTGATAGATAAAGGTTTGCAAATTTGGGCTACGATTCAGTAACATCAAAATGCAAGTTATTTTGGGTGAGACAAACAGAAGCTTTGAAATGGCATCCGTTGTGAAAATTTAATGCTTTAAAATGCTAGAGACAGAAGAATTTAGATGTTTACTTTCCTGAGATAAAACAAAAGCAAAGTTAAAATTCATTTACCTGATACCTTGTAATGATAATTTCTTTGGTATGGAATGTAAGCATTAGTTAACACTTTCAAAACGAATAGGAAACAATCACGGAAAAAGAGAAAATAGGAAAATACAAACATTTGGAGTTGTTCAATATAAATTGATATATCGAGATCTAAAATGAATATGGAATATGTTTACAGTTACAAATATTTTATTGGTCTTGATAGTCAGCATACTTAATAAATAACAAATTTAAAATGTGATATAGTCCTGTATGTTTTAGCTTAAGTGTGTCTACATATCTAATGTATGAAAAAATGATCTGCCATGAAATATGTTAAGGTAATGAAATTTATCTCTCGTGGATGAAAATAGATATTACATTTGTTTAATTGACCCTAGCTATGCTAAACTTGGAATATTCCTGTTTTGGCAGGAGGTATAGACTAAGTTTAGATTACATGTGCAATCTGATCTTAGTCTACACCTCCTGTTTTACCAATTTAAGTAAGAGTGTTTTTTTATAAGATAAATCATCAAAATAGATATTAAAACAAATTGATCATTTCCAGGGCTTTCAGCCCTTTGACCCTAATAAAATTCTCTAGAGGATTTCAAGAATGATTTTTTTCAACTAAATATACTTATATGAATAAATGTGGGGAGGAGCTACTCCAACCCCTCCCCTGTTCCCTCACGGAACTTGGTAATTATCGTAAAAAGAAACTACCTGTATGTTACAATTCTTCTTCAGCATTATTTCTAAGTATAATAAAACTTGTATTCAGTGACCACTCAAGGCACAACCAAAAAGTGGTCACTGAATAGAATGATCACTTAACCCATTCCCTCCATTTTACGCACCTCAAGAAAAAAGCTTTGGAAAACATAGTGGAAAATGAAGAAATTGCTTGTATCAAGTAATTTCTGCATTATCTTTAATGTTTTCTATACAAAAGAGCGAAAACAATTGAAATTTCTTCAATTTGAAATTGTCGTCTGGAGCTTCTTTCAATTGGGACCATTTTGAAATTTTGCCGTGTTGGAATGGGTTACTACATTTTTCATGACATGATAATGATGGATCGATTTGCTTACATAGACAAATTAAATATTCTCACTCAGTCCTATGTTGTTTGAACTTATTAGAGTTGTCTAGTTGAGATGATTCTAATGAGTTCAAACAAAATGGGATTTAGTTAACATATGCTTTATTAGCAATTCTTCAATTTCTCAATTGTTTATGCTGGTTTGAAAGGGAATTTTGATTAAAGTTGCTTAAACAAGAATATTTGCTGTACATTTGGTAAGCATTATCATATTCCCAACTGGGGGATATATCAATTTTGTTTCACCATGTCTGTCTGTCATTTCGTTTGTCATTCTATGCATCTGTAAACTTTTGTTTCTATGCTCTTACTTTAGAACCAATTGACATACAACCATGGAACTTCTTACAACTGCTGCCAATTATCCAAGGAAGTACCATATTAGTTTGGGGTCACATAGGTCAAATGTCAAGGTCACAGTTGTGCTTTCATTGAAAATTGTTTTTATGCTCAAGTTCATTTGCAATTTGACATGACTTTTAAATTTTTGTTGAGCCCGCTTGTGGTGAGCGAGACATAGTTGTCGCTTTGACAAGTCGGTGTATGTGCCTTAGTCTGTTAGTTAGTTCACCAGTCCATCCATCCAAATTTGACAATTACTCCTACATTTATGGATGGAGTTCAAAATAACTTGGCTCAATTACTCTCCATTGTTAGTAGATGTGCCATTTGAAAGAATTTTTGGGATAGTTCTAATGCCAAGGTCAAAGCTCAAGGTCATACACTAAAATTGTGTTTGTCAGGATAATTACTCTTACATTTATGGATGAATTTCAAAATAACTTGGCACAATTATTCTCCATCATGATTTGATGTGCCATTTGAAAGAATTTTTGGGATTGTTCTAATGTCAAGGTCACAGCTCAAGGTCAAACACTAAAATTGTGATTGTCAAGAGCTTTTTGCCATTTTGGATGGATTTCAAAATAAATTGGCACAGTTATTCTCCATCATGACTAGATGTGCCATTCTAAAGAATTTTGTGGATAGCTTCAGGTTCAAGGTCAAAGCTCAATGTCAAACACTAAAATTGTGCTTGTCCAGAGCATTATGCCTACAAAACTTTACAGGCTTGACAGCAGTTGTTCTGGGACAACCATCTAGTATACAAATGTTTTCCATGACCAGAGGAGTTGCAAAATTGTTTTGGGGTCATTTAGGTCAAAGGTCCACTGTGCTACTTGAATGACAAAATGGTGACAGGGGTAAAAAGCTACTTTTCCCCTCAATTCTCGTTTTCTAGCGACTTCAGTGAGCTTCAAATAGTCTAGAATGATTTGACCATTATCTAGCCTGTTAACCATTGTTAACCCTTATCATGCTGAATAAAATCCTCCTTCAGAATTGTATTAAAATCAAAAGGCTAAAAGCTCTGGAATGCCCAGATATTGTGGGTCAATATTCTTTGTTAATCAATTATACATACAATTCTGAAGTGAAAATGCCAAACAGGTGGTTTAGACTAGGATCAGACTGCACATATACCTCTATACCTCCTGCCCAAGCAGGAATTTTCCAGGTTCAGCATGACAAAGGTTAAGTGAACCATTAAAGATAACCTTTTTTGGAATGTCACTTTATTGTGGGGTGAAATTCAACACCTAAAATGTCTTTTAAGAAGTTACAATAGAACAATAGGACATGGTTTTGTTTTGGAGATCTTTTTTTTTCTTTGTCAAAGAAGTAAATACAAAGTATGTCAATAAAGTTCATTACGATAATCCTTTTCGAATATCCTATCACCAGACAACTAAATTTTAGAATCATCGAAATAGTAAGAAGCTTCAGACAATAAATTTGATTGTTCTGTTATGAAGACAGAAAAATTGTGTATACCAAAGAAACTACTTGACATTTTGCTAGCAAATTCTCCTTTACTAACTTTGTTTCACCACACATTTTTCTTTAGTAGTGTAAAAGGGTGAGATTGTGAGAGAATGGGTTTAAGCATGATGAAAAAAGACATGACAACAAGGCAAAGGACCTTCATGGAAGCTCATAACCTTTTCCCATACTTTCCCTTGTTTTTACGCCTTTATGATTTTTCCCATTTAGAAAACATTGTAGGAAAAGGTGGAATTGCTTGTAACAAGCAATTTCTTTTTCCCAATGATGTTATTCTACCCGATTTGATAGTTACATTTCGGATTAAGACAGGAAAGAGCCTGTTCCCACACAAAGACGCTTTTAAACACCCCTCAATATAAAAAGCTTTTGAAAACATTGTGGATAATGAAGAAATTGCTTGGTACAAGTAATATCTTCATTATCCACAATGTTTTCTATCCCAAAAGATGAAAAAAATTAAAATTCCATCAACTTCAAACTGTTGTCTGCAGCTTCTTTCAATTTGGACCAGTCTAAAATTTTGTCGTGTGGGAATGGGTTAAGACAGGAAAGAGTTAAAGTGGCTCTTGCACAGATTGTGAAAGACAAATTTTGGATATCAAGTTCCGAATTTCTGACTTGTAATGAAAATGACATTTCAAAACGAAGCCAATATTTTTCGTGTTACAAGATGCCATATAGCTTAACAAAATTTAAGCTGCCGTCATAGCGCTGTTGGTAAAAAAGTGAGGTCCCGACGGCGGCATTCATCCTTTCCGTCTATTTGTCTCTCACCAATGGGTCGATAATCGTAGACCTATGTGGGATAGCAGCTGGAGGCTAGGAAAGGATGTTATGGTAGTGCTGGTGTGGGAAATACTAGGATTCCATTGTTAGGTGCTCCAGCCGCCGCGATATAACTGAAAGATTGTTGAAAGTGGTGTAAAACCCCATTCAAACAAATAAAACAACAAAATTTAATTTGTCTGGTAAATACGTTATCTGTCAATTGCACCAAAAGTTATCTCATTTGTGGTTTCCATGTGGTATTAACCCTTGTCATGCTGAACCCGGAATATTTCGGTTTTGACAGGAGATGTAAACCAAGATCAGCCTGCACATAAATGCAGTCTGATCTTGGTCTACACCTCCTGCTTGTAATTTTCCTGCCAGAGCTGTTTAATGAAATAGATTTCCAAAAGAAATATTGATTTTTTTCAACAAGTTCTATCAATGCTTTCAGCCCTTTGATTTTACAGCAATTCAGCAAGGTAATTTATACTGCATGACAAAATTAATTATGTAATAAAGCAATAAAAGCTACATATCCAATGTTATGCTAAAAAGATTTATCTTTTGGCTGTTTGAGGGTTACAACCAATTTCAACAGTATTTCAGCTATCTTGCCTAACCATAGCTAAAGCCCTTTGTTTCTCACACTAGAACAACCACAACATAATTAGCCCAAACTACTCAAAAATTGCCTACATAGGTGCAGTTTATCATTTGCTTATTGTTTAGGAACAAATGATGCATATAATTTGTTGCAATGACTTTTGTCAAATTTAGAGAAAATCAATGAAGTCTTATAGTTGTTATAGGTAGTTATTTGTTAACTCATTCCTGAACAATAACACTTCTTGATGCTGCTTACACCCCCCACCCCCATTGCAAACACAAAGATTTTCTAAATTTCATCATTAGGTCAAACCAGTCTAACTTTAAATTGTTGTCTGCAACTCCTTTCTATTTGGACCAGTCTAAAATTTTGTCATCTGGTTGTGCGTTTAACAAATAATCTGGTGTTATTCATAGTAAAGAACGATTAGACCAAAATCTAGCATAATGAAGTTTACGATATAACATCTAGTAATTACAACTTGTCAATATCGACTTATTGAATTTTTGTAATCAATAAACGGTGTTGAATATCAAACAAAACAATGGTTATGACATACTTTACCCTCCTGCACAATCCCTCTTTTTTACGCCCCCTAAGAAAAGACTTTAGGAAAACAAGGTTGAAAATGAAGACAATACCTGACTCAACTTAAAGTATAAAATGTTCGTTTGAGTGTATTTTTCGGCACTTGGTATTTTTTTCTTATCTAAGTTTCAGAAACATCGATACCTCCCTTTAAGACAGTAAGTATTATGATTAACCCGCGATATGTTCCCTGATCTTAATCTACACTACCAGCTTGTCCCTTTTTAAAGCAAAATGAATTGAGGAAAAATTAAGGTATTGCAGCACTTTCAGCCCTTTTATTCTTATACAGTTCTGTGAAGAAGGAAGTCTTTATTCAAAATGAGCTGCACTTAACTCATTCCCACACAATCTGGCCTTTTCACGCACCTCAAGAATAAAGGTGGAGAAAACATTGTGGAAAATGAAGAAATTGCTTGTTTAAAGCAATTTCTTCATTATTCAAATTGTTTTCTACCCATGAAAAACAAGATTTTTAAGACTTCATCAACTTCAATATGTTTTCTGGAACACCTTTGAATTTGGACTAGTCAAAAGTTTTGTTGTGTGGGAATGTGTTAAATGTGCAATTTTAATCTTATTATCTCACTAGCTTCATAATCTTTAAAATTTTATCTTTCACGCAAAATTCAGTCTAACCTCAATGGGTCAAAATTGCGCTGCAGGCTGGTTTTCAAAATCTAGAATGGTCATTCTATTTAGCTATGAATTCAATATTGATATACCAACTGTGCTACAAGCAGTTTCTCCTTTTTCCACTGTTTTTCAAGGTTGTATTTCTTCAGGGCATCAGAAAAGCTCATTAAGTGGTAATTCTTGGACAAAATTTAATGATACTGTTGATTTTAGCATTCATATTGCCAATTAATTTTTTTTATAGTATAACAAATGTTTGGGTACATTTGAAAATTAACACAATGTTGACCAGATAAATTAGGTGTGGTATCATTGACTTTGATTTGTGAAGCACTTGAGGCTTGTTTGCTCTTCCTTTCATCTCTGGGATCTTTAAATCCGGATTTTTGTCGGTTTAATTTGTCCACTACAATGGAGAAACTCAGCCCATTCCCACACAGTGAGGCATTCAATTGGGAAAACATTGTGTTAAATGAAGAAATTGCTTGTAACAAGCAATTTCTTCTTTTTCCACAATGTTACCGACCGAGAAAATTGAAAAATCTGAAATTTCGTAAATTTAAGATTGTCTTCTGCAAAATTTTGTCGTATGGTAGTGGGTTAACATTGTTCTGATAATACCTTTTGAATATTTGAAAAAATCATTTGACCCATTACCAGATAACAAAAATTCAGACTGGTCCAACATTGAAAAAGCTGCACACAGTCAACAATTTAAGGTCGATGCAATTTTAAAAATCCCAGGGTAGAAAACATTGTGGATGATGAAGGAATTGCATGTAACTAGCAATTTCTTCATTATCCACAATGTTTTCCACCTCAAAATAAATTGCATTACAATCAAAAGGCTGAAAGCACTGGAATTACCAATTATGGGTATATTTGAAAGTTTATTTTATAAACACTTCTAGCTTAAAAAGGACAAGCATGTGGTGTAGACTAAGATTAGATTGATTGATTGAATTGGGTTTAACGCCACTTTTAACAGTATTTCAGTCATATTGTGTAGGCTGGAGCAGACTGAGGTTAGACTCATCTGCTAAATCAGGAATATTCCAGACACTGCATAATAGGGTTTTAAAACCCTGTAATTTGCACCTTAGGAATTAAAGAAAAGTGAAACTCCTTTTTGTCATTAAGTGGCACGATGATCCCTCTGGTTGTAGCAAAACACAGTGGATGTCATTTAGCTGTTGTGACATCTCTTTTTAATCACTTTGAAGCAATCTATCACAACAGTATAGATTAATGCCCGAAGTCAGTGTATTATTGAATTGCTTGAAAATGATATATTTGTTACTATGTACATCTTTGGTGGTACCTCATCAATCTATCTAACTTTAAGTTTGGTCTAACTGGTTCCCTGTTTCAATGATTATTTATTTGTTGACCCTTGTCATGCTTATCCAGGAATATTCCTGTTTTTGGCAGGAGGCATAGACAAAGATCAGCCTGCACATATGTGCAGTCTGATCTTAGTCTATACCACTTGCTTTTCCATTTTAAGCCAGAGTTGTTTATAAAATGAATTTTCAAAATAAATATGAACCCACAATTAGAGCTTTCCAGTGATTTCAGCCCTTAGATTTTTCTTTTTATTCTTAAGTGGAACTTATTCAGCATGACATGGGTTAATCCTTGTCATCCTGAATAATTGTTTGTTTGAATGGGGTCTTACGCTGCTTTCAACAATCTTTCAGTTATATCGCGGCGGCTGGAGCACCTAACAATGGAATCCTGGTATTTCTCACACCAGTACTACCGTTACATCCTTTCCTAGCCTCCAGCTGCTATCCCACATAGGTCTACGAGTCATGCTGAATAAAATCCTCCATAGAATTACATTAAAATCAAAAGGCTGAACGTACTTAAAGCACTAATTGTGGGCTAATATTCACTTTAAAAACAAGATTGGTTGAAGTGGGGACAAGCAGGTGGTGTAGATAAAAATCAGACTGCACATATGGGTTTAGCATGGCTAGGTTGAATATGTACAATTTTGGCTTAAAGTTTCTTTTTCTCTAGCTGTTTTCCTCTGTTTTACAATATGAGCTAGTGAGACATAAGGGAAGTAATTTAGGGAATGAAATGTAAAGTATTTATCTTAGTTTCTTTCCAACCCACGCTCACTAACAGTCATTGGAGACTGGTTTTTCAATTCAGTGTATTGTAACAATCAATTTCTTCACTTTCTTAAATGTTTTTCAAAGCCTTTTTTCTTGAAAGGCATAAAAAAGTAGGATCGTGTGGAAATGGATTAATGTAGGTCAGATTTAGGACACGATTATGAATGTTTATGTGATGTAAAAAATGCTGGTCATGAGTATGTTACTTGTACGGCAATTCTCCTGTTAGGTCCTTCTGGTGAAGCCCCAGCGGCGGCACATATCCTTTCCAACATTTGTCTCTCACCAATGGATGGATAATCGTAAACCTAAGTAGGATAGCAGCTTGGGGCTAGGAATGGATGTAGTGGTAGTACTGGTGTGAGAAATACCAGGAATCTATTGTTAGGTGCCCCAGCTGCGCGAAATGTCTGAAATAATTTTGAAAGCGGCGTTAGACCAAATTCAATCAATCAATAAAACATTCTGGTCAAGAGTTGGGGACAAGTAGGTCATTAAGTAGGTCAAATATCATGTTTTCATAAATCAAGGTAATTGACATGGACAGGTACATTATTGTGAATATCATCACCTTGTTGTTTATCAGGTTGTCAGAAATGTCTTGCAGAAATCTACAAAATGCTTCTCTCTTCTTCCTGAATATTATTTTCTTGTTGATGCCGAATGCTTCTGAATTGGAATTGTTAATCCTTTCCTGTTCTGCGAAATTTTACACCTCTCCAAATCCCAGATTTTGCAGACGAAAATTGACATTGGATTTAATTTGAAAGTTATCCATCCAGTAGGGTAGAAAATATTGTGGAAAAAGAAGAAATTGCTTGTTGCAAGCAATTTCTTCTTTTTCTACAATGTTTTCTCAATCAAAGAATCATCAGGGATTGTACAGGAAAGGGTTAAAGTAAGTCTAGACATAATTCAATACAACTTTTGGATTTCAACCGAATTTCATTTTCATTTCAAATTTCAAGAATGTTCATTTGGAAGCCCATCAGAGCCTGGTAAGCTAAGTTGGTAAGTGCGATGTGCTCTAGAAACCAGGGTTTGTTAGTTTGAACCCAGGCTTAGCCTAAATTATTTCAGACATTTGACATTATTATACCCCCGCAAAACGAATGTTTCCAGGGTAAACTGGAATCAGCCTGTCTGTGTGTGTGTCTGTGTACAAAATACTACCAGTTTTGTGTCGCAAACTCCTCCTTCAGTTTAGCTTCAATACCATTGAAACTTTATACAAAGTTTAACGACATGTTGAAGTTTTGCAAGATGCAATTTTGAAGTCTTAATTCCCCCTGGTTCAAGAATTATCTCCCCTTGAACCTAGACATTATTTATGCTTTGTAGACATATAGAGCTAATCATACTACCAATTTTGTGTGACGAACTCCTTCTTTCTAGAAAAGCAAAGTCAGTAGCTATGTCCTTGTATTGTTAAAGTTCTCATTACACTGAAAGCACTTGCGTGAGTATTATACTGTGACAAGTTCTAGTTCAACAAGACATGATTCTTAGTTTCCAGTCTTAATTGTTGAATACAGACTTACAATTTGAGGATGATTGTTCATTCAATCACAAGAAGTTACCCCATTTCCAAGAAACCATTGTTTTTAAGGTGGGTTTTCCTTCAAAACGGATCATATTTATTTGAAATATTGATTATAATTGACTTCTGCCATATAACTTAACCCTTTCCTGCACAAACACTTCACTGTGATTTTATACTTGAGAAAACATTGTGGAAAAAGAAGAAATTGCTTGTAAAAAGCAATTTGTTATTTTCCACAATATTTTGTACAACATAGGATGGTTTAATTTCAAATGGCATCCAATATTCATTCTTGTCTGCAACCTTTTTCAAGGAGGACAAGTCTGACCAATTCCCACTCAATGACACTTTTTGACACCCCTTAAGATGCCAAAAATGGGAAAACATTGTGCAAAATGAAGAAATTGCTTGTATCAAGCAATTTTGCAATGTTTTCTACCCAACATTTGAAAACATCTAAATTTTAATAAAGTTAAGATTGTAGTCTACAACTTCTTTCAATTTGGACAAGTCTAGAATTTTCTTGTGTGGTAATGGATTAAGTATTTGATTTAGATAATTTCCTGACAATCCGTTTCAGAGGAATGGCCAGGGTCACATTATTGTTGATGTCCTTCATTTCTTAGAGCAGTAATGTAAAGGTAAATGTAGTAACAGTAAAACATTTATAGGTATAACAATTTGAATGGTGAAACAGATGTTGGTGCATGCTGGGAAATATAAACTTGTTATTCCAGGGATATGATAACTAAACTAGTTAACTTTCTTGTTTTGATGAGTATTAAATGTTGAAATGGATAATAAGTTAAAGATGTAAGACTTAATGATTTGTTTGTTCTAATGGGATTAAACAGGATTAATAAGTAGTATTAGTATAATGAAGTTGGATTGCGTTTTACAAGATCGCAGTGGCTCTGAGTCCACAGTGAAATCTTTACAGCAGTCTGATTTCATTAAATTGATCCTTGGGTGACCCTTTATCAGATTCCTTCAAAGAATTAAGATTGGACAGAAAACATGGATTTAATGGACAGGGCTAATTTCCATATATGGTAAAAGCTTGAAAATCTTCTTCTCAGAAACCATTGCAATGATCCTTTCGTGACCCCTTAGTAGATTGCTAAAAAAAGAATTGATTGTAAACATTGATCTAATGGATTGGGCTAAGTTCCATATATAGTAAACAGCGAAAACCTGCAATCTTCTCAAATTACAAACGATCATAAGTTTTTAACAAAATTTGACAAAATGATCCTTTGGTGACCCTTTTGTTAGATTCTTTCATAAAATATGGCTTTTATGGGGGGGAGGGGGGGGGAGGGTCGGAGTAGTGTGGCTTGTCTCCATAAGAGGAATATAGTGAAATTTTGAGTATCCTATTCTTGCAAAGTGCAGGATGGTTTTCAACCAAATTTCTCCGGAGTGATTCAGGCTGGTCGAGCGAATCAGGCGCTAAAGTGCCTCTAGTTTGGTTTTCCCGCAAAAAATTTAATTTACTCAGTTGAAACTGTGGGTTGAGACATGTTCCTCCTTAATTGTCTGATATAAGGCGTAAAATTCATCTGAAGAGAAATAGATAGCAGATTTTATAATTTATTTCCGGATTTAAATGATAACCCGAGATAATCCGGGCTGTTTATGGCAGTTTTATCATAATTCATTCAACCCTTGTCATGCTTAATAAAATTCTCTATAAAATTCCATTAAATTCAAAGGGCTTAAAACCCTGGAAATGGCAAATTTTTGGACTGGCCCTAACTGGAAGAAGCTGCAGATAACAATTTCAAGTTGATGGATTTTTTTTCATCTTTTTTGGTAGAAAACATTTTAGATAATGAAGAAATTGCTTTATACAAGGGATTTCTTCACTTTTCACAATATCTTCCAAAACTTTTTTCTTGAGGAGCAGAAAAAGGAGGGATTATGTGGGATTGGGTTAAAAGGGACTAGCAGGTGATGTAGACAAAGATCCTACAAAACAGGGATATTTAGGCTCACCATGACATGGGTAAAGATATTTTGGTTACAGTTCTTTGTTTGAGCTCCGCTGTATTGGGAGAAAAACCTGAAGTATTGATCAAGCCAGTAAGCTTTGTCATGGTCTACACATGAAAACTGTGACATTTTTAATATTTCTGCTGGTATTGATATGAATCTGGGAATATGACTGTGTTCACCATCAAAGAACAATGAACCTATTACCATTTTTAGATTGGTCCAAATTGAAACGAGTTGCAGACAACAATTTGGAGTTTGTGAAATTTTAAATTTTCAACTTGTTTCAAGCAATTTATTCATTTTTTCTGCATTGTATTCTACCCACTCGATATCTGTATCTGCTATCAATTTGGACCAGTCTAAAATTGTCGTCTGATAATGGATTAAAACCCTAAAAAATGTGAGTCAGCAGATGAGCATGTTAAAAGATGAGTAAGTATGTAACCTTGCCAAGAAACATGACATAAGTAAGCCAGATCAGTGACCTGGTTGGCCTGAAAGGATATATCACTGACACTGATTGTAACCTTTATAGCCAGTTAGGCGGTTACATAGTTATTGTGATCTTACATCTCCCACAGTTCATCCTTGTTCCTTTTCTCACAATGTTTTTGACATTTTTTATGGTTATGAAGTGGAAGGGGTTGCATTGGTTTCACTATGACTGTCTGTAGACTTTTACCTTTCCATGCTTAACTCTAGAACCAATTGACCTTTAACCCAATTGTTGTCCATGATCCATGAATGTGCCCTGTTGGTTTTGGTACACATAGGTTAAAGGTCAAGGACACAGTTGTACATTGAATAAAATCTATCTGTGCTCAAACTCATAAGCCATTTGACCTATGACCTTGAAACTTTATACAAATGTTATCAGTGACCCATAGGAGGTACCTTATTGTTTTCAGCTAACATAGGTCAAAGGTCAACTGTGTTACCTTTGTGACAAAAATGCTAGTGGTGGGTATAAATCTTCTTTGCCATGATTCTAGTTCAATTTGCTTGTCAATTTAAACTTTCTGTAATTGAATTGTTAACCCATTACTTCACATTGACGCTTTCTGATGCTCTGAAGAAATATGATCCAGGAGAACTTGGTGAGAAATTGAGCAATTCCTCCCTTTCTCACAATGCTATTTTTCACTCACTTACTTTGTAATTTTAGGACATTTTTTGTTGTCTAGTAATGGGTTAACCCATTCCCACACTACAATATTTTAGACTGGTCCAAATTGAAAGTAGTTTGCAGACATAATTTGCAAGTTTATGAATTTTTTTCATTTTTTCAACTTTCCGGATAGAAAACGTATAAAATGAAGAAATTGCTAGTTACAAGCAATTTCTTCATTTTACACAATGTTCAAGAGGTGTCCAAAAGCGTCACTGTGTTGGGATGGGTTAAAGAAACAAAGTCAGCCATTCTCAGTGATAAAAGGACACCAGAGCACCTGCGTATGCTGTCTTGATCACTGCTACTAATACACAATTTGGTCCAGTCTAAAATTTTATTGTCCTGTAACGGGATAACCCAACACAAGCCCTCTTTTTATATCCCTCAAGAAAAATACTTACGAAAATATTGCTGAAACGGAGAAGTTGCCTGTCACAGGCAATTTCTACATTATTGCCAGTTTTTCTACACATTACAAGAACTTTTAAAATTCCAGCAATTAGAAAGTATGTTCTTTCTAATATTTTTTTGTCTGGTACTGTGTTAACCCATTCTCACAAAATGATACTTTTGGACACCCCTCGAGATAGATAATTGAAAAACATTGTGTAAAGTGAAGAAATTGCTTGAAACAAGCAATTTCTTCATTTTACACAATGTTTTCTACCCAGAAAGTTGAAAAATCTATAATTTCATAAACTTGAAATTGTTGTCTGCAACTCCTTTCAGTTTGGACCAGTCTAAAGTTTTATTGTCTGGTAATGGGTTAAAGAGACACAGTAAGCCACTCTCAGTGATAAAAGAATACACTAGAACACCTGTCTATGCTAATTGTCTGGATCACTGCTACCAGGTAACACGGCTACCAGGTAATACACTCTCCCTCACAAAGAATTCTTATTGATTTTCCCTTTCTGCTGTTGGTCTGTCTCCCAGGCTGTCAGTGAGTGTAAATAAGGTACATCACTCATAGTTCACATTTTATCTCTTGAAATTACCTCCCTTTTCCAATAACATGACAACCCATTCTCAGACAACAAAATTTAAGACTGTTCCAAATTCAAAGAAGCTGCCATCGACATTTGAAATAGTGCTAGAATTGAAAAATAAGTGCCAAACAGGGTAAAGAACATTTTTAGAAAAGGAGAAATTGCTTGTAATTATGATCATATTTCTTCAGGGTGTCAGTGAGTGTCATTGCGCGGTAATGAAATCAGCTTAGTTCAATGCTAACTGTATGTGTTTCACAAATACAGTCATGTCAGTGAGACTGGGGCTCAGTCTACCTTTCAGCTGCAGATATGAAAATGGATGCGAAACGTCATGACAAATTTTTTTTGCAGATTGCATTTTAGAGTCCAATTAAAGTGCAAAAAACAGGTAATAAATAGGGTTAGATTACTCATTACAAAGTTTTCCATTGTCATTTTTCCTAAGTTTTTAGCTCTACTGGCCGAAGGCCACTAGAGCTATAGCGATGGCTTTTTCCCGTCCGGCGTCTGGCCGTCCGTGCGTCGTCCGTCCTTTAAACTTTTCCTTGTTTGCCCGATAAAGTCCATAGTTTTCATCGGATTCTCTTCAAACTTTCACAGTATGATTGTACAATCATAAGGATCGTTCCTTTCGAAATTGGGACAGATCCGTCAAGAAACACGGGAAAAGGGGCCTAATTAAAACTTAATTAAAAAATCTTCGTTTACGCGATAAAGTCCACAGGATCGTTCCTTTCGAAAATGGGTATGATCCGTCAAGAAACAAGGGAAAAGGGGCCTTATGAAATTTAATTAAAAATTCAATTAAAAATCCTTGTTTGCGCCATAGAGTCCACAGTTTTCATCTGATTCTCTTCAAACTTTCTCAGAATGATTGTACCATCATAAGGATTGTTGCTTTCGAAAATGGGTATGATCCGTCAAGAAACACGGGGAAAAAGGGCCTTATGAAAATTTAATTAAAAAATCCTCATTTGTGCGATAGAGTCCACAGTTTTCATCAGATTCTCTTCAAACTTTCACAGAATGATTGTACCTTCATAAGGATCGTTCCTTTTGAAAATGGGTATGATCCGTCAAGAAACACGGGAAAAGGGGCCTTATGAAAATTCATTAAAAATCCTCGTTTACGCGATAGAATTCACAGTTTTCATTGGATTCTCTTCAAACTTTCTCAGAATGATTGTACCAACATAAGGATCGTTCCTTTCAAAAATGGGTATGATCCGTCAAGAAACATGGGAAAAGAGGCCTTATGAAAATTTAATTAAAAATCCTCGCTTACGCGATAGAGTCCACAGTTTTCATTGGATTCTCTTCAAACTTTCACAGAATGATTGAACCAACATAAGGATCGTTCCTTTTGAAATTGGGTATGATCTGTCAAGAAACATGGGAAAAGGGGCCTTATGAAAATTCAATTAAAAACTCCATTAAAAAACCTCGTTTACAAGATAGTGTCAACAGTTTTCATCGGATTCTCTTCAAACTTTCTCAGAATTATTGTACCAACATAAGGATCGTTCCTTTCGAAAATGGGTCTGATCTGTCATGAAACAGGGGAAAGGGGCCTTATGAAAATTTGATTAAAATATTCTTGTTAACACTCTCGAGTCCACAGTTTTCATCAGATTGTATTTAAACTTTGACAGAATGATTGTATCATCATAAGGAATGTTCCTTAGGGAATTTTGTCAGATCCATCTGGAAACATGGGAAAAGGGGCCTTATGAAAATTTAATCGAAAAATCTTTTAAGAAATACTCTTTAACACTCTGGAGTCAATAGTTTTCATCGGATTCCCTTCAAACTTTCACAGAATGATTGTACTATCATAAGGATTATTCCTTTTGAAATTTGGTATGATCCTTCAAGAAACACAGGAAAAAGGGGCCTTATGAAATGTTTAATAAAAAATTCTCATTAATAATCTAGAGCCAACAATTTACAATGGATTCTCTTCAAACTTTCACAGAATGATTGTACCATCATAAGGATTGTACCTTTTGGAATCGGATATGATTCCTCAAGAAACATAGGAAAAGGGGCCTTATTAAAATTTAATTCAAAGATCTTTGTTAACACTTTAGAGTCCACAGTTTTCATCTGATTGACTTCAAACTTTCACAGAATGATTGTACCTTCATAAGAATTGTTCCTTTCAAAATTTGGTATGATCAGTCAAGGACTTCAAACTTTCACATAATGATTGTACCATCATAAGGATTGTTCCTTTCAAATTGGGTACGATCCATTGAGAAACATAGGAAAATTCAATTAAAAAATCTTAATTAATGCTTGTAAGTCCACAGATGAGATGGGGTTGTCTTTATACTCAAACAGAATAATTATACTTTTGTAAGAAGAGTTCCCTTTGGAATTGGTTCAGATCCATCAAGTAACATGGGAAAAGGGGCTATATGAAAGTTCAATTAATAAAACCCTGTTAACACAATAAAGTCCACAGCTTTGATCAGATTTTGTTGAAACTTTCACAGAATGATTGGAAGGTCATAACTATCATTCTTTTCATAACAGGGTTTGAACTGTCAAGAAGCACAGGAAAAGGGGCCTTATGAAAATTTCATTTATAAATCCTTGTTACAAAGTCCAGAGCTTTCATCGGATTTTCTTCAAACATTCACAGAATAATTGTACAATAATAATGATTGTTGATGTTTGCATTAGACCTGATCCATCAAGTATAACAGGAAAAGGAGCATTATGAAATTTAATTTTAAAATCATTGTACCACAATAAAGTCAACAGTTTTTATCAGATTCTGTTAAAACTTTCACAGAATGATTATTCCATCATGAGGATTCTTTCTTTTCAAATTAGGCGTGATCTGTCTAGTATCATGGGAAAAGGGGCCTTTAGAGAATTTTATCTATAATCCTTGTAACCAAGTCTAGAGCTTTCAATGGATTTTATTCAAACCTTCACAGAATCATTGTACAATAATCACGATTGTTGAGGCTGACATGAGACCTGATCCCTTAAGTATCAGAGGAAAAGGAGCATTATGAAAATTTTATTTTAAAAATTTGACACCAAGATAAAGTCTGCAGTTTTCATAAGATTCTGTTCAAACTTTCACAGAATGTTTGTACCATCATAAGGATTGTTTCTTTCCAAATTGGGCCTGATCTGTCTAGTATCATAGGAAAAGGGGCTGTATGAAAAATTATTACCAAATCCTCATAAACACAACAATGCCCTCAGTCTTTATCAGAATCTCTTCAAACTTTAATAGAATGATTGTACCATCATTTGGATTGTTCCTTTGTAAATTAGGTCTGATTGGTTAAGTGACACAAGAAAAGGGACCTTATAAAAATTTTATTACAAAACATCATTATTACAATAAAGTCCTCAGTCTTTATCATTTTCTTCAAACTATCATTAGGATTGTTCCTTTGTACATTGGGTCTGATTTGTTAAGTTTCACGGAAAAAGGGGCCTTATGAAAATTTAGTTACAAAAATTCTTGACACAATTCAGTCCACTGTTTTCATTGATTCTCTTTAACTTTTAAAGAATGATTGTACCTTTAATAGAATTGTTCCTTTTGAAATTTGGTTTGTTCTGTAAAGTATCATGAGAAAAAGGGCCCTCTGAAGATTTCACTATAAACTCATTAACACAATAAATTCCACAGATTAAACAGATTGATTGTACCATCATTCCAATTGTTGATTTTGACAGTGGATCTGACTATAGCAAGGGTCACATAAAAAGGGGCCTTATGAAAAACTCTATTAAATATTCTGGTTAACACAATGATGTCCCTTGATTTCACCGGATTCACTTCAAAATTTCACAGAATGATTGTACAAATACTTAGATGGTTCTTTTCAGAACTGGGTACAATCCATCAAGTATCATGTAAAAAGGGGACATGTGATTTTTTTTTAAATATTCTAGTAAACATAGTGAATTCCCAATATTTCATCGGATTCACTTTTAACTTTCATAGAATGATAAAACCAACAGTAAAATATCACGGGAAAAGGGGCCTTATGAGGACTTGAATTTAATATCTTTGTTAACACAATAAAGTCAACAGTTTTATTGGATTCTCTTCAAAGATGCATGAAATAATTGTGGCATTCGAAACACAGGAAAAAGGGGCCTTACAGATTATCATTCAAAACATTCTTGTGTATGTGATGAAGATCACAATCATTATCAAGTTGTCTTTTGAATTTCACAGGACAATTGTCTGGTTGTAAGGAAAGTTCCTTTTGGAATGAAATTGATCCATCAGAAAACACAGAAAAAGGGGCCTTATTGATTTTCTTTCAAAACAATCCTGTTTATGTGATTAAGTCTACAATTATTGTCAGATTCTGATGAAATATTCACAGAATGATTGTAGGGTCATAAGGTAACTTTCTTTTGGAGATGGAGTGGATCCGTCATGAAACATGGGAAAAGGGGCCTTGAGGATTGTTGCTTAAAATGATAAAGGGGATAAAGCCCCCCCCTTTTTTTATGCATTCTTCTTTGAGCAATTAACTTCCTTAAATATCAGATTTCTTTAACGGAAAACTTGATAACCAGTAGAGCGTCTCAGGCCCTCATGGGCCTCTTGTTCATATGTTAGATCACCTGTGATGGCACATATCTTTTCCAATATTTGTCTCGCATCAATGGGTGTATACCGGTAATCATAAACGTAAGTATGATAGCAGCTGGAGGCTAGGAAAGGAGGTACTGGTGCAAGATTTACCAGGAATCCATTGTTAGGTGCTCAAGCCATTGCGATATTACTGAAAAATTATCAAAAGCGGCGTTAAACCCTGTTCAAACAAACTAAAATGCACAGTTTTTCCTCAGTTAGATCCAAGAATATATCTGTTTACTAGGGGGTATAGACAAAGATTAGGTTAAACATAAATGCAGTCAAAACCTACTGGTCGCTCTTGCGAGAGTTGTTTGAAAAAAAATGATTTCTAAACAAATATTGACCCTTCATAAGAGTCCTATCAGCCTAATGCAATTTTGAAAAATGAATTCATTCAGCCTATCCAGAGTAAACTTATCCCAAGGCACCATGTTCAAGGTCATGTCTTAGTATTAACCCTTGTCATGCTGAATCCGGAATTTTCCTGTTTTGGAAGGAGGTATAGACAGAGATCAGCCTGTACATATGTGCAGTCTGATCTTAGTCTACTCTACCTGTTTGTGCCTGTTTAGCAAGACACATTCATGAGAGAAATTTTCGAAATAATTCTTATCCAACCATTAGTGATTCCAGTGATGTCAACCCTTTGGTTCAAGCAATTTCTTTATTTTACACAATGTTTTTATCTAGGAAGTTGAAAAAATCTAAAATTTTGTCAATTTTGAATCGTCATCTGCAACTCCTTTCAATTTGGATCAGTATAAAATTTTGCGGTCAGGTAATGGGTTAAATGTTGTATGTCATTGGAAAAAAAATGCAGTACCAGAGCCATTTGGATCTAAGAAAACAAATATTCTTTCATAATTCTGCAGGCATTATTTAACATGAGAGGTAAAAGGGGTTTTTGCTGCAGTTTTGGCATTGTTGATGCTGATCAAAAGGATCTGTTAACATAATTAGCATAAAATGAAAGCTGAAAATGACAGCGAAAAATAAAATATAAATAAAATAGCAACTTCTTGGATTGTTTTAAAAAAGTCCTCTTCTATCTTTTAGAGGTAACTGTTTGCATTTTTCTATCTTTATTAAATTTCAATTAACCCATTATCAAATGGCAAAATATTAGACTGGTCCAAATAGAAAGGAGTTGCAGACAACTATTTAAAGTCTGATTTTTTTTGCAACATTCTTGGTAGAAATCATTGTGAAAAATGAGGAAATTGCTTGTTGCAAGCAGTTTCTTGATTTTACATATTGCTTTCCGAATTACTTTTCTTTCGTGGAATCAAAAAGCGCCATTGTTAGGGAATGGGTTAAGCCATTCCCACTTTCATTTTGACACCCTAGAGGAAACTTCTTTGGAAGTATAGTGGAATATTAATATTACAAACGCAATTTCTTCTTTTCCTACAATATTTTTTACCTAGAAGGCTAAAAATATTGAAAATTTCATCAACTTCAGATATTGTAGTCTGCACCTACTTGCAACTTATAGACCATGCAGTTTAAAATATTGACATCCAGTAATGAGTTATTTCAGTAATTGGTCTCTTTTTACAATTGTTAATTTATGCTGTTAAAATTTGCAAATAGGACAAAAATAGCAAAAATTGATCTTGGATGGGTTTTTATGTTCAGTTTTAACCCATTCCCACATAATCTCACTTTAAATACTCCTGAAGAAAAGACTTGAGGAAAACAAGTTTGAAAATGAAGATATTGCTTGTTAAGCAATTTCTTAATTTTCAACTTTTTTTTCCATGCAAAAAGACTGAGAAACTTGAAACTCTTTCAACTTGAAATAGTTGTCTGCAACGTCTTTGAATTTGCAGCAGTCTAAAACTTTGTGGTCAGGTTGTGGGTTAAAGACAAAGAAATGAGACAAAAATGGGGGTTAGGGAAAGAATGAGAGACAAAAAAGGTAACCTCAGGCAGAGATAGCGATCATTACTTACCCATTACCAAATGGCAAAAGTTTAATCTAGTCCAAATTGAAAGGAGTTGCAGATGACAATTTAAAGTCTACGAAAATTTAGATTTTGCAACTTTCTGATTTCTTGGTTCAAGAAATTTCTTCCTTAGCTCGGCTGTTTGGAGAAAACCTGAGGTATTGCGATAGCGTTGATGTTCTTGTCGTCATCATCGTCGTCGTGCGAAAAAAAAAAATTGACATTTTCTGATATAAGGTTCTACTAAAAGCATTCACTTGAAACATGGCACACTTGTTCACTATCAAAAGAGCAACCTACACTATCAAGGGGGATAACTAGATGCATTTTGCCCACTATCCAGCACCCAACAGCCGAGCATAGGCACCCATAGGCGGTGCTCTTGTTCTACACAATGTTATCTCAAATCTTTTTCTTCAGGGGCATCCAAAAGCAACATTTTATGGGAATGGGTTAACCCTTATCATGCTTAACCCATTCCCACACGACAAAATTTAAGACTGGTCCAAATTCTAAGAAGTTGCAGACGACAATCTCAAGTAGAAGAATCTTAAATTCTTTCGCCTTTTTGGATAGAAAACATTGTGGATAATGGAGAAATTGCTTGCAACAAGCAATTTCTTCATTTTCCACAATGTTTTCCAAAGCTTTATATTGGGGAGGCGTTTAAAAGTGTCACTGTGTGAGAAAGGGTTAATATAATCCTTTTTTAAACCTGCCTTGAAATCAATAGGCTAAAAGCACTGCAAGAAACAATGGCATGTAAATATTTCTTTTAAAAATCTACCTTTTTGATAAATGTGAAATAGAGGGGACGAACAGTTGGCATAGACAAAGATAAGACTGCATATTGTGCAGGCTGATCTTTGTCTATTCCTCCTGCTTAAATAGGATTATTCCGGGTTTAGCATTACAAGATTTAATAGTGTCATCAGAATCGGAAGTAACGTTAAGAAAAATAAAAAAAAAGGTGTTAAAGTGAAATATGTTTTGCTCTCAGCAGATTTGGAACAACCCCAAAATGTGTTTTACCTGTGTTTTAAGAGCACTTTGATGGGTTGATGGATTATTGTTGTTTCTGTATTCTTTATTGATCTGTGGATACTGTATGAATGGTGCTTTTTGCATGGGCAATTCTTATCTGCCCTCCCCCCTCTTTGTCTGTTTCTAGGCAGGTCTGTATATGTGAAAAACGCTTTAAATTGACAATAACTTGTAAATGGGAAGAGCTTTAACCCATTACAAGATGGCCAAATTTTAGACTGGTTCAAATTGAATGGAGTTGCAGATGAAAATTGAAAGCTTACAAAATTTAAGATTTTTCATCTTTCTTTGTAGAAAACGATGTGTAAAATGAAGAAATTGCGTGTTACAAGCAATTTCTTCATTTTACACAATGTTTTCCCAATTGTTTTTCTTGAGGGGCGTCCAAAAGCAGCACTTGTGGGAATGGGTTAAACGTTGAGACGTTAAACTGTGTGATTATGCTATCCATCGAGCATCTAAAAGAACCAGACGGAGATCTCAACAGTTTCATCCTGTATCCTTGCACTATCCCCCATAACAACTAACAGCTTTTTGGGGGCATCGCTCATATGGATATGTGCTTTGGTAGCAACGATAAATAAACTGAAATACACACAGACATAAGTGTATGGCTTCTGACAAGATATTTCTGTGGTTTGGTTTGAGGTTTTTTGCTGATACAAAGTTCTATTTAATCTGCTGAGGTCAAGGTCATGTTTCAAGGTAAAATTTCTCCAAATTGAAAACTGTAACATTGGCTATTGTATTTGATTTAACTGTAATTTTTATATATTTCATATTTCACATGTGTATTGCAAGATCTTTCTGTTGGAACCAAGATCAAGGTTAAATGTCAAGGTCATATTTACCAAAATTGTAATGGAAAATACTGAAGAAAGTGAAGAAATTTCTTGAAACAAGTAATTTCTTCACTCTCCACAATATTTTCTATCCTAACAGGCAGAGATTTTTAAAATTCCACCTTCACAATTATTGTCTGCATCTTCTTTGAATTCCTACCAGTCTAAAATTTTGTATTATGGGAATTTGTTTATTCTTTCTTATGAAACTGCTAGTTTCCACAATCTAACCATTTGATGTTTTGCATATTTTTAGACTGAGAAGCCTGTATCATGTGATGTCTCAACAGAAACGGATTTTAACCTTCACAATGGGGAACAGACTGAGGTTAGTAGGTCAAGGTCATGAAATTGAAACCTTTCCTGTTATCCAAAATTTTAGACCTGTCCAAATTCAAAGGTTTTGCAGGTGAAAATTTAAAGGGGATTTAATTTAGAAAATGACCATTTGGTAGGGTAGAAAATATTGTTGAAAAAGAAGAAATTGCTTGTTACAATTTCTTCTTTTTCTACAATGTTTTCTCAATTATGAAATCATGGTGACTAAAAAAAACAGGGATTGAACAGGAAAGGCTTAATTAGCACAAGATTAAACATTTCATCATTTTTAGCTCACCTGTCAAGTCCCTGTCGAGTCCATTGTGCGCCGTTTGTTGTCAACAATTAATATTACAACTCTAGATGTCTCACGATTTTGGCACATTTTCTCAACCTTTCTGAAAATGTTGGATAATTGGATCCTTATTAAAAATACTGTCAATTATTGACAAATATTATGGGGAAAAGGGGCCTTATTGACAATTTCCTTGTAACCACTCTACAGGCCCCAATTATGGCTTAATTTTTTTCAACATTCTTGAAAATATCTGGTTATTAGGTAGGACCCTATTGAAAATGGTAAGATTCTCTTATCAAGGGAAAAGGGGCTTAATGACCACTCTACAATCACAATTTTGGTTCAATCTTTCTCAGACTTGTAGTTAATGCTTGTTCTGTCATACAAGAAGATCCCTATTGAATATGGAGATGTTCCATTTCATATCAAATAAAGGAGAGGCCTAAACCCATTCCCACACAATGATCTTTTTTGACACCAAAAAGTGTCATTGTTTGGAAATGGGTTAAAACCCCAGTCAAACTTTAACCCTTTCCCGTCCAAATATGGGATTTTACGTTCCTGTAATTTTATACTCAAAAAACATTGTGGAAAAAGAAGAAATTGCTTGTAACAATCAATTTCTCCTTTTTTCACAATATTTTCTACCACATTGGATGGTTTCTTTTCAAATGGTATCCAGTTTTCATTGTCGTCTGCAACCTCTTTCAATTTGGACTAGTCTAAAATTTCCAAAAATGGGAAAGGGTTAAGGTCTGAGTTCAGTGGGCGTGGCCAGCAATCCGTCAATCAAATATACTCCATTTTCAGGTGGCTGGAAATGAATCTGTTCTTGTGAAGGTGCTGGAAACACAGCTAGAGATGTCTGAAGAACAGCGTAAACAGTATCAGGCCACCATCAAGACCTTGGAGGAAAAGTTGTCCCAGCTACTCCAAGGTCAGGGATCAGAGGTCATCACTGTGATGGAACAACTCAAACAAGCTGAAATGGTGAGTCTTTTTATGGGTTTTTGACCCCGAGGCAAAAAAATTCAGAAGTGGAGAAAGCATTGACCTGGAATTGGGTAGACTGTGTAGTCAGATCCATGTTGATTTTTATGCCCCACCCTGTGATGGTGACACACGTACAGAGTTACCTCTGAATGTATGTGTGTGTATGTGCATGTGTGTGTATATGAGTCAATATTTGTCCAGAGTATAGCTTCTACATTAATTTTCCCGTTTTCTGAAATCTTAGACTGGTCAACAATCAAAGAGATTTCAGAGGACAATAAAAATTGGGTGCAATTTGAAATGAAATCATATTTTTGTGGTAGAAAATATTGTGGGAAAAGAAGAAATTGCTTGTTATGTGCAATTCCTTCTATTTCCAGAATGTTTTCTCAAGCCTAAAATCACAGTGCTGTAGAATTCCAGGTTTTACCAGGAAAGGATTATTTGATGGATTTCAAAATGACTGGGTACAGTTGTTCCCCTTTAACTGTACTAGTTTCTTGAGTAAAGTCGTGTTAGATGCTTCCAAGTTCAAGGTTACAACTGGAGGTCATGTGACACAATTGACCTTGTCTGGAGCCAAAAAACAATAAATATTGTAGGATATCCTCATCTTTGTCACATTTCTAGTATGTTTCTAGCATGTTCATTCTACCTCACTGTAATGTCTTCATTTTTGAAATGTTCATCTGTTTGAACTTTTCTGGATCTCGGTACTTTTGCAGTATTTGTATGAAATAATTCCAAGACCGTCCCCTTTCGATTAGCTGGTCACATTATCTTCTGTTCAACCAAGATTTGCCGCCATCAAAGCGCAGTTGGTAGCACGTTGGACTGTCAATCTAGAGGTCCCGGGTTCAATTCCTGACGGCGGCGGCACTCATCCTTTCCAACTATTTGTCTCTCACCAATGGGTCGATAATCGTAGATCTATGTTGGATAGCAGCTGGAGGTTAAGAAAGGTTGTAATGGTAGTACTGGTGTGTGAGAAATACCAGGATTCCATTGTTAGGTTCCCAGCCGCCGCGTTATAACTGAAAGATTGTTGAAAGTGGCATAAAACTCCATTCAAACAAACATTCAAATCAACCAAGACTTTTGTTATTCAGGGGACACGCATTAACCCATTCCTTTACAACCCCCCCTTTAAGACTCCCTGGGGAAATATGGCTCAGGAAAACATTGTGGGAAAAGGAGAAATTGCTTGAAAAAAGCAAATTCTTCTTTTCTCACAATGTTTTCTACCTTATTTTTTGCTTATTTTCCAAATTTTTGCACACTTTTAATGTTGTCTGCAACTTTTTTCTATTTGGAACAGGCTAAAGTTTTGTCATCTGTAAATGGGTTGATTCCCAATTCTGAAAATAGCAACTCACAGATTAATTGTTGGATTGGATTGTCATATATTTTCTTAATCCACAGTTTGAAAGGAAGGAGAGATATTTGGTTACAATTATAATATCTTCATTAATTTTGTTTAGTCGCATAATCATTTGCATTTCGATGATTCTGCAAGTTATCACATTGCAAACTATTAATATATTCACTATTGTGATCCTTGAATGCCTATCGTACTGCATCAACAATTTAACCCTCACAAGCCCTCCTTTTTATGCCCGTAATGAAAAAAGCTTTTGAAATCATTGTGGAAAATGAAGAAATTGCTTGCACCAAGATGACAAAGAATTAAAACTCGATCAACTTATTATTATCACCTGCAGCTTCTTCCAGTTGGGACCAGTCTACAATTTTGTCGTTAACCTAATACCAGATGTTAAAATTTAACACTTGTCCAATTTGAAAGAAGTTGCAAACGACAATTTAATTATTTTAAAATTTTGGATTTTGTAAAGTTTCTGGGTAAAAATCATTATGTAAAATGAAGAAATTGTTTGTTGCAAGCAATCTCTTCATTTTACATAATGTTTTCCAGATGGGTTTCCTTGAGGAGCATCAAAAAGGGTCATTGTTTGGGAATGGGTTAAATTAGGGACACTTAAACATTAAGCAATGACCCTTATGACAATCATTGTGGAGTCCCTGGGGCCCCATCTTGTTGATGTCGAACTTTAACCAAGAATGTTTTCTATACTTGTAGCATATAGGAGAAGTAGAGAGTACCATGCAAGAACTCCAGAACAAAGTTATATGTCTCCAAGAGGAAAAAGCTGTGTTAACCGACAAGCTCGAAAGATGTAAAGAAAAGCTTGATGCTCAGGAGCAGTGTCTATCGCTGACTAGTGACGAGAGGGAGGAACTCTTACAAGTCAAGGTATGCATGTATTTTTTATTTGAAGAATTTTTCGACATAAATCAAAAGTTTTCATATAATTCGAAAATGGTGTACTAACATTCCTCTTGATAAAAGCTCCCTTGCTAGTAGTCCCTCAAATTCACTATTTAATTTATTAAGTAAATGTTTAAGTCAGTTGATTTAAATTACAGTAAATGAATAATTTAGTTCTCCTTTAGTAATCATAAATTATTTTTAGACTATCATTTAACCCTTGTCATGCTGTATAAATTACCCAACTGAAATGCTGTCAAATCAAAGGGCTGAAAGCATTGATAGCACTTGTTTTTCAAAAAACAATATTTCTTTTAGAAATCAACTTCATGAACAACTCTTGCAGGAAAAGTAGAAGCAGGAGGTGCAGACTAAGATCAGCCTGCACATAAGTGCAGTCTGATCTTAGTCTATACCTCCTGCCAAAACAGGAATATTCCGGGCTCAGCATGACAAGGGTTAATGATTGTTTCACTATAAATTCATTAAACAAGTAAACATATACGATAGTTAACCCTTGTCATACTGAATAAAATCCATATCTGAATTTACATTAAAATCAAAGGCCTGAAAGCACTTGGAGCACTAAGTTAAGGGTCAAAATTCATTTTGAAAATAAATTCCATAAAACAACTCTGGATTGAAAGAGACAAACAGGAGATGAAGACTAAGATCAGACTACACTTATGTGCAGTCTGACCTTTGTCTATACCTCCTGCCAAAACAGGAATATTATTGGTTCAGCATGACAAGGATTAAGACAGTTCCTGTCGGTGTTATGAATTGTATAACTTTTAGGAGCATTTATTAGGAAAGATACTGATTTATGAAAAGTCAAAAAATTTATGTATTAAACTCTTTACCACTCAATCCTGCATTTTTACGTACCGGAGAGAAAAATAAACATACAAAACTTTGGGAAAAGAGAAGGAACTACTGATTGCCACCATTTTCTTCTTTTAAAATAAAGTTTTCTATCTTTACTGCAAGAGAGTTTAAGTATTTGGCCACTTTTAAAACAACTGCAACTACTTTAACCCATTCCAACACAATCCCTCTTTTTAATGCCCCTAAATAAAAAAGCTTTGGAAACAAAATGTTCTCTGCCCCAAAAGACAAAAGAATCTTAAAGTTTCATCTTGGAGTTGTTGCCTGCAACTTCTTTCAATTTGAGTCAGTCTAAAACATTTGTTGTTTGGGAATAGGTTAAATTAAAGCTATTCAAGCTATAGTTACAACCTTTGGTCATTCTTCAGCTATTTTTTAGCTCACCTGAGCACAAAGTGCGAGGTGAGCTATTGTGATTGGTCGTTGTCCGTCGTCCGTCCGTCCGTCTGTCCGTCCGTCCACAATTTCTTTAAAAATCTTCTCCTCCTTAACCAGTAGGCCAATCAAGCTGCTGCTCCTTGGGTGAAGTTCTTCAAAAGTTGTTAAAAGAATTTAATTCCGTCAAAAACTCTGGTTGCCGCAGCATTTTAAAATGGGAATCTTTAGTAATTCTTTAAATATCTTTAAAAATCTTCTCCTCCTAAACCAGTAGGCCAATCAAGCTGAAACTTTGCAGGGATGTTCATTGGGTGAAGTTCTTCAAAAGTTGTTAAAAGAATTTAATTCCATCAAAAACTATTGTAACTGCGGCATATGAAAATGGGAATCTTAAGTAATTCTTTAAATATCTTTAAAAATCTTCTCCTCATTAACCAGTAGGCCAATCAAGCTGAAACTTTGCAGGGATGTTCCTTGGGTGAAGTTCTTAAAAAGTTGTTAAAAGAATTTAATTCCGTCAAAAACTCTTGTAACCTCGGCATATGAAAATGGGAATCTTTAGAAATTCTTTAAATATCTTTAAAAATCTTCTCCTCCTAAACCAGTAGGCCAATCAAGCTGAAACTTTGCAGGGATGTTCATCGGGTGAAGTTCTTCAAAAGTTGTGAAAAGAATTTAATTCCATCAATAACTCTGGTTGCCGCGGCATTTGAAAATGGGAATCTTTAGTAATTCTTTAAATATCTTTAAAAATCTTCTCCTCCTAAACCAGTAGGCCAATCAAGCTGAAACTTTGCAGGGATGTTCCTTGGATGAAGCTCTTCAAAAGTTGTTAAAAGAATTTAATTCTGTCTAAAACTCTTGTAACCGCGGCATATGAGAATGGGAATCTTTAGTAATTCTTTAAATATCTTTAAAAATCTTCTTCTCCTAAACCAGTAGGCCAATCAAGCTGAAATCTTGCAGGGATGTTCATTGGGTGAAGCTTTTCAAAAGTTTTTAAAAGAATTTAATTCCTTCAATAACTCTGGTTGCCGCGGCATATGAAAATGGAAATCTTTAGTAATTCTTTGAATATCTTTAAAAATGCTTCTCCTCCTAAACCAGTAGGCCAATCAAGCTGATACTTTGCAGGGATGTTCCTAGGGTGAAGCTCTTTTAAAGTTGTTAAAAGAATTCAATTCCGTCAAAAACTCTTGTAACTGCGGCATATGAAAATGGGAATCTTTAGTAATTCTTTGAATATCTTTAAAAATATGAAAATTGGAAATTTTAGTAAATCTTTGATGTTGTTTTTTTCATAGACTACAAGGCCAAAGGCCTTTATATTTTGTAAAGAGCTTAATCATATAGTTCTCTACCAAGTTTTTAAATATTTAATCGCTGGGGTTAAAAATGGCCCCGCCCCTGAGGTCCGAAGTTTGGAAAAATTCTTAATAAGAGCAATTTCAAAAGGCTTCCCCTCTTAAACTATTGGGTCTAGGATATTCATATTTGGTATGTAGCATAACTAGATGGTTTTGTACTACATCACAAAAAGTTTTCATCCAAGGGTCAAAAACTGCCCCAGAGATCCAAAATTTTGGAAAACACCCAATTAGAGCAAAAGTCTTCTCCTGAAATATAAGATGAAGGGCATTCATATTTGGTATGTAGCATGACTATATAATTTTGTACTATGTTACAGGAAAATTTGCTTTTAGGATAAAAAATGTCTCTGCTCCTGGGATTGAAAATTGCATAAATCGCATTGAAAGAATTCTTCTTAATAGAAATGGAGAAATTGCTTGCTTTCTCACAATGCTTTTTAAACCTTTTTCCCTGAGGGTGACAAATTCTGGGATAGTTTGGTAATCGATTAAACTATGAAGCCAAAGGCATTCATTTTCATTTTAAAGCATTACTGGATTTTTTTGTACAAAGCCCAAAATCTTATATTAGTTTTATTTATTTTGCTCAAGTTGTGTCTTTTTTATACAAAAAAGTACTATAATTTGCAGATGCCTCAGGTGAGCGATTTAGGACCATCATGGTCCTCTTGTTTTATTTTTTATATGAATCAACCCATAAACAAAAAGGAAAATTCTAGACCAGTCCAAATTTAAGGAGTTGCCAACAACTTCAAGTTGTTGCAATTTAACCCTTTCCTGTTTCGCAAAATTTTAGACTTGTCCAAATTCAAAGGCTTTGCAGGCGACAATTTAAAGTCAATTTTGTTCGAAAAATGATCATTAAGAAGTGTAGGAAATATTGTGGAAAATGAAGAAATTGCTTGTTGTAAGCAATTTCTTCTTTTTCCACAATATTTTCTCAGGTTTAGAACCACAGGGACGTAAAAACCAGGGATTGAACAGGAAAGGATTAAATAAAAAAACTTTTGTCATTTAAGATAGAAAAAGTTAACAACAAAGAAATTTGCTTGCTGCAAACAATTTCTTCATTTTCCACAATATTTTATTCTAACCTTATTTCCTGATGGTCTTGAAAAAGCAGGGTTGAGAGAAAATGGTTTAAAGAACTATACATATGAAAAATTAAAAGGTAACCAAGTATACATAGTTTTGATGAAATATTTTTGTTGCAGTTAAATAGGATTAATTATGTATCAGACTGATTATAGTTTTGACTCAACCCTTAGCAGACGACAAAATTTAAGACTTGTCCAAATTCCAGGAGTTACAGACAACAGTTTTTAGGTGATAAGAATTTTAAAGCTGTTTTTACCTAGAGAAGAAAACATTGTGGATAATTAAGATATTGTTTGTAATAAATAATTTCTTCATTTTCCACATTGTTTTCCAAGACTTTTTTCTTAGAGGTTTAAAAATATGGGATTGTGTGGGAATAGATTTGAATATTCTAGATTCATGCTTTAGCCCGTTCCCAAACAGTCCTACTTTTTAGGACCCTTAAAAAAGAGGCTTTGGTAAACATTTTGGAAAATGAATAAATTGCTTATTACAAGCAACTAAAAATTGTCATCTGCCTCTTCTTTTCAATTTTTGACCAATCTAAAATTTTGTCATGTGGAAATGGGTTAAAGTTTATGAATGACTTATGGTTATTCATACTTGATCTTAAAACGAGTTAAATCCTTTTAATCTGCTTAATGCAAATTCCTTGTATGTCATTCTATAAGAAAATGTCCTTGAACACTTAAACATGTTTTTGGTCACACTTTACATTTTAGGAACAATAGTTAAGATATTGCATATTATGACAGTGTAACAAACATTTTTATACAAATTCAGATGTTTGGGAGTATGACTTTTATACTCCTTTTATTGTAATATTTGTTAGGTTGGATTATTTTTAGTGGGCACATGTTATTGGTTATTACATTGTGGTTGAGGATAAACTGTTATAAACAATTATAATATTGTATGAAAGATTTTATTGTGAACTAGTGATTTAAGAATCTATTTGTTGTTTAGATATTGGACTTCAGATTCTTATGGATCAACATTGCATTTGATTATAGAGCCTGGATCATTTATTGAGTTAAATTCTTATATTGTGATATTAATATTGTAAAGTAAGTGTAAATAATTTCACAAAAATAGAGGGATAATATCATATAACAGCTAGCTCTTAGCAGAATTGTGTGCTGAATAAAAAGAAATGTGTTTTGTCTCTATAAATTGACTGCCTAATTGTTTTATTCATTCATTCAGCCAGGTAGCACTCTGACCGCAGTTAATCCGTCCATCAATCATCAATCATATAATCACTGAATTAATCAGACAAACCATCAATCATGACATGTTTTTTTTTTCATTATTTGTTTTATCATTGCTGGCAAAGAATAAATAGCTCTAGAAAAATTTGAAATTTTTTGCTTAACAATTTAAGTTTCACTGATCTAGTTACTCTAAACTTCTCAATTATTCATATTTAGCCAAAACCAACAGGATTACAGCTGAATAGTAGATTAAGATTGGCCGAGGTTGGACACGACTCCATTCGTGAGAGGTCCCTAGAACGTGAGAGACCTCTAGAGCGAATCAAGTGTAGCAGTCCGCTGTCTTCACCGAGAATTTCACGGACTTTGTCAGAGACTAGTATTGACTCGCTTTCAACAATTGCTCATGACAGGCAAGGTGAGGAAGAGACGGTCCTCACCGTTTCTAATTTCGATACATTGAAACAGTGTGGTTTCGATAAAGACGTAAATGTCACTGGAACAGACTTACATGAATCAATGCTTTTCGATGAACAAACCAATAAACGACCACGTATAAACAGTGTACCTGCTTTAAGTAGTACAATGACGGTACACTATGAACTTACTCACGAAGTCGACAGACTTCAGAAACAGATTACAGACCTGCGTGATGAAAATGACGTTCTACGATATGAAATATCACAAAAGTGTCAAGGTGATGGCTACGGATCAGGATCTGATTCTGAGGACCCAAGAAATGTTGAACTTCGTGAAACATGCGAAAAACTACGAGAGCGTGCTCAAACATCAGAAGCCTTGGAACGTCAGTACAAGGATAGATTAAAGCTTGCGGAGAAACATATTAGTGAGCTTGAAGTAAGCGAGAGTGTGCTAAGAGATAGAGTGGAGGAGGGAAATGTTGACTGTGATAAACTGCGGAAGCAGATCATACGACTTCAACGGAAGATAAGAGAGCTGAAAGATGTCAATACGGAGAAAGAGACAAATGAACAAACTCTGTCGGAAAAGGTATAACGTGAATGCTGAATGTTGCTTGATTTACAGGCATGATTGTTGATAACCACCTGTTACGAGTTTTAGGTTGTTTAATTTGAGCAATTATTATTAATATTGCTTTAATTCTTAACTGTTTTTGTTTAGTTTTAATCTGCCATATAGTGTTTTGTTTAGCTTAATCCATGATTTATTGCTGTTAACCTGTTTTGAAGCATGTTTCATAAAAAGTTGAGTACATCTTGTATGATTTAAGACTAACCAAGAAACTTACCCCTTGTCACGCTGTGCCTGGAAAATTCCTGATTTGATAATTGCTTTGGAAAGAGTATAGACCAAGATCAACCTGCACGACATGCAGTCCGATTGAAGCCTACACTACTTGCTTATTGTTGTTGTTTTGAGGGAAATTTTTTAACACAAGATCTATCTGATTATATCAAAGTTTTCAAATATAGTAAATAAAAGAGGAAAACTATTCAATATAACAAGGGTTAATGACTTTGCATGTGTGTCCTTATGTTCCTGCCATGTAATGGCGACCGGCATATAGTTACTTCGTTCCTTGTGAGAGTGCTTGGATGGGCGGTTGGATGTGTAAGTGTGTTATTTTGTGTCCATTTCTTGTTTTCTACATTGATGGATTTCAAAAAAAATTGGCACAGTTGTTCCCTTTGAAGAGTAATAGTAATAGTTTTGTTGGATACTCCCAAGTCGAAGGTCACAACTAAAGATCATGTGAAAAGCAATTAAGTTGGAGCATCCATGTCTGTGAGACATTCCTAGTATTTTAGAGGAATGATATTTTGCGCTAAACTATTATGAGACAACAAAACTATAGATAGGCCCAAATTGACATCAATACATATACATCAGATTGCAGTGATTTTAAATTTCAAAATGATTTCCAAATAGAGAAGAAAACGTTTTGAGGAAAGGAGATTTTGCTTCTACAAGCCACTATCTTTTTACCAAAACAATTTTCCTTGTCTTTCCTTAACTAATTACCACACAATAACGCTTTCTTACCCCCCTTAAATAAAGCACTTTAGAAAATATTGTGTAAAATGACAAAATTGCTTGCAACAAGCAATTTTTATCCCCCTCCATTTCATCAAAGGGGACATAGTAATGGTCTCCGTCGATCATTCCGTCCTTCCTTCATTCTGTCCTTCTGTCACTAAACTTGTCCGTAGCATATCTCTGAAAGTATAATTGCTATCAACTTGAAACTTCATAGGTGGATAGATCTCATTGAGGAGAAGTGCATTGCACAAGAACCACAACTCTTGCTTGCATAATTTTGGAGTTATTGCCCTTTGTTGTTTGAAAGACTTTTATTTTTGCCGGAGCATATCTCTAAAAGTATAATAGCTATTAATTTGAAACTTCACAGGTGGATAGATCTTGTTGAGGAGAAGTGCAGTGCACAAGAACCACAACTCTTGCTTGCATAACTTTGGAGTTACTGCCCTTTGTTGTTTGAAAGACTAAGATTTTGTCCGGAGCATATCTCTGAAATTATAATAGCTATTAACTTGAAACTTCATGGGTGGATAGATCTTGTCAAGGAGAAGTGCAGTGCAAAAGAACCACAACCCTTGCTTGCATGATTTTGGAGTTACAGCCCTTTCTTGTTTTAAATACTAAGATTTTGTCCGGAGCATATCTCTGAAAGTATGATAGCTATTTACTTGAAACTTCTTAGGTGGATAGATCTTGTCAAGGAGAAGTGCAATGCACAAGAACCACAACTCTTGCTTTCATAATTTTGGAGTTACTGCCCTTTCTTGTTTTAAAGACTAAGATTTTGTCCGGGGCATATCTCTGAAATAAAAATAGCTATTATGGAACTCATTGAGAAGAAATGCAGTGTACAAGAGGCCTAAATCTAACTGGCTTCACTGTACTATCAAGCCTTTACGGCGGGGGATGGCCATGTCCGACATGTCTCTTGTTTCATTTTAAACGATGTTTTCTACCCAGAGAGTGGGGAAAAAATTTAAAATCTATAAACTTCAAATTGACATCTTCAAGTCCTTTCAATTTGGACCAGTCCAAAATTTTGTTGTGTGGAATTTGGTTATTTTTCAAGTGGCATCAAAAGTGGGATTGTGTGGGAATGTGTTAAGATGGTCTGTACCAGCGATACTTTAACCCTTATATGTTCAACCCTTGTTTTTTATGCCCCTGTGTTATTAGACTTGAGAAAACATTGTGTGTAATAAGCAATCTCTTCTTTTCCCACAATATCTTCTATCCTACTGAATGATTATTTTTACGAATAAAATCGACTTAAATTTGTTGTCTGCAAAACCTTTGAATTTGAACAGGTTTATAATTTTGCAAAACAGTGAAGGATTAACATTGTTTTATTGATGAATGTGAATGAAAATATGAATGGAATGGCATGTTCTTTAAATGTTTTAGTCTGTTGCTTTTATTTGTCGTTTGATTTAGAAGTTAACCCTTGTCATGCTGAATCCGGAATATGTTCCGGTTTGGGCAGGAGGAAGTTTTCAAATATAGTTAACCCATTCCCACTGGACAAAAACTTAGACTGGTCCAAATTGAAAGGTTTTGCAGACAACAATTTAAAGTCTATAAAAATCGTGATTTTTTCAACTTTTTGGGTGGAAAACAGTGTGTAAAATGAAGAAATTGCTTGTTACCAACATATTCTTCATTTGACACAATGTTTTCCCAATGTTTTTTCCTGTGGGGCTTTCAAAAGCGTCACTTTGTGGGAATTGGTTTAAAGAGGAAAAATAATCAGCAGGACAAGGGTTAACAATTGAGCTACACTTAGGTTTCGATGATTTTATACTACTGACCATCGTCTTTGTGGGACCAAAGATACTGATGTCCTGATGATGCAATGTAATTCATGCACAAATCATCAATACATTAGTTGTTTTTCTTACCATATTTTCATATTTTGTCTCTATGTAGCTTTTTTTAGCTCACCTGAGCACGTAGTGCTCAAGTGAGCTATTGTGATCGTCTTTTGTCCGGCGTCCGGCCGTCGTGCGTCGTGTGTCGTGCGTCGTCCGTCAACAATTTCTTTAAACAACATCTCCTCCTAAACCACTGGGCCAATTTGAACCAAATTTGGCAGAAATGTTCCTTAGGTGGTCCCCTTCAAAAATAGCTAAAAGAATTGAAATCCGTTAAAAACTCTGGTTGCCATGGCAACAAAAGTGAAATTTTAAAATAATCTTTAAAAATCTTCTCCTCCTGACCCAGAAGGCATAGAGCCTTGATATTTTGCATGAAGCATCAGTATATTGACCTCTTTCAAAATAGCTAAAATCATGATCCTCGGGTCCCCAGGGGCGGAGCCCCAGGGGATGGGGTTTATATAGAAATAAAGAACGATTTTTTAAATAACATCTCCTCTCAAACCACTAGGCCGATTTGAACCAAATTTGGCTGAGATGTTGCTTAGGTGGTCACCTTCAAAAATAGCTTAAAGAATTGAAATCCATTAAAAACTCTGGTTGCCATGGCAACAAAAGTGAAATTTTAAAATAATCTTCAAAAATCTTCTCCTCCTGACCCAGAAGGCATAGAGCCTTGATATTTTGCATGAAGCATCAGTATATTGACCTCTTTCAAATAGGTAAAATCATGATCCTCGGGTCCCCAGGGGCCGAGCCCCAGGGGGGTGGGGTTTATATAGAAATAAAGAACGATTTTTTAAATGACATCTCCTCTCAAACCACTGGGCCGATTTGAACCAAATTTGGCAGAAATGTTGCTTAGGTGGTCCCCTTCAAAAAAAGCTTAAAGAATTGAAATCCGTTAAAAACTCTGGTTGCCATGGCAACAAAAGTGAAATTTTAAAATAATCTTTAAAAATCTTCTCCTCCTGACCCAGAAGGCGTAGAGCCTTGATATTTTGCATGAAGCATCAGTATATTGACCTCTTTCAAAATAGCTAAAATCATGATCCTCGGGTCCCCAGGGGCGGAGCCCCAGGGGGGGGGGGTACATAGAAATTAAGAACAATTTTTTTAAATGACATCTTCTCCCAATTCACAGGGCAAATTTTAACCAAATTTGGCAGAAATGTTCCTTAGGTTGTCCCCCTTAAAATTAGCTAAAAGAATTGAAATCTGTTAAAAACTCTGGTTGCCATGGCAACAAAAGTGAAATTTCAAAATAATCTTTAAGAATCTTCTCCTCCTGACCCAGAAGGCGTACAGCCTTGATATTTTGCATGAAGCATCAGTATATTGACCTCTTACAAAATTGCTAAAATCATGATCCTCGGGTCTCCAGGGGCAGACCCAGGGGGGTGGGGGGGGGGGAATAGGTATGAAGCATAAGTTCACAGACTTCTTTCTTATTTCTGAAATTATAACCCATGGAAAAAATTTTTTCCTTCTTTCAAATCGGCACTAAAGCCTTGGAATTTGTAATTTGGACTTTTGGATTCCCAGGTTCATAGTCTTTATACGTAATTGTGGCCCACTTGTTTCATAATCCTAACCTTAACATGAAATTAGACTGTTGAAAGAAAAAGAGCCTTTATCTCAGGTGAGCGCCCCAGGGCCAACGGCCCTCTTGTTTTAAAGTGTAAAATTGACAAATCTTTCATTTCATGAATAACAAAAGCTACATTTTTACTTGAAGCTCTGTCACTTATAAAATATAGCTTTTGTTGTTCACTCGATGATAGCTATGTAAGTTTTACTTTGAAGCAAAAAATTATCATCAAGTTCATTTCAGCTTTATTTTCATTTCAGGTTGCCACTTAATATTTGGTTACAGTATCAGGGATCAATTTATAAACTTTTTTGCAGACTATTTCAGGGATTTTTGCAAAACTTGTGCAAAGTATACATATGCAATAACCCCATTCCAGTCTTTTAGATAGTAAAAGGCTGAAAACAGAAGTCAATTATTTCAAATTACATTTTCTTCAGAACACTTAAAACCCAAAGTGGTTTAATTTTGTTTAGTCTGTTTTTCTTAGTCTGTTTTCCTTTTAGGAAAATGCATATAATTCACCTTTCTATTAGTTTGATTATGGACTTAACCAATATAGTACAATAACAATAGTATAAGTGTTGAATTTTTCCTTAGTTAATGGTTTAACATCATATAACAAATGGTTTACCCGTTCCCACACATTCCCGCTTTTTACGCCCTTCAAGAAAAAAGCTTAAGAAACATTGTAGAAAATGAAGAAATTGCTTATTACAACCAATATCTTCATTTTCCTCAATGTGTTCTACCCCAAAAAGACAAAAGATTTTTAAAATTCCATCAACCTGCACCTTCTTCAATTTTGACTAGCGATCCGGTAATGGGTAAATCATGACATTGTTGAAGAATTATACCATCCAAAACATTTGCCAGAAAAGAGACAGTGCTTTTATCAAGCTTTTTTCTCGATGTTTTGAATTGTTCAATTTATTGGCACTTTGGAATGTTGTCGGTTACTTCCTTTACAACCTAAAAATTTAACTACTGGTAATCAGTGCTCTTGTGACACTTCTAGATCTGTCTCAAACCAGTTGTATTCATCAGTTTCAGGTTATTTTGTATCTCAGAAATAGGTTGAATTAGGCAGATAAATTATGCGAACAGAATATAATGTCGATTTCAAATGTTTTCATCTATTTCAATGTTTCGGAAAACTTTCACTAAGGTGTCATTCAGAAAAAGGTTTCAAAAAAAGGATTTTTCAAAATACGCCTATGATTAAAATTTTGAGCTAAAATCATGTTTTCCATATTGTTCT
The DNA here is from genome assembly GCA_946902895.1 of Fragum fragum. Lineage (NCBI taxonomy): Eukaryota > Metazoa > Mollusca > Bivalvia > Cardiida > Cardiidae > Fragum > Fragum fragum. The sequence continues at coordinate 28,172,586 of OX336374.1, forward strand.
GTCTCTAGGTGAAGTACCTTGAAGAAACAGAAGATGAACTCTCAAAGAAAATAAGTGAGTTGGAAGGAACCAATAATATACTAAAACAACGGCTTGACTTGAAAGATGAACTTCTTGGAGATGCTGACTTTGGTAATAACCTCAAAGAGAGAATGAAAACTCTTGAAGATGAGAATTCAGAACTTAATGCTAAACTTATAGAAATGGAGGAAGATAATGAGATATTACGTGAAAACTGGAGAAAAGTCGCTGATGAAGAAGCTAATAGAAGAGACTGTCTGGAAGATAAGATTCGTGTTTTAGAAAATTCTAACTCGGAACTTAAGGCTAAGTTGAAAGAACAGGAGACTGATCTTGATTTAAGCGGTTGTCAATCAATAGCTTCTGAAATAAATGAAGATATAATTGATGGATTAAATGAAAGGGTTAGAGACCTGGAAAATCAGCTTCAGAATATGACTGAGGAAAAGGATAAAAAGATTGAAATTCTTGAAGAGAATTTAGATAGAGTTAAGGAAAGTGAAGTTAGATTAACTGAAACAGTAGTTGAAATGGAACATACAGAGAAACAATTAAAGACTCACATTGCAATCCTAGAGCAGTCTGAACAATCTAGTCAATCTGTTTCAACTGTTGTAGGCTATGAAAAGAAAATAACTGAACTTAAATCTTCTCAGGAAAATTTGTTGGAAGCTCTTGATTCAATGGAAAACTATGAAGACAATCTAAAACAAAGACTTTTAGATATGGAAAAATCATATGAAAAGAAAATTGACATGTTAGAAAAGGAAATAGCAGAATATCAACAACAGGAAGAAGACTTGTGTACCAGGGTTGAAGAATTGGTTGAAAATGAAAACTCGTTGTTGGAAAAGGTTGAGAAATTAAAAGAAAATGAAATGAACTTTAAAAACAAATTGGAAGAATGTGAAAACAGAGAGACTACTTTAACTGTCAGCTTCTCTCAAAGAATGGAAGAATTAGAAAGAGTTGAAAAAGAAAAAAGTGAGGAACTTTTGAAACAAATCGCAAAGTTCAAAGATAATGAAATACTTTTAAAAGAACAAATTAAGAAAATTAATTCTGAAAAAGAGGAATTGGCATTAATTGTTTCTAGTCTTGAAAAACATGATAGTGAGTCGTCAGAGAAAACAAATGTTCATGAACAACTGAATAAGGAATTACATACAGGTAGTAAAGACCATGAGAGTGTTTCTATTGAACTACAAACTAAAATTGAAAGTGAAACTAGGATAGAATCAGAAACAAGTGCTAGTCTTCTGTTACCAAATCCTGCCAAATCTGATGAACAGCTTGTTGGACAATCATGCGATAGAGACAATCAAAATAATTACCAATCTGACATTGTAGGGCTAAATCAAAAGTTGAAAGAAGAGATATCAAAACTTGAGGACAGAATTGAAGATTATGAAAAAGAGAAAAAGTCTCTTCTTGATCAAATGAAGAGACAGGAAAAGAAAAGGAAAAAATCTCAAAGAAATGATAATGTTGATGATTATGATACCCTAGCAAGGGAGGTTGTAACATATAAAATAGAGGTGGATCAGTTACGTAGTGAGAATAGTGACCTTCATGACCGTATTATGGAATTAGATGAGTCAGAGAGAAATTTGTTGGAACAAAATCAAAATCTAAAGAGTGCTCTTGAAACATCAGGTGATTCACATTTACACTTAGAAAAGGAAAAAGAATTACAAGAAAAGATTTCTGAGTTGGAAAGAGTTGAAACTGACCTTAGACAGAAACTTTCAGTTATGAATGAAACTAGAAGGGATTCTGCTAGCCTAGGGGAACTAAGGCAACCTTCATCAGACTCAGCCTATGAAAGTGGAAAAGAATCATTAAGTTTCACAAAAGAAAAGGTAGATAAATCAATAGGAACTGAGGATTTTATGGAGGGTGTCATGGGTTCACATGAACAAGGTAAACCTGTATCAAGTATGTTTCAACGAATACAAGCCCTTGAGGCTGACAATCAAGAACTGGAACAAAAACTAAGTGCCTTAACTGCAACTGATTCTCAAGTTAGACAACTCTCTGATAAGGTGAAAGCCTTGGAGGAGAATGAAGACTCACTAATGGAAAGGGTTATGGAACTTGAAGATACTGAAGATAGGCTAAATTTAGAACTAAGAAAACTGAGAAAACAAGTGTCTACGATTCCAGATCTTGAGGACCAACTTAATCAATTAGAAGAAAAAGAAAAAGACTTTAATGATACAAAAGATAAACTAGAACTTGAACTTGGTACACTTAATGATACCAAAGGTAAATTAGAACTTGAACTGGATACTCTAAAAAATAGCATGAAAACTTCAGATCTTGCAACTGGTGATATAGCTATAAGACTTGCATCTGTCCAGAAAATGTATGAAGATGAGAAGAAAAAAGTAGAAACGATGTTGAAAGGTGAGGAAAAATGGATGAAAAGTGTCGCTTCAGAAAAGAAAGCTAGGAAATCTCTTGAGGAAGAACTCTCTAACACCCAAGATAAACTTGAAGATCTTCAAACTGAATATGAAAATAAATTATCTGAAAAAGATGATAGTATGAAGCTAGTACAGGATGAAATCAATAAATTAATAAGAGAAAGAGAAGTACTTAAGAAAAAATTACAAGAGTTTGAAATTGCTAACAATGATCTAGAAGATGAGATAGCTGCTTGTAAAATATCTGAATCTAGAATGTTTCACAGACATCAACAACTAATCACTCAGAATGAAGAACTTGAAAGTAAACTTTTGAAAATAGCTGAACAAGTGCCTGAAGTGTCAATCAGTGAAAGTCCAGACACTGTTGATGGTCCACTAGAAGTTATCCTGGATGACAAAACTCTAATGTCTGAAAATCCAGAACTTGTTTCTGAGAATCCACTAACAGCAAGCATATTTTCAGAACAAGAACTAGGTGTATTGAGAAGTAAAACACCAGACACTGAACTTCTAGGTTCTATGCCACTGGATATGTTACGCAAAATTCAGGATTTTGATGAAAGAGAAACAAACTACCAAACCAAAATTAAAGAACTTGAAAATAGAAATACCAGAGCATTAAGAAAAGTGAAAGTATTGCAGAGTAGAGAAAAAGACCTTAAACACGAAATAAAGGAATTACAATTAGAACTTTTTAAACACAGAGATTCTACATCAAGTTTTAAATTATCAGTGTCGAGTTTAGATCAGGATAAATCCGAATCAGATGATGGAATAGATAGTGGTGATGATCTAGATAATGATATTTTCAAATCAAACGATGCGTCCCATTACGAGGAAATGACGCAGGAACAGCTGTTACTAAGCCTCAAGTTGTTGGAGGAACAAATTAAACAAGAACATTTGAAGACAGAAAAATTTGAGCAGATATTAGGATCTGTTAAACAATCATTACAGTTGTTTGGTGAGCTGGCCTGCGCTGAATCATGGGAAAAATATCTACAACATGTCACAGACTTCAACAACTTTCTTAAATCTCAGGTTAGTTGATACAATTAAATTATACATACTTTAACCCATTACCAGACAACAAAGTTTTAGACTAGTTCAAATTGGAAGGAGTTGCAGATAACAATTTCAAGCTTGTGAAATATTAGTTTTTTTTTTATAGCTTTCTAGGTAAAAAACATAGTGTGAAATGAAGAAATTGCTTGTTACAAGCAATTTCTTCATTTTACACTATGTTTTCTCCATTCTTTTTCTAAAGGGGCTTCAAAAAGCATCACTGTGTCGGAATGGGTTAATAGCAAATGATATTTTGAAGTGTCTAAATAGAAAGCTTATTTAATGTTGTATCCTACATTTACTACACCCAAGAAAAATGCTTCAAAAACATTGTGTAAAAATAAGAAATTGCTTGATACAAGCAATATCTCGTTTCCCACAATCTTTTCTTTCTTTAAAGACTAAAACCCTTTCATGAAGTTAAGATTTTGTCTGCAACTACTTTTAATTTGAACCAGTCTAAAAATTTGTTCTCTGACAATAGTTAAAACATATCATACTTATTTTCTGGAATTATCTAATTTAATTATTTTTTTGCAATTGATTGAAATAAACCATTACAATTATATAGAATTGAATCTAATGTTAGAAATCGGAATGGAATTAGTTTATCTGTTATACTCATATTTTACCGGACTGCTATAAAAGTAAGCTTTTTTGAAAGAAATAGCCGACAAGGATATGAAAAATTTAAAAGGTGTTTTCATTGTGTGTGAAATTGTAACGAAATGATTCAAGAGGTATTTCTTATCTAATGCATTCCTTTTTGGAGTTTAAAAAAAATCCCTTTTGGAGTTTAAGAAAACAACTAGAGTTCTAACCCTCTTCCGTTTATTGAAATTTTAGACTGGTCCAAATTGAAAGAGATTGCAGACAACAAAGAATGTTGGATGTAATTTGAATTTAAACCATCCAATTTGGTAAAAAATATTGTGGGAAAAGGAGAAATTGCTTGTTACAAGCAATTTCTTCTTTTTCCACAATGTTTTCTCAAGTATGAAATCACAGCAATGTAAAATCCAGTGTTTGAACGGGAAAGGGTTAAAGAGGTTTTGAACCAAGGTGAAAGTGTCCTCATTGTCTTAAAAAACTGGGGATATTTATGAATTTTGGGGCACAATGTTGTAAAAATGCATACTGTTTTATAAATAGTCTAACTAAAATAAAAATGTGGAAGAGAAAGAAAATGCTAACACGCAGAATTTTGCCTCAATATTTTAGTTTTTCTATAATTAACTCAAAATATGATTATCAAAAACTTGGAACGGAACACAAATGGCTTGTAGTTCATGCAGAAAATTGATTTGACCTGCCAATTCATTCTTGCAAAGCAAGATTGTTTTCACTTTGATTGATTAATCATTATCACGTGAAGAAATATCAAAGTCTTTGAAATTGTAAAGCTGAAGAAGGCAATTTCAAAATAAGCCATTTCAAAAAAATGGAAGAGTTTGAAGGTGATCACTACAGTTTTATTCTAATACCACAATTTTATAACTCCATCACTGAAAGATTGCCTTCTGCAGCTTCTTTGAATTTGATTTATTGTCATCTGGTAATGGATTAAACCATTTATTGACAAAATTATGTCAAAACTATGGTAAATGTTGCACTATTTTCTGGTTACCAGCATTTTCTCCTAATTCAATATTGATTGTCCTGTAATGGTAGTCAGATTTGCAATCAAAACAATGTCTTAAAAGAAACAAAAAAGTGATCTCTTAACCCTTTCCTCCACAATCCCTTGTTTTTAAGTCCTTGTGATTTTAAACTTGAGAAAATATTGTGGGAAAGAAGGAATTGCTTGTAACAATCAATTTCTTTTTTTTCCCCCACAAGTTTTTCTAATCTCTAGGTTAGTTACTTTTCAATTTCACTCAATTTTAAAAAAATTTGAAAAACGGGAAAGGGTTAAGTCATCTTTGAGAGGTTGCTTAAAACAAGAATTACTGTATATTGTAACAATTTTCTGTGTTCACAGGAACATAAAGACGAGTCTATGATGGGGCTATTTACAACAGTATTGGACTCTGTAACAGGGGTCAAGCAGAACCTAGAGTTACTGCAGAGAACTGAAGAAAAACTAAGGTAACACATGCATGCTTTAGAAGGCATTTTTATGCTCCAGGAAATAATTTAATTTTTAGTTTTGTATAAAAAACAGGTGTTCTGATTTGTTGAAAAAAATTATTCATAACTCCACAAACAAAATTTTGAGCATGCAGCGATTTTGTATGCTTCCGCACGAAATAGTCCCATACAAAAAGGTATCAAAATTTGTAAAGCTTTTGTTTTTTTTTCGCTCGATGCTATTAAATAATAAGAAATGAAGAGAATATTTTTTGTTTTAATGGAGGTATGAACCAAAAAACCTAATCACACAATGTATGAATCCTCTTTGTGTATTCATACAGTGTGATTAGTTTTTCCGGTTCATACTTCCATGAAAAACAAAAAAATATTCTCTTCACCTCTTAAATATTCTTGTTTAGATGGTCATGTGGAAAAGACCAAGGTAATATTCCCAAAACTTTATTTGAAAACTTCATGCTAATTACTATAATCAAAGGGAAATAATCAATATGATATAGAATTCATGGCTTGAAATGTGTTACTTCCCTTGTTGACTAAAAATTTAAAACGCATTGAACAAACAGCAAATATTGGAACTATTACTTTTTCTTTTCCCAAAATGTTTTCAACTATGTGTATTTGAAATTTGGACCAAGTGTAATTGCCTGTTATGTAAATGCTTGAATGAAGTATTTTGTCTGAAAACAACAACAAGAGCTAAGAAAGATAATTGTCTGATATTTGCCTGAATAACAAATATACATTATCCCTTTCCTGTTTTTCCAAATTTCAGACTGGTCCAAATTGAAAAAAATTGCAGGAACAATAAAAATTGGATGCAATATAGGAACCCAACCTATGTGATAGAAAACATTGTGGGAAAAGGAGAAATTGCTTGTTACAAGCAATTTCTCCTTTTTCAACAATATTTTCTCAAGTATAAATCATAGCTACGTAAAATCCTGGGTTTAATAGGAAAGGGTTTACCCATTTTCCAGACAACAAACTTTAAGACTTGTCCGATGTAAAAGTTTGCTTATCTTTGAAAATAATATTGCATAAAACATGAGAAAAGGAGCGATTGCTTGTGACAAGCAATTTCTATTATTCCACAAAGTTTTCCATGACGGCATTTCTTCAGGATGTCAAAGCGCAGGATTGTATGGTAATGGGTTAACCTATTTTTTAAAATGACACAGTTTTAGATTTATCCAATTGAGAGAAGTTGCAGTCGACAAATTTAAGTTTATAAAAACTGAACATATTTAGCTCAGCTATTTTCGGAGAAAACCTAAGGGATTGCTAAGGCTAGGTTGTCGTCTGCGTCCATAAACTTTGACATCTTTAATAACCTCTGGTATTGCTTTACACGTTCACTTAAAACCCAGAATGTTTTCACTATCAAAAAAGCAATCTATACCATCAAGGGGGATAACTTTAGATTAATTTTAACAAATTATGCCCCTTTTTTCGACTGAAATTTTACCCACTCTCAAGCACTTGATGCCGAGTAGGCATCCGCATGCGGTCTTGTTGATTTTATTTCTTCAGGTTAGAAATCGTTGTGAACAGTGAAGAAACTGCTTTGAAGTAATTACTTTGTGTTAAATTATTACTGGAAATGTAACCCTTGTCATGTTGCATGAATTTCTTTCTCAGAATTTAATTACAAACCAAAGGACTGACACAGCTATTGTGGGTCAATAATCTTTTGTCAATTGATTTTGTAAACAACTCTTGCTTAAAAGTTACTGAGATATATTCAAATATAACTTGACAAGGGTTTGCCCATTTCCATATAATCCTTCTATTTGACATCCTCAAGAAAAAGCTTTTAAAAATGTTGTGGAAAATATAGAAATTCTTTGATTTCTTTATTATCAAGAATTTTTTCTACCCAAAAAAATCAAATATTTTTAAATTCCGTTTTCTAAAAATCTTCATCTGCAACTTCTTTGAAATTGGACTAGTCTAAAATTGTGTTATCAGTTGAAAGGTTTACACTGATCGATCGCAAATATAATATAAGCCGCCATCATAGCGCAGTCGGTAGCGCATCAGGCTCCCAATCTGCAATCACAGGATGTCATGGGTTTGATCCCCGACGGCAGCATGTATTCTTTCTGACATTTATCTCTCACCAATGGGTGGATAATTGTTAACCTATGTGGGATAGCAGCTGGAGGCTAGGAAAGGATGTAGTGGTAGTACAGGTTGAGAAATACCAGGAATACACTGTTAGGTGCTCTAGCTGCCGTGAAATGACTGAAATACTGTTAAAAGTGGCGTTAAACCCCATTCAATCAATCAATCAATACCCTTTCCTGATTGATTCCTAGTTTTTATGTCCCTGTTTTTTTAATACTCCCAAAAACATTATGGAAAAAGAAGAAAATACTTGTAACAATCGCCATTCTTTTTCAACAATATTCTCTACCTTACTAAATTACTATTTTTCAAATAAAATCAACTGTGAACTGTTATCTGCAAACCTTTGAATTTGGACAGGTCTAAAGTTTTTTTTGTCTGGTAATGGGTTGATAATTCTAAATTGACTGTTATATCTATGGACATCATCTTGCTGTTGAGATATCGTACCCAATTACTACATTTTTTGTAATACCATAATCAGGGTCATCGTAGCAGAGAAGGATATAGCCAATGAGCAGCTGAGGTCACAGACCAGTAGACAGATAGAAGATCTGAAATCCCAGATTAACATACTGACCGCTCTGTCCTCAAGGTAGGGGTGCCTTTAACTCATTATTGGTAAAAAATATGAGCGCTTGCATGACATTTCCAACTGTTACACATGTGCGCCAAGTAAAGACTCAGTTTAGTCTGTGCATCCGCACAGTCTGATTAGAGTCTTCACTCTGCCCTCTGTATATAGATACTGACCCAAAGCGTCTTTAAACAATCAGCGAATATTCTAATTGCCCCGAATGGCTGTCCAGGGTGCTCAATGTGTGTGAGTCATGCACTTGGGAAATTGTTGGAATTGTCACGCACAGGCTCATATAAATTTGTTCCAATCAACGGATTGCTGATGTCAATCTTAAAATTGATTGACCAATCAAATCACTCATTTACATTGGTAATGAACTTGTATTCTGATCATTAATTTTAAGAATTTTTGTTTGTTCAAGCTGTAGTTACGATGTGTAAGTCATCAACCAATGTCTTGCATTTTGTTTTATGGTCCTGATCGTATATTTTGCAAAGTAGAATGGTTTGATATCTCAGACCATCTGCCTTGTCGGAGGTCAATCGGCATGGGTGTGAACAGCAATCTGTGAATTGAAAGAGAGTTCAGACTTTCCATTTCAAAGTGCATGTAACTTGAAAAATTAGAAGCCCTAGAGATAAAAAAGATAGTCATAGAAGCAATTTCTTCTTTTCGACAAATATTTCATTTGCCAGAACATCAATCAAAGTGATTGTAAAGTAAATATTGTATATGATATTTCTATCTTTTATCTGAACCGGGAATGTTCCTGATTTGGAAGGAGATATAGACAAAGATCAGTCTGACAAATATGCAGTCTGATCTTTGTCTACACTTGTCCCTTTAAAGTCATAGTTGTTTGTTGTGCATTCTACGCTTTCAGTCCTTTCATTTTGACACAATTCTGAAATAGGAATTTATGCAGCATGATCAGAGTTTTTCATCTTTTTGTATAGAAACATTGTGTAAAATGAAGAAATTGCTTGTTACAAGCAATTTCTTCATTTTACACAATGCTTTTCCAAAAGTGTCACTGTGTGGGAATGGGTTAATCAACAAACTATAATCATCATTTGAACCCTTATATGTCATTTTGAACTCCGAATACTATTGTTTTTTTTAAATATAGATAATGGCTAACATGCACATGTGTGCATTTAAATCACCTGTCTGTCCCTTTACAGTCTGTCTTGTTTATCAAGTTATGACCCATAATTAGTGCCTCTAGTGCTTTCAGCCCTTTGATTTTAATGAAATAAAACTTATGCAGATTTTACACAGCATGACACTTTCAACCCTTTCCTGTTTTGCAAAATTTTAGACCTGTCCAAATTCAAAGGTTTTGAAGATGAAATTTTCAAATTGGATTTATTTTGAAAAATAACCATTCAGTAGGGTAGAAAATATTGTTGAAAAAGAGGAAATTGCTTGTTACAAGCAATTTCTTCTTTTTATACAATGTTTTCTCAGTTATAAAATCACAGGGATGTAAAAACCAGGGATTAAACAGGAAAGGGTTAACCCTTGTCATGCTGAGCCTGGAATATTCCAGTTTTAGCAGGTTTTAGCAGAGGTATAGACAAAGATTGGACTGCTCATAAATGCAGTCTGATCTTTGTCTACACCTCCTGTCTGTCCCTTTTGAAACCAGAGTTGTTTATGAAATTAATTTGGAAAAAAAGCATTGACAACTGAACAAGTACTACCAGGGCTTTCAGACCTTTGATTTTTATATTATTCTGAGAAGGATTTTATTCAGCATGACAAGGGTTTATAATCATAGGTAAAATGATGTTCTGAAATATTGTGAAAAAAGCATAGAATTTGTTCGAGTTAACTTTTAATTCCTGAATACATTGTAGTATATATTAATTTTTGAATGTAATTCTAAAATTTAAAGTAAAGTTTAAGGTGGGAAATGGCTTGTGAATTATCCTTGGGCTTAGATTAGGTATTTAGTAAATGAATTAAGTTCAGTAGATTTAACTTTAATAGCTGATCAATTTCAGGGGGTTAAACCAAAATTAGACCACTCAAAATTATAAGATTACTTACAATGTCAGCCTGATTAGCTCAGTTGATAGAGCACTTGACTTCGAACCTCAAGATCACAGGTTCGAGCCCTGGCTGACCATATCAACTGACTAACTAATTATCTTTCGGATGAGACGTTAAACCGAGGCCTCGTGTGGCGGTGCTATCCATCGAGCATGTTAAAGAACCAGGCAGAGCTCTCAGTAGTTTCGTCCTGTATCCTTGCACTATCCCCTGTAAAAACTAACCGTCTTCTGGGGGCGTTGCTCATGGGCATGTGCTACTGTAGCGACGTTAAATAAACGGAAATACAAACAAACAATTTTAAGGGTTGATGGCAATACTGTTCCACATACACTTGGAGCAGTATTGTAACTTATATTGAATTCTTGAATATTCAGTACAATCAGGCCTGTGGAGTGGTTCATGTGCTCATGCATCTCTACTTTAACAGCATAGGTTAGCTATTTAGGACCACCATAGTCCTCTTGTTAAAATCTTTGTCTCCTAGGGTAGAAAACATTGTAGACATCGAAGAAACTGCTTGTAACAAGCAACATCTTTGTCCACAATGTTTTCAAAAGCTTTTTTCTTTAGGCGTGTAAAAAGGCAAAATTGTGTGGTAATGGCTTAACCCCTTCCTGTTTAAACATGGGATTTTCCGTTCCTGTGATTTTATACTTGAGAAAACATTGTGGAAAAAGAAGAAATTGCTTGTAACAAGCAATTTCTCCTTTTTCCACAATATTTTCTACAACATAGGATGGTTTAAATTCAAATGGTATCCAGAAATCATTGTCGTCTGCAACCTCTTTCAATTTGGACCAGTCTAAAATTTCCAAAAACAGGAATGGGTTAATTGAAACTGACAATGCATTTCACAGCACAGTAGGTTCAAAGAACAAAATCTCCTTTTATAAGCAACTTCTGGTTAATTACAACTAAAGTGTTAGCATGTTGGTGTTTAATGTGGTTAACAGGATTCCACTAGCAAAGTGAAACGCAGTTGATTGAAAGTCTTTTTAGGCCAGTGCCAGACAACAAATTCTAGACTTAACACTTGTCATGCTGAACCTGGAATATTCCTTTTTGGGCAGGAGGTATAGACAATGATCAGCCCATATGTGCAGTCTGATTTTAGTCTACACTGCCTGCTTGTCCCTTTCAAGCCAGAATTGTTTATAGAATCAGTTTTTGCATGAAATATTGACCTGCAACTAGTGCTTCCAGTGATTTCAGTCCTTTGGTTTTGGTGCAATTCTAAACAGAATTTTTATTCAGCATGACTAGGGTTAAGGGCTTAGATAGAAAATAGTATCAAGTATAAGGCAGAAAAAATTTAAGAAAAGGAAAAAATTTGCTGGTTATAATCAAATTCTCCTATTTTGTCGAGCCCGCTTGCAGTGAGCAAGACATAGTTGTCACTATGACATGTCAGTGTATGTGTGTTAGTGCGTTAGTTGGTTCGTCCTTCAGTCAGAATTTGTCCGGACAATTACTCCTACATTTATGGATGGATTTCAAAATAACTTGGCACAATTATTCTCCATCATGAGTAGATGTGCCATTGGAAAGAACTTTTTAGATAGCTTCAAGTTCAAGGTCACAGCTGAAGGTCAAACACTAAAATTGTGCTTGTCTGAAGCAATTCTCCTACAATTATGGATGGATTTCAAAATCAATTGGCACAATTGTTCTCCATCATGAGTAGATATGCCATTTGAAAGAATTTTTTTGATGACTTTAAGTTCAAGGTCAAAGCTCAAGGTCAAACACTGAAATTGTGTTATCTTGAGCATGATACCTTCAAAACTTTGCAGGCTCGACAGCATTTGTCCTGAGACAACCACCCAGTCTCTCAAAGTTTTAAGTTACTATAATTCACAGGGGGCGGAATAGTGTGGGAATGGGTTAAGATATTTAATACAAAAAATGTGCAAGTATATAATGATTGTACTATTCAAACAACCGATCATTTGGACTATTAATCAATAAATGAATAAATCAATCAATTAGTAATTGTTGCAGTACAGCCAATCAAGACTACACCAGGTGAAGAATGTATTGATTTGTACTGTTGATGACTTTATAATTGTGTATTGATGACAGTGGAGTTATCTGCCAGAGTCCTTTAATCAATACTTTCTTACCTGTATGGCATACTAAAACTATACTGTCCAACATTGTTAGTTAAACCTGTTACTAGACTACACAATTTTAGACTGGTCCAAATTCAAAGGAGTTGCAAAGGACAATTTATAGTTTATGACATTTTAGATTTTTTTCATTTTTTTGGATGGAAACGTGTAAAATGAAGAAATTGCTTGTTACAAGCAGTTTCTCCATTTTACACAATGTTTTCTCAGTGATTATTCTTGGGGGGCATCTAAAAGCTTCACTGTGTGAGAATGGTTAAGCAATCAATTTCTTCATTTCCCACAATGTTTTCTGCCCTGAAAGACAAACTTTTCTAAAATTTGATTAACTTCGAATTGTTGTCTTTGAATTTGGACTAGTCTAAGAATGTGTTGTCTGGTAATGGGTCAAATAATTTCTACAAAACCCAGTTTTTTTCTCTCACACGAGCACGAAGGTTTACATGTAATATTGGACATAACTACTAACTAAGACTTTTCTAAATCTATGCAGTATAGATATTGAACACAATGCCATATTTGGGTGATGTATAAAGAACGGCATTGTTTGCCTTCTTAATGCCTTTTTACCTTTACAACACTTTCTAAGTTAGATGAAATTTGACACTATATGCGTGTAAAATTAAATGAACTTGTTTGTCTGGATTTGGAAATGTTATTCATTAGATTGTGAATTCATGATTTATGGATGATCGAAATTATCAAATTGATTGAAGAAGGGATTATGTAATTAGTGGATAAATATTGAGAGACAAGTAAATTGTTATATACCATTTGTTCTTGTCAGGAATGATACAGTTATTGAAAGGGAATTAAATATAAACAGAGTTTGATTGATGCATTTAAAAAGCATTGAAAACACATTGGGTAGCAAGGGCAATAAAGGCTTTAACCATTATCAGACAAGAAAATAATAGACTGGTACAAATTAAAGAAGTTGCAGAAGACAAAACGAAGTTGGTTTAAATAAAAAAATAAGGGACCTATAAGGTAGAAAGCATTGTTAAAAATAGAAGGAAGTGCCAAGAAAAATCCATAAATTTATTAAATGCTTCAGTTTAAGTCCAATTTCGACTCATCACCTGACAAGAATTTTTGGGAAGGGTCCAAATTGAAAGAAATTTAAAAGGACATTTTTAAAGCGCTAAATTGGAAAATGAGTTCCTAATAGGGTAGAAAAAAATATGAGAAATGGAGAAATTGCTAGTTACAAACAAATTCCCCTTTTCCCACAAAGTTTTTTCTATTATCACGTCTCTACAGGGTGTCAGAAAGCATTATTTTGTGGTCATGGGTTAAAAATAATAAAAAAGAGATGGGATAATAGGGATTGATTCCTACAGGATAAATATCGGATCATGTAGAGTGGATATTATATACAATATAAAGGATTTATGAAATTTTAAAGAAAGGGATAACCTATTTTCAAGTTAATACTTGTTTCTTTTGAGATATCCTTTTTCGTACATCAAACAGATTTGGATATAGTAAAGTGTGTTTAGATGGGGTATTTTTCTGAAGGACTTTTATTGGAACTGAAATCAAAAGATAAAATAAAGCAAGGGAATTTGATTTATTATCTTGAGGGTAAGTGAAAAACTTCATTGAATTAATACAAGTTACATAGCTTTAGTGTCAAGCCTGTAGTGGATGCAGGAGTTCTATATAGGGGGATCAAATTAATTGAGGGGGAGGGGGTTTATTTTCCTATTGTTACCCAATTTTTATTGAATTTCCCAGTGAAAATGTAATAATCTATTTAACCCATTCCCACACTGTGACGATTTTGGACCCCCCCCCCCCTTAAAAAATAATTGGGAAAACATTGAGCAAAATGAAGAAATTGATTGAAACAAGTAATTTCTTAATTTTACACAATGCTTTCTATTCAGAAAGTTGAAAAAATCTAAAATTTCATGAACTTTAAATTGTGTCTGCAACTCGTTTCAATTTGGACCAGTCTAAAATTTTGCTGTCTGGTAATGGGTTAATGAAAAAAAAGGGGTGTTTTGTCTCAACCCCTCAAACCCTTTCTAAATCCTCCACAAGCCGCCGTCATAGCGCAGTTGGTAGCGCGTCGGACTCTCAATCTAGAGGTCCCGGGTTCGATTCCCGACGGCGGTACTCATCCTTTCCGACTGTTTGTCTCTCACCAATGGGTCGATAATCGTAGACCTATGTGGGATAGCAGCTGGAGGCTAGGAAAGGATGTAATGGTAGTACTGGTGTGAGAAATACCAGGATTCCGTTGTTAGGTGCTCCAGCCGCCGCGATATAACTGAAATATTGTTAAAAGCGGCGTAAAACCCCATTCAAACAAACTAAATCCTCCACAGCAAGCTCTGAGTACAAAACTCGTGCTAGACCAACAATCTTTTCAACATCGAGATTAACCCTTGTCATGCTGAACCCAGAATATTCCGGTTTTGGCAGGAGGTGTAGACAAAGATCAGACTGCACTTATGTCTATACCTCCTGCTTGTACTTTTCCTGCCAGAGTTGTTTATGAAGTTGATTTTTAAAAAAAGAATATTGATTTTTGAACAAGTTCTATCAGTGCTTTCACCCCTTTGATTTGAAAGAAATTCAGGAAGGCACATCTGCTCATAGTCACAACATAATAATACAAAATGCATAAGGAAATGACAAGCATGGTACAAGATTGAAGCCAATTTAAGCATGAGAAAGCCATGTTTATTTGCACAAGCTTCTGCTATTTAACTGATTTCTACTCAATTTCTTCTTTTTCAACAATGTTTTCTCAAGTAGAAAATCACAGCAACGTAAAATCCTGGGTTTGTACAAGAAAGGATTAAGTTGACGGAATCAAAGAATCTCTTGTCTTCAGGGGTAGAAGACATTGTGGATAATGAAGAAATTGCTTGTAACAAGCAATCTCTTCATTATTCACAATGTTTTCCAAAGCTTTTATCTTGAGGAGTGTAAAACAGCAGGATTGTGTGGGAATGGGTTAAATAAAACACTGATCAAAGAGATCATAAACACCAAAAGATCTTTCTGTTGATGATATGAAGTCTGCAATTTGCAGAACATTCTAAAAACTAATCATAAAAATACCAAACTATTATCCAATTCAAACATGCCAAAAATTTAGACTGGTCCAAATTGGAAGCAGTTGCAGACGACAATTTACAGTTGAGGAAAGATTTCTTCAACTTTCTGGGTAGAAAACATTGTTGAAAATGAAGAAATTGCTTGTGACAAGCAATTTCTTCATTTTCCACAATGTTTTCCAAAGCTTTTTTCCTTGGGGGCGTCTAAAGGTGTCATTGAGTTGGATTGGGTTAAGTTTTCTCAATTACAAAATCACAGGGACGTAAAAACCAGGGATTAAACAGGAAAGGGTTAACTTTTTTTTCATAGGATTGCATTGTACATGTATTTATCTAGGGTGTCAGCAATTGTTGTTGTGTGGTATTGGGTTAAAGGCTTCAAAGCACATGATTGAATTTTAATTGGTTAATCAATTACCAAACAACCAAATTTTAGACTGGTTGAAATTCAAAGAAGTTGCAGACAACAAATTAAAGTTTGTGAAATTCGAGATTTTTTTGGGTTGAAAACATTGTGTAAGATAAAGAAATTGCTTGTTGAAAGCAATTTCCTCATTTTACACCTTTTCTCAATTCTTTTTCTTGGGGGGGCGTCAAAAAGCATCTCTGTGTGGGAATGGGATAAGAAAAAAAATGAGGAAAGGAATTTTTATCCCCTTCCTCCCACAGAGTTACTACTTTCATTGAAAAGAAAGATAAACATGTTGAATATTTGATGAGAGATATTGGTCCTTCTGACACAAAGCAAATATTTCCTGCTTCTTATTGCTGCTCATTGATTATGGCATCTTTACACAATACTACATGATGACACGTTTTGATACCCCCTAAAGAAAAAGGCTTTGGAGAACATCGTGGAAAATAAAGAAATTGCTTTTTACAAGCAATTTCTTCATTATCCACAATTTGTTTTAACCCAAAAGACAGGCTTTGGAAAACATTGTGGAAAATAAAGAAATTGCTTGTTACAAGCAATTTCTTCATTATTTACAATGTTTTTTACCCCAAAAGTCAAAGACTTTTAAAATTTCATCAACATGAAAATGTTGTCTGCTACTTCTTTCAATTTTGGCCAGTCTAAAATTTTGTTGTTTGGTAATGGGTTAACTTTTCTTATTTCCACAGCAAATGGCACTGTGGAAGTGAAGTTTGAAATGCTAGTCATCTGTCAATTGAAATTACTGTAGCACGTACAGCATGATTTGCTCTACTTCAGATATCCACAAAATGCCGAGATAGAAGAACCAGTAATCAGCCAATCACTGCAGCTGTTAGAAAAACAGATCAGCCAATCAGATTCCGTGTCAGAAGCAGAGACCCAAACTGACAGTTCCCTTAGACAACAGTTTTCTCTGTGTAGAGACTACCGCTGTTTAGAAACCTCTAAGATAATCAACATCGATGTACCTCCAACCTTGAAAAGAAGCAGTATTAGCTTTCTCGGACAATCAGAGACCATTAAAGTAAGAAATTCTCAAACTTTGTTGGTAGTGTTGTCTGTGCTAAATATTTCGACAATTCTGCCTTAAACCCTATGTTGTGGGTACTCATTTGAATTGTCTTGTCAAGTCGATTCAAATGAGTACATGTATTTACAATATTGGGTTTCATTGAGAAATAACAATTTTAGAATGCCATACCACCCACCCCCTTATCTAATCGATCCTACTGTTCACAGCAGATTGATTCTCGCTATTTCATCTTGTCAAAAACATAAATAAAATGATCCCTCCATGCTATTTGTAAATCAGTTCCCGAGGACTTGGCGCAATACTATTGTTTATGCCTGTTTGAATTATAACTGTAGTTTCAATTGTTTTGTTTTGAACTTTTGAAAGTATTGACATTGAAAATTGCACCAATGTGTGTACCTTACGACTGTTTAATAATAATAATGTCTTTATTCAAAGAGGTAAACACAGTTTGGTTAACCCAGTCTTCCCTGTGGACTTATCTGTTTCATGGCAAGACATTCATTACACATTGACTTATGGGTAGAGATTAAGACTTCAATTATATTTATATAACATCCTGTCGTGTTGTTTATTTCTAGGTGAATGTTCCACCATGTAAACCCCGTGAAGATTTAGACTACAATTCTGACGACAGTACATCCTACCACAACTACCCAACCATGATGGACAAGGCGGAAGATGTGCTCCGACAGAGGATTCGGGAACTAGAGAAACTCGAAAAACATCTCAAACAACAGGTACAGAGTTTAATTTGTCCTGTTAGTATTTTGTCAAACAACCCTTACTTTTATGACTATGAAAGAATAACAGCAGAATTGAGATAATAGTTGTTAATAGCATTTTTAACTTGGCTTTTCGGAGAAAACCCGAGGTATTGCTATAGCCTTGGTGTCATCGCCATCGTGAAAAACTTTTGTGATATCTCTGGTTCTACTGAATGCATTTTTTTTTAAACTTTGGACGCTTGGTATTGCTATGGCCAGGTGTTGTTTGTCTTTGTGTTTGCGACAGTGTCGTTGTCTAGAAACTTTGATATTTTTCAATATATCTAGTATTACTGAGCTCACTCACTTTAAACTCAGAATACATGTTCACTATCAGGAGAACAATCTGTACCAACAAGGGGTATAACTCTAAATGCATTGTGTAACAAGTTATGACCCTTTTTTGATTTCACTATCAAGCACTTGATCAAACAAGTGGGCAGTACTCTTGATTTTTTAAAAAATACCTCCTTTTCCCCTATCAGAATTTGCTAATTGTCATTTGGGTCTCATTTAACTAAAGCCTTTCTTAACCCATTCCCTCATAAACCTTTTTTTACACCCTTAAAAAATGCATTGGAAAACATAGTGGAAAATGAAGAAATTGCTTGTATCAATTTCTTCATTATCCACAATGTTTTCTATTCAAAAAGAGGGCAAAAATTAGAATTCCATCAACTCAAAATTGTCATCTGCAGCTTCATTCAATTTGGACCAGTCCAAAATTTTGTCATCTGGTAATGGGTTAAAGTAACTTTTTATATTTTAGCTGTTCTCATTATTCTTTTCAAATATGATAAACAGAAGTAATTACGTAAATTGTAGGTTCGTTTGTTTTTGGTGTATAATAATAACTGTAATTATGAAGATCTTTTGTGCGGAGGTCTAAGTAAGAAGGTAAACACCTGTCTGATATCGCCTTTTCTCAATGAAAACCTTTGTTTACTCTTTTTAATTATTTTGACACGACCATTCCAATAAATACCAACAACACTGGGTTAATATAAAATTTAAATGATTGAATCTTAAATGAAAAGACACTTCTTTTATCTGTATTTGTGTGAAATTAATTTTTTACCCTCCACCTGCAAAGTAGCTGGGGTGTACATTCATTGTCATTTATCCAAGTTTGGTCCCTATCGTCTTTTGGTTCATGTGGGTAAAAGGTTAAATTCACAATTAAACTTTGATTGATAACTATTTTCCTGCTCCAACTCATAAGCTATTAGACTTTTGACCTTGAAACTTTGTACAAAATGTTATCCATAAATCAAGGAGGTAACTTACTGTTTTGGGGTAATATATGTCAAAGGTCAACTGTGCTACTTGAGTGACAGAATGCTGGGGGGGGTGGTAAAAGTACACTTTGCGACAATTTAAGTTTCATTTGATACCCACAAATAAATATTCGACGTCATCGCAAGGCAGTATAAGTACTGCTCACAAACTACCTTGCTACACATCACCGTATGTGCTCTTATAGAAGTTTTGCCATCACTAATAATCTTTTAACCCATTCCCACACAGGCCTTCTTTCTTATGCCTTTCGACAAAAATATTTTGAAAAACATTGTGGAGAATGAAGAAATTGCTTGTAACAAGCAATTTTTTCAATGTCCACATTGTTTTCTATTCTAAAAGACAAATCTTTTTTTTAATTTTACCAACTTGAAATAGTTATATGCAACATCTTTCAATTTGGAGTGGTCTGAAATTTTGTTGTGTGGTAGTAGGTTAAAGGTATTTATTTATTTATCATAAACTTGAAATTTGTTTTAAAACATGCCTAGGGGTATGATTTCAATTGATTTATATTTGTGAACTGTCAAATAAAGGCAGTGTCTAGAAATTTTGCCTTAAGCTTCTTTTAAAGCTTGCTGTATAAAGCAGATGAATTTAGACAGTACAATGTAACTAAAGAAAAAAAAAAATAGGGTAATTTTAAATTGCAGAGAAAATTCAATTAATATATGATAAGAAAATGAAAAAATTAAATCTTTTGAATTCTTTAGAATTATAATCATCTAAATGGATATTTAAATCATCTGGTATAAAAAGAGAACCAGGAAGAAAGATTTCAGATATTTTTTATGTCTATTAGTTGTCAAGTGTAAGACATGAAGTATGTAGTGTAATGAAGCACTGGAAATTCAGAGGATATGAAACATTTTACCTATTACTACACAGCAAAATTTTAGACTGGTTCAAGTTCAAAGAAGTTTGAGGCAACTTTTTCATGTTGAGAAAATTTTGTCTCTGCTTTTTTGAGTAGAAAACAAGGTTGAAAATGAAGAAATTGCTTGTACCAAGCAATTTCTTCATTTTCGACCTTGTTTATCTAAATTCTTTCCTTTTGCTTTGTCAAAAAGTGGGGTTGTGTGGGAATGGGTTAAGTCATACTGTTATCCATCAAAACCCTGATTTGTGGGTACTCATTTTAATAGCCTCATTGAGAAGAATCAAATGAGTACCCACAATATAGGGTTTGGTCAATAGATTTAGAAATGATAATGGTTTTAACTCAAATTCAAAATTATAGAATTCTTTTTATCAGGTGCAAGATCTAGAAACAGACAGAGAAGAACTCCATGAGATTGCTAGAAAGGACAAGAATATTATTCATGAACAGAATGTGCAATTACGAGAACTTCAGCTTGCACAGCGAAACCTTCAAGAACAGGTCAGGAACTTTGAGGAGAGTGAGAATTCTCTGTACGCTCGATTAGACGAACTTGAAAATGAGCTTGAGAATAAAGATGATAAGATAAGACATCTTGAGATTCTGGAAGAAAGGTTAAAGGATTTGGTGAAACAGTATAAACTTGACGAAAAGATCTTAGTGACTAAATCGGCAACCCTTGAAACTTCGATGAAGGAGATGTCTGCAAAGGAAGAAACTCTTAAAGAAAAAGTCCAAAATCTGGAAAGTGAAAAGAATGCGTTTTGTGAGAGATCAGAGTATTTACAGACCAGGTTGAAAGAACTTGAAAATGCAGAGCTTGATTTAGCCCAAAGGGCAAAGAATCAAGAAAATATTGTTCAGAGTTTGCAGAATACTGTGATAGAATTGGAAACATTTGGTGCAAATGCTCAAGCTCGTGTTGTTGAATTAGAGCAAGCAAATTTTGAACTCCAACAGAGACTACACCACGCAATGACAGAAAATTCTCCTGTTACGAAACATGCGTCATCACTTCAACATAAGTGTGATAAAATGGCACATGAACTAAGAGCTCTTAGAGATTCGGAAATAGAACTCAGACAAGAGAATGATTCTCTAGAGAAAAATGAAAGAACATTACAAGACAAGGTGAAAACTCTACAGCTGAAAGAGGTTGAACTAGAAACAAAAGTGAGGGATTTTAGTGAGAATGAATCTGTTCTGAAAGATAAAGTGGCCAAGTTACAGAGAAGTGAAAATACACTGAAGTACAGAGTTCAAGAACTGGAGAATTCTGGAATACAGGTAATTTGCTGTTTTATTGTCTATCGTGAATTTGACAACCATTATCCCTTTATCACAACTTTTCATTTTGAAATTCTGCCATCAGAAACATTGTGTAAAATGGAGAAAATCCATTTTACCATGATCTCTTTTATACATCAAACTTCTTGTAATACGGACACTGATTTGTCTACTCGCAATTAACTACAACTTTCAAGGCTACAAGTCTGGACATGAATTAATATTAGAGCAAATGTTGGAATGCTACAGAATAGATCTCAAACATAACTCATAATTATCCCCTGCCGTTTTGGCGAAGGGGATATAGTAATGGTCTCCATCCGTCGTTTCCGCCCTTCAGTCAATAAACTTGTCCGGAGCATATCTATGAAAGTATAATTGCTATCAACTTGAAACTTCATAGGTTGATAGATCTCATTGAGAAGAACCACAGCTTTTGCTTGCATAATTTTGGAGTTATTGCCCTTTGTTGTTTTAAAGACTAACATTTTGTACGGGGCATATCTATGAAAGTATAATAGCTATTAACTTGAAACTTCATAGTTGGATAGATCTCGTTGAGTAGCAGTGCAGTGCACAAGAACCACAACTCTTGCTTCCATAATTTTGGAGTTATTGCCCTTGTTGTTTTAAAGACTTAGAATTTGTCCAGGGCAAAGTATAGTAGCTATTATCGAACTCATTGAGAAGAAATGCAACGCACAAAAAGCTTAAATCTAACTGGCTTCAGTTTACTATCAAGCTTTTACGGCGGGGGATGGCCATGTCCAACATGGCTCTTGTACATTGGAAAATTATCATAATATCTATATTGAAGGGTAGAAATTATTGTGTTCACGAAGAAAATGCTTGGTTTGAGTATTTTATTCATTTTTTGCAAAATTTATCTCTTTGCATTTTTTTTTTGACATGTTTTGATTCTGGACATGCAGTAAATCACGTCTTACTTGTCCAGGGACAAGTGAAGAAAATCTGTACTTCCACACCACTGAAAAAACATATAAGAATGTCAGGAAATAGGTAAATTCTGTAACTCATTGAAAACATAATTTTTAAAGGTATCTATATATAAAACATTCAAATTGTACATATCAAATGACATATTTTATAGGCTCCATCAGATCTTGAATCCAGTTTACGAGAGAACAACAAACTTCCACGAACCCTCGAAGATTGCCAGCGTCGTATAATCATGCTCCAAGCTAACAATGCTGAACTACAGGATAGGTTACAGCATCACAATAATGGTGCCATGAATATAGAACATGGACCTAAAGGTGGGTATTTCCATATTTGGAAAAAACAAATTTTAACTCAGCTGATTTCAGAAAAAACATATGGTATTTCTGTAGTCTGAATGTCTGTGTCTGCATGTAACAACTTGACATTGTTAACATAATAACACTATAATGTTCCTCGGGAACTGGTTTAACACTATACATAACCACTCCAATTTTCAATATTTCAGCAAAAAATGCCTTTATCAAGAAAAAGAAAAAAAATCTTATATCTAGAACATAAAATTACGATTACTCAATATAATCATGAATTGGTTAAAATGCTTCAGCGTAGAAACACACTGTAAACCAATAACTTAAACTTTTAAAATTAATGAGACCCACAACATGAAATTTTGTTGAGCAGTAATGGTGTTACTCCCTCGTATCTGGACATCATATATTTTTTTAGCTAG
Source organism: Fragum fragum (assembly GCA_946902895.1). NCBI lineage: Eukaryota > Metazoa > Mollusca > Bivalvia > Cardiida > Cardiidae > Fragum > Fragum fragum. Next base: position 28,195,567 of record OX336374.1, read on the forward strand.
CAATACCTCGGGTTTTCTCCGAAAATAGTCAATGCTAAAAACTTTTTAGCTCGGCTATTTTCGGAGAAAACCCGAGGTATTGTTTTAGCCTTGGTGCCGGCGTCGTCATTGTCATCATCATCATGCAAAAACTTTGACATTTTGTGATATCTCTGGTACTACTAAAGGCATTCACTTGAAACTTGGCACTCTTGTTCACTATCAAAAGAGCAACCTATACTATCAAGGGGGATAACTCTAGATGCATTTTGTCCACTATCCAGCACCCAACAGTCGAGCTAGGCACCTGTAGGCAGTGCCCTTGTTTTGTTGAAATATTGTTCAATGACTCAAATAAAAGTAAATAGATTGATGGTTATTGAATGTTGTATTTTATGTATTTCAGTTTCAAGACCACAGTCAAGTGTGGCTGGTAGTCGTCTCTCTCCGAGGATGGGTATTAGAACTGTAGATCCCTCAGGGGAACCAGTTGAGGAAATAATTACACAGGTAAAATATATAATTCTCTGAAAGAGTTCAGTTTAGGTATTTAACCCATTTCAAAACTATCCCACTTTTTAACACCCCTCTAGAAAAAGGCTTTGGAAAACATTGTGGATAATGAAGAAATTGCTTGTAACAAGTGATTTCTTCATTGTCCACAATGTTTTCTACCCTGAAATTAGATTAACTTAAAATTGTTGTCTTCAACTTCATTCAATTTGGACAAGTCTAAAATTTTGTTGTTTTGGGATGGCAGGGTTCACACAATCAGGGAAAAATTTAAAAATCAAGGTCAGGGAAATTTAAAAATGGCCAAAGCCAGAGAATTTCAGAATCAGATTTAGAAATTTTAAGAAAGTAAAGGAAAAACAACAAGTTGCTATGGCAGTTTCTTTTGTAAAAGTCAAGGAGGTGTTTGTCATTGTATCTCATTAGAAAGCATATTTCGTTGGTATATTTGTGAACTCATCTCTAACTTGAGTCTCTGTCTAAGGGAGAAGAAATGCCTATGAGTCAGTTTTGTTTGCAAAGTGCAAACACACAGAAGAAACTGAAACTAAGGGTTGGCTAAAGGGGCAGAAGGAGGCCAACATTTGTTATTTATTATCATGTGCGCACGGTAATGCCGACTTTGGTCAGGGAATTTTGAAAATTAGTCAGGTAAAAGTGAGGGAATTTACTTTATGAAGTTTTTGGAACCCTGAATGGGTTAAGAACATAAACTTTGGTTCAATTACAAAATATATATTAGAGTCATGTTCAATACCCCATAATCCTGCTGAAAAATGTATACTGAAAATGAGAACTTGCTTGAAACAAGCTGTTTAGGTTTTAATCAAGTTGTTTTCCTGTGGATTGATTTTATTTTTAACAAATGAAATAAATTTTATCTTCGCATGACAGAATTTAAGGCTGGTCAAAATTGAAAAATGTTGCCGACAGCATGTTATATGAAGATAATTGGCTGAACTCGTATCCTAAAAGTTGAAAGATATTGTGCAGAAAAGAAAATACGCTGAACGTTGAGGAAACTCTGGATGCATTTTTAGCTTAGATGTTTTCATAGAAAACTAGAGGTATCGCTATGGCCAGGTCTTTTTCTGGTTCTATGTCAGCGTTGTCCAAAAACTGAGATTTTTTTTATATCTGGTATTATTGAACACATTCACTTGAAACTTGGAATATATGTTCACTGTCAAAAGAGCAATGTATACCAACATGAGGGATAACTCTAAATGCATTTTGAATGAATTATTCCCCTTTTTTGACCCACTATCCAGCACTTGAACAGCAGAGCATTATCAGGTGCATGTGGTGCTCTTGTTGTATAAATTATGCCCCTTTTTGGCCTTACTATTTTTATTCACTATCCAGCATCCAACTGCCAAACTTCTGATCCTGCATGCAGTTCTTGTGTCTCCAACTCAAAATGCAGATAATTAAAGCCATTTTTTCTCCTAAATTTCAGACTACCACTGGCAGTGTCCAGACAAAGCCTCCAGGTCAAAAGTTGACCCGGGATCAAATGATCGATGATCTCATGATGAGCCTACAAGCTCCAAATGTACATACTGAAGATGCTCAGTGGAGAGAGATTGAATCCCGTGTGGAGCAACAAGACAGAGGAAACGAACAATGGATCAATGTTGGCAAGGCAACAAGCATGTATGCCGCCAACAAATCAAATGAAAGGTCCCCAAATAAAGACGAAGTTTTAGAACTTCATGTGGCTCTACAGTCAGAGACAGAGAGCCAATTAAACTCACAGAATGACACTGATTCAGGACAAAATCAAATTAGGATGACATCATTGAAACATTTACAACATCAGCAAAATCATAAACAACTCTACAACCAAGTGCCGCCGCCACCACCACAATTTGGTCCACCGATGGTTGGTGAGCAGGCAGATTACAGTTTCGTTGAGTCTCTCAGTGTTTATCAAAATTACAAGGATGGCTTACGAGGAGAGGTACAGTATACATACATTGATATTCTAATTAATTTTAGATTTTAGTCATTGGATTTGATATCAATGTTGTCATTAGTTTGCTTAATATATCATTGATGACATAAAACCGTCAACACTGTCGTCTTGAATAAGCAATTGTTACCAAATATTACTCGCACAAAAACAAAAATATTTTACATGAATGTCGGAGGTCAATACTGCACTAGCTATCCAACACTGTGACGTCTTTCGATGCTACCCAAGAAAAACAATTGGGAAAACATTTTGTAAAATAAAGAAATTGCTTGCAACAAGCAATTTCTTCATTTTACACATTGTTTTCTTTCCAGAGAGTTGAAAAAACCTAAAATTTCATGAGGTTTAAATTGACTTCTACTACTTCTTCAAATATGGACCAGTATATGATTTTCTTGTGTGGTATTGGGCTAAAGGCATTTCAAAATAAGATGTTTTAAAATGTTGTTTACCCAACAACAATGACATACAGAAATAAATAAATCTACAAAAATAAAATTAAGAATTTGCTTTTAACAAGAAGTTTATTCCTCATTATTATTTCAAAAGTCATTGCTTTATTTCAATTAATGAATTGTAGAAGTGCTGTCTTTAAAAATGTGAAAGGTCTTGTATTTACCAAGCAGTTTGAATTTAAGTTTAAGTCTTTGAATTTAATTACAGGGGATCAGAACGTCAGAGACATGTATCTCATCCAGTTAAAGCCCTTGTAATAAAACTTTCAGTTGGACCCATTACAAACCGACAATATACTAGACTGGTACAAATTCAAACAACCTTTAGACAACATTATAAAGTTGATGATAGGGGTAGCAAATATTTTAAATATTAAAGAAATTGCTTGTAACATGTTTTCTAAAGAATTTGTCATGAGGGGCATCCAAAAGGGTTGTTGACCCGGAATGGGTTAAGTAAGTCTGTTTCATGAATATTATTGGGATCCACTTTTCAGGCTAGGAAAGGTCACATGATTGGTCACCATGGTAGCACACCCAGTGTGACGGACAGTCTAGCTGACAGTGGACGTGGCACAGCATCCATGTCCTTCGCAAACTTTGGTACAACCTTGAAAGAGAGAATCTCAAATATTGAGAGACAACTTTCGGTAAATATGTAAAAAAATTTATAATCTAAAAATTTGGAGAATATTCTATATTAACACATCACTATCAGCGTTTTAATTAATGCTACAGCTTTTATATTTCACATGAATTCTGTGTGGTTAGATCTTTAAACTAAGTAGACCAAAGCCAAGGTTACCTGTGAAGGAGGGTCCAATGGCTAACTAATTTTTCTTGTAAAAAATGTCATTCATAGGGGACATTCTTATTCAACTCAAAATGTTAATATTCTAGATAGACTATTTTACTCATCTCATTATCAGATAAAAAAACAGATCCAAATCTCTGGATAAAAAAAAAGATCCAAATATCCAGATAACAAAGCAGATACACATCTCTGGATATCAAAACAGATCTAAATCTCTGGATAAAAAAATGGGTCCAAATCTCTGGATAACAAAACAGATCCAAATCTCTGGATAACAAAACAGATCCAAATCTCTGGATAACAAAACAGATCAAAATCTCTTTGTTAACAAAACAGATCCAAATCTCTGGTAACAAAACAGATCCAAATCTCTGGATAACAAAACAGATCCAAATCTCTGGATAACAAAACAGATCAAAATCTCTGGATAACAAAACAGATGCAAATCTATGGATAAAAAAACAGATCTAAATCTCTGAATAACAAAATGGGTCACAATTTCTGGATAACAAAACAGATCCAAATCTCTGGATAATAAAACAGATCAAAATCTCTTTGTTAACAAAACAGATCCAAATCTCTGGATAACAAAAGAGATCCAAATCTCTGAATAACAACACGGGTCACAATCTCTGGATAACAAAACAGATCAAAATCTCTGGATAATAAAAACAGATCCAAATCTCTTTGTTAACAAAACAGATCAAAATCTCTGGATAACAAAACAGATCCAAATCTCTGGATAATAAAACAGATCCAAATCTCTGCATAACAAAACAGATACAAATCTCTGGATAATAAAAACAGATCCAAATCTCTTTGTTAACAAAACAGATCCAAATCTTTGGATAACAAAACAGATCCAAATCTCTGGATAATAAAACAGATCCAAATCTCTGGATAACAAAACAGATCCAAATCTCTGGATAAACAAACACATCCAAATCTCTGGATATCAAAACAGATCCAAATCTTTGGATAAGCAGATCCAAATCTCTGGATAACAAAACAGATCCAAATCTCTGGATAATAAAACAGATCCAAATCTCTTTGTTAACAAAACAGATCAAAATCTCTGGATATCAAAACAGATGCAAATCTCTGGATAAAAAAACAGGTCTAAATCTCTGAATAACAAAACAGGTCACAATCTCTGGATAACAAAACAGATCCAAATCTGCTTCTCCTTCACTTTGGATCAGTCCAAAGTTTTGTCCTCTGGAAAGTGGTTAAAATACCTTTTATTTCATGATTAAAGCAATTAATATTTTTCAGACCAGAGAGTCAGACTCTGCTAAAGAATTTACTGCAGATTTAGATTTAACATCGTGGAAAGCAAGAGTAAGTACATAATGATTGGATTCTTCATTCTACACAATGTTTTCTGCCCAGAAAGTTGAAAAAATCTAATATTTCATAAACTTTGAATTGTCGTCTGCAACCTTTTATTTTGGACCAGTCTAAAATGTTACCTTCTGGGAATGGGTTAAGACTGATCTATCTGTGAAGAAATTTAAAATCACTAATTACCCCCACCCACCCATCTTAATTGGGGGGGGGGGTGATTATAAAGGAGACAATTTGTCAGTCATTTGTCTGTGAGTAGCTTTTTCTTGTCAGCCCAATTTTGTCACATCGGTATAACATCGGTATAAACAGTTAACAGACCGCTGGACTTGACCTCTGACCTCAGACAGTAAGTTCTATTTAGGTATATGAGCCTGTACGTGACATTTCCAACAATTTGACATGTGCATGACTTGCACACACTGAGCACCCTGGACAGCCATTTGGGGCAATTAGAACATTCGCTGATTGTTTAAAGAAGCTTTGGGTCAGTTTCTTTCTACAGAGCGCGGAGTGAGGACTCTGATCAGACTGTGCGGATGCACAGACTGATCTGAGTCTTTACTTGGCACACATGTGTAATGGTTGGAAATGTCACGCACGAGCTCATATAATAGGGTTAGTTTGCAAAATTCATTGCCAGTAACATGTATGAAGTTTGGTGACTTGAACATCGAAATTACAACTTACTAACCCTTTCCTGTACAAACCCGGGATTTTACGTCACTGTGATTTTATACTTATAATAAGCAATTTCTCCATTTCCCACAGTGTTTTCTACCACATAGGATGGTTTTATTTGGAATTGCATCCAATTTTCATTGTTGTCTGCATCCTCTTTCAATTTGAAACAGTCTAAAGTCGCATACCAATGATTTGCCTTTAATTTCATTCCCTAGGCAACATATTCAACAAACTAATGTTATTTATTGCCTAATTTGAACTGTCATGTCAAAAGTCAGTTGTCAATTGTCTCTTGGTGTCTGTGATGAGTTTCAGCTTTAGGCAACAATTTCAGAATGACCGTCTTCCATCAAACGTCAACAGTTTTATCAACATACTGTTCACAAACCTTTTTCTAACTTTTTTTCAATTGAAAGCCAGGAGAATCTCATCTCAATGCTAACATACCAGATATATGATTTGAGATTTAATCCATTCCCACATAGTCACGTTTTTTTATGCCCCTCGGGGGAAAAGCTTTGGAAAAGATTGTGGAAAATGAAAAAAAATTGTTTGTTACAAATTTTTCTTAGCTATTGTTCTTCAGCATGGCAAAATGCTGGTTTATGTGGTAATTGGTTAGAAGAGCTTTAACCTTTTCCTGTTTTGCAAAATTTTAGACCTGTCCAAATTCAAACATCCAGTAGGGTAAAAAACATAGTGGAAAAAAGAAGAAATTGCTTGTCACAAGCAATTTCTTATTTTTCCACCATGTTTTCTCAAGTATCAAATCACATGGACATAAAAACCAGGGATTGTACAGGAAAGGGTAAACCAAACTTTAAGAACTCAAACGATCATTTTCAGAATGGTTTATTTGAGTTGGGTTTAACACCACTTTTTACAGTATTTCTGTAATATTGGGGCAGCTGGAGCATCTAACAATCGATTCCTAGTATTTCTCACACCAGTACTACCACAACGTCCTTTCCGAGCATCCAGCTGCTCATCCGACTTAAGTTTACGATTAACCCACCAAACATGCTATCAACAGTGGCATGGCTATGGCCATTTCAGGATAGAATTGTTTTTATGCCCCCGCATCGATAAGATCGGGGGCATATTGTTTTACCAGTGTCCGTCTGTCTGTCCGTCCGTCTGTCTGTCTGTCTGCAATACTTAACCTGCCAACTGAACATTTTTCTATAACTTCAACCCTGATTAAGTTACAATACTAATATTTGGTATGTAGATAGGTCTCAACAAGTCGCAACTGTGGAACGTCATTTCATCAAGGCCAAGGTAAAATTTTTAACCCTTTTCCCTAAAACAAAGAAAAAAAATTGAAAATCACCTGTTTCTAAAGAATTCCTGTTTCGGGGGCATGGTGTTTCACACACACATCTTGTTTGTTTGTTTGTAGGTACTTGAAAGTAACAGAAAGCTAGAGATAGCAGAGAAAGACAACAAACTCTACAAAGAAGAGGTAAGTTTCAGCTCTCTTTATAAGTTTGCAGGCCTCTGAGCCTTAGAAACAGTAAATGTTCAATTTAAAGAGTGAAAAGTTAAACCCTTTACCAGTTTTAGAGTGGTCCAAATTGAAAGAAGCTACAGACGACTATTTTAGTTTGATAAAAATTTAATTTGTTGTCCATTTTTGATAGAAAAAATGTGCTAAATGAAGAAATTTCGTGGTACAAGCAATTTCTTCATTTACAACATTTTTTTTCCAGAGCTCTTTTCTTGAGGGGAGTCAAAAAGCGTAAAAAATTGGGAACGGGTTAATGAACATGTATCGAATCCTGCCTAGAGGGAACTTCTTGAAATTATCTTGTAAAGATTATTCAATTGAGTACCAACATCATAGGGTTTGATGAGAAACTGAAGAAGTAGATTGCTGTCCGTTCTTCTTATCTCAAATTCTGAGCCGGCTTCAATTCTAAAATAACTGACATTTGAAATTGCTTCTTAACCTTTGCCACACTGAACCTTGAAATTCCTGTTTTTGAAGGAGACCAAGATCCAAAAAATTCTAGACTGGTCCAGATTGAAATAATTTGCAGACAATCTTTCAAAGAAAATACATGTGCGAATGGGAAAATTTTGATGTAGCTACCATAAAATATAGAAAAAACATTGTTGTAAAACATAAACCAATATCTATATCAATAATATTTAGCCATTACCACACAAAAACAATTTGAGCCTATGCGCAACATTTCCAACCATTTCGCATGTGCGCGACTCCCACACATTGAGCACACTGGACAGCTCTTCAGGGTAATTAGGACATTGGCTGATTGTGTAAAGAAGCTTTGGGTCAGTAACTATCTACAGAGAGCAGAGTGAAGACTCTGATTAGACTGTGCGGATGCACAGGCTGATCTGGATCTTTACTTGGCGCACATGTGTAATGGTTGGAAATGTGACGCATGCCCTCATTTTAAGTTGGTCCAAACTGAATGATGTTGCAGACAAAGATTTTAATGCAAAAATACAAAAATAAGTGTGAAATAAGGCAATAATTTTATGCACCAAGCAATTTATCCATTTCCACCAAAGCTTCCAGGGTGTCATGATTGTATGGTGATGGGTTAAGTATCTTCAAGACTAATGATTTTATGGTAATTGGTTTAGAATATTGCCAAAAGCCTAGGGTTGTAAATAAACTCAAGTTGTTGATTTGTCTTGTACTTTAAATGTCATTAATTAGCAAATGAAAACTAGACCAGCAATTCGACGAAAATTAAAGGTAAGATAGGTGTCCACAAGTATTCACAAAGTAATTATCTTTAATACATCACTGCACAAAATTTTTCTTTTTTATTTTCCTTTGAAAAGACGTAAAGCTCATGTTTCTCTGAATTAGCAATGATTTGGGCCTTATTTGATTCACTAAGATATTTAATTGTGTTCTATGTTGTTCACTTTGATGCTATTAACTTTTCGGAGAAAACCGATGTAATTATACCCCCTAAAATTTTATTTTGGGGGTAAAAAGGAGTCAGCATGTAGGTCGGTCTGTCGGTTGGTTGGTCAGTCTGTCTGTAACTTTTTTCATGTCCACTCAATTTCTAGGCAACCATTGGACGGATTTGATTCAAACTTCACCAATATAATCATTATCAAGCAGAGATGTGCATATTCCATTTTGGTTATGGTCCATTGATTTTTGACAGAGTTATGGCGAAAAATCATGTCCGCTCAATTTCTCAGCAACCATTGGACCGATTTGATTCAAATTTCACTGAAAGACTCGGTATAAGTCAGACATGTGCATATCCTATTTTGGTTAAGTTCCATTGATTTTTGACTGAGTTATTGCCCTTTTGTTAAAAGTTTGTTTTTTGTTATGGCCCTTTGTCAGATAGCACTTGTATATGGACAAGCGCTGTTGGGGGTATTAGTCGGCTTTGCGACAATGTGGTGAGGTATTTAGATCACCCTATGTCTGGTGTCCCACATGTGTCAATAATTTTAAAACACCATCTCCTCCCACACTAATGGGCCGATTTTAACCAAATTTGGCAGAAATGTTCCTTAGGTGGTGCTCTTTAAAAAATGCTAAAAGAATTGAAATCTGTTGAAAACTGGTTGCCATGGTAACAAATTGAAATTTTAAAAAAGCTTTAAAAATAACTCCTTACGACTCAGAAGTTGTAGAATCTTGATACATGTATTTTTCATGAAGCATCAGTATTTTTCATGAAGCATCAGTACATTGACTTCTTTCATTGTTGCTAAAATTTCAGAGCCCCAGCTTGATGGGTTTATATAGAAATAAAGACATCAACTCTTCCAATACAAAGTAGCCAATTTCAACCAAATTTGGCAGAAACTTTCCTTATGTTGCCCCCTTTTAATAATTACTATTAAGATTTGAAATCAGTTGAAAGCATTTGAAAAATAGTCTTAGCTCAGGTGAGCACCAGGGACATTTGCCATGGCCAATGGCCCTCTTGTTTATCATGCATGATCCATGAAATTTCATGATACCTCTGCTATGACTGAAGCTATTTGCTTGAAAACTTTGATATAATATGTTCAATATCTAAAGACCAACCTATAGTATCAAGGGGAATAATACTAACTGCATTTTTGTTTAAATTATGCCCCATTTTGGAATTACATATTTTATTAAGTATCCAGCACGTAAAGACAAACATCAGACACCCCTTGGGAATGCGTTTTTTTTTTTTCACCTTTAATTGCATGCAATCTTGTGGTTGTCATTTGTAAAAACAAATCTTACATTTTCTTAGCCAAATTTGTATCTTATAGTTTATTTTCATCCCACAGAAGTCATACATATAAAACTTTATACAAATACAAACCCTAATTCATTGATAAGTTCTATAGAATAATTTACCCAAACCAAATCTGTTTTTTATGACCTTTCATTAAAAAAAGTAGGAAGATACAAAGGAATTCTTCATTATTCACTATGCTTCCTCCCCAATTAGACAATGATTTTTGTTGTTTCATCATGTAAAAGTTGTTGTCAGTAATTTGTTTGAATTCAGATTTGTCACAGTCTGTTAAAATGTTAAGCCACAAGTGTTTCTGTCAGTTACCTAATTTTTTGCAGAAGAAAATATTCAAACAAACAAAACAACATAGGAAAAGAAAAAGAACGCTTGGAGCAAAAATTATGTTGGTTTGATGCTTAAAGATCCTTCAATAGTTGTGGAGATACTCTCCATCATAAAAGAAATCATTGAAAGTAGTTTATTCCCATTCAGTGGATCAATCTTCAAACAAATCTTGACTGAAAGGATTAATCCCTTTTTGGTTGTAAAGAAATCTTAACAATAACTTGTTGAAACTTGATGGAATGTGAATCATTAGACAGCATGTATTTACAATATTACCATATTATCCCATTACCAGATGGCAAAATTTTAGACATGAAGTTTATGGAATTTGGATTTTTTCAATTTTCTGGATAGAAAACATTGTAGAAAATAAAGAAATTGCTTGTAACAAGCAAATTCTTCATTTTTGACAATATTTTCCAAAGCTGTTTTTCTTGGGGGCGTCTAAAAGCATCAATGAGTGGTAAGGAGTTAAGAAGGACGTGTGTGTTATACTGACTTTACTCTGTCAATCTGTGCTTCTGTCCGTCAGTAATCAACTTTTTTGACGCTTTTTCCCTTGCAACCATAAAAAGCATGCACAAGAAACTTAGTATGGAGGTTCTAGTAGGAGTTATACATGACAATTACTGAAATTCAGTCTACAATTTTTCTATGCCCAGTTTTACAACTTAACTTAGGACATTGCTTGGTAAAATGGTACATGTATATCTTTAGCATTTTTCTTGGTAACTATTAACCCATTCCCACGAACTCCTGCTTTTTGACTCCCCCACTAAGAAAAAAACTTTGGAAAAAAGTGCCGAAAATTAAGAAATTACATGGTGCAAGCAATTTTTACATTATATTAAATGTTTTCTACCCCAAATGACAATGCTTTTGGAGATTTCATCAACTAAAATTGTCATCTGCAACTTCTACAACATATTTTGTAGTAATGGGTTAAAAGCATCAGCTTAAAACTTGGTATGGATATGCTGACCACACGGTGCTCACTGATTTTAAATCTACAAGTTCCTATTTTACAATTTAGTTTATTTTTAGACATTACCTGGTAATGTATACTTTCGTTGCATTTTTTCTTGGCATCTTTGAATGTTGGACCAGTGAGGTAATGAGTTAATCTCTTACGAACTATCTCTATTTCAGATCAATAGACTAGAAAAAGAATTAGAGGAGAAAACAAGACAGTACATGATGTTAGAGGCATTTTTATACAGTGTTGAAATGGTCCTTAAAGAAAAGGTAGATTTTATAGTTTGGAGTCATCCAAAAATTTTGATATTTTGTAACATCTCTGGTATTACTGAACACAATTACTTCAAACTCAGAATATATATTCACTATCAAAAGAGAAATATATACGAACAAGGAGGATAACTAATTGAATTTTGATTTAATTATGTCCCTTTTTTTGTTTGGACATTTTTATTCACTTTCAAATAATTGAACAGCTGAGCAATGGTATCCAGAAATTTTACCCACCATCAATCTCTTGAACAGCCGTGCGATGGTATCCACATGTATTGGATTGAAAAGCTAGGATTATGTTTAAGACTGGGTATTCACAAGTTCCCTTTCATAGGTTTGATTTCCTATGTAACATCAATTTGTGTTACAATAGTTTGATCTACTAATTTTACCTTTTCTTTTATCAAATGAATGCCATCAAAGTGAATCCTATGGCATAAATCATTTGATTGCCTTAACCATTCCCACACAATTCCACTTCTCTAGGCCTCTAAAGAAAACAAGTAGGGAAAACATTTTGAAGATTGAAGAAATTGCTTATAAGAATAACTTTCTTCATTTCTCACAATGTTTTCTACCCACTTAGACAAAGATTTTTTAAGATTTTATCAACTTGGCTGCAGTTTCTTTGAATTTGGGCTGCAGTTTCTTTGAATTTGGGCCAGTCTGAAATTTTGTTGTCTGGTAATTAGTTAGATGTTTGCATGAAACTGAACAAATTTTTTCTTTGCTTTAGTCACTAGATGATGCAGGTATGGTACAAAAGATTGAAAAAGAAGTTGAAAATGTTCGACTCAGTTTGTCAGATGCTGCACAAAGACCCACCAATATATCAACAGATCCTGCAGCTTTGAATACAGAATTGTCAAAAAAAGACAGGGAACTTACAGCAAAGGTTGTTTAACGGTTTGCTCTAAAAAGGTTTTTAAAAAATCAGACTGAGCCAAAAAAGTAACAAAATTTGACTGTAAAGAACCAATTTTATTTTTCAAAAAGAATGAAAAAAGAAGTTTAAAAATGTTTGTCTCAGTCTGGGCCAAGTTTTCCAAAGCTTTTGCCAATTACTACCGGCCCATTCAAGATACAATGCTCATATTTGGCATAATGACTCATCTCCATAATACGCATCTCCTCATGTCAAAGTAAAGGTCATGTGATAAGGTCAAGGTCATATGGCAAGGTCAAATGTTTAGTCCTGTTGCGGGCATTGTGTTTCATAAACATATCTTGTTTTTACTTGATGGTCATGAAAAACAGTTTCGTGTGGGAAAGGATTATGTTTGTCACAGAAGGCCAAATTTAGGGGCCTCTCATGAAAAACACTTGAAAACATTGTGGGAAATGAAAAAGTTATATGTTTGGGTTAATTCACAATGTAAATATACAATAAAATATTACTTTAACCCTTGTCATGCTGTATAAACTACCTCACCGAATTGCTGGAAAATCAAAGGGTTGAATGTACTGATGGAACTTGTTGTTACAAAATCAATCTTTCTTATAGAAATCAATTTCATAAACAACTCTGGCAGGAAAGTACAAGCAGGAGGTGTAGACCAAGATCAGACTGCACTTATGTGCAGGCTGATCTTGGTCTTCACCTCCTGCCGAAACGGGAATATTCCGGGCACAGCATGACAAGAGTTAATTTTTGTAGAGGAATGAGGTTGACAGATTGATGTGCGAGTTACGACAGTGGCAGCAAGAATGTCGTACCATCGAAGACATGCGATCAAATGCCCTCGACTCCCTCAGAGGATTAGAAATGGAGGTATCTGAATTACAAGAGGCAGATAAACAGTTCAAACAACTGAAAGATGAATACAACACTCTTAAAGGACAGGTAAGAATGTTTGTCTGAAGATAGAAGCAGTGTAATGCACAGTTTTGAAATAGGCCGACATCGAGAATCCTCGGGTTTACATCATATGAGTCTGTGAATCCTTGAATTGCTTATAGAGACAAAGCCTTAAAAAATTCATTAAAGCAACGGCTAAGTAGGTAATGTTCAGCGATATGAAAGTGTCTTTCTGATTTCCAAATTGTGCCTTTTGCTGTTCTGTGTTATGTTTGAAGCTTTAGGTGAAATGAACAATTATGATTGATTCCAACAACTTTTTGACTTGTGCAGATTTAACCCTTTCCTGTACAATAACTTGTTTTCATGACCCATAGGTTTTGTTTTGGGGAAAACATTGCAGGGAAAGAAGAAATTGCTTGTTACAAGCAATTTTTTCTTTCCCTACAATGTTTTCTACCCTTTGCAGTGGTTATTTTTCAATTTAAATGCACTTTGATTTGTTGTCTGCAGCCTCTTCCAAATTGGAGCAGTCTAAAATTTTGTTGTACGGGAAAGCGTTAAAGCAGTAGCAGACTGAATTTCAAAATAGATGTAGATTATAAATCATTTCATTTCCTCTGGGATAGGCAAAGGGATTTGTTTTGGTGTCTTGATCCTTCTATCAATTTGGAATCCATCCAGGTTTATCTAGAGCATTACTTAACATTTAACCCATTCCCACAATGCTTTTTAATGCCCCCAAGAAAATAGCTTGGGAAAATATTGTTGAAAATGAAGAAATTGCTTGTTACAATCTCTTTATTATCCATGATGTTTTCCTCCTCAAAAAAACAGCTTTTTGAAATTTCATCAACTAGAAATTGGGATTGTGTGTTGAAAGGTTAATAGACACTGCGATTATCAGCTGGGGATCTTAGTTCATTCTATTAGCTTGTTTCTAACAATATTTTCATAAGTATTGTAAATCAGAGTTGTTAAAACATGTGATTGTTAAAGTGTTGAAACTCTAGACTGCAAGTTAGGTCAAGTCTACAGAAATACTTAGAATTTTGTAAATGTTATCATTTCAAATTTTATTATCTTGATTATGAACAGTTTTTATCAAGCTGGATAAATGTACAATAACATTGGTATCAGCAATGAAAAGTTAACCCTTTCCGGTTCAATTTTTGATTGTCATTAATCATAGAAAATTCTACTTTTTATGCTCTGCAAGAAAATAGTTCTGGAAAACATGGTTGAAAATGAACAAATAGCTTGTAACATTTCATTTTAAATGACTGTAACATGTCATCTTCTTTTAAAATGGAACAATCAAATCATCTTTGAAAATGGACCGATCTAAGACTGTATTGTAAAATATTTAAAAAGATAACATTAATTCAACTTATAATTACATATTTTGGCATGTTCAAGAAATAACCTATGGAAAACATAGTTGGAAAAGAAAAAAATATTTTTTAACACTATGTTTCCTCTAAATGTTTTCAAGCTAATTAGACACTTACTTTCAAATTAAACACATTTTGATTTGTCATCTGCTACCTCTTCCATTTTAGGCTAGTCCAAAATTTTGTTGCCTTCTAATAGATTTAAAAAACTTATGGTGGTTTATTATTTTGCTTAGGATATCTGTATTTTCTAACAACTAACCAATCCTCATATGATCCTGCCTTTATTCACCCCCTCCCTGTAAAAATGTTTTGAAAAAATTATGGAAAATGAAGATATTGCTAGTGACAAGCAGTTTCTTCACTGTCCAAAATGTTTTCTGCTCTAGAATTCAGGAAAAAATACGAAATTCTGCCAACTTAGAATTGTTGACTGCAACCTACTTTGATTTGAGCAAGTCTAAAATTGTTATCCAGTAAAGGGCTAAGATCCTGTGTGAAGTTGATTATTATGCCCAGGTTATTTGTATTTTCTATCAGCTTAAACCCATTCCCACTCAATGACGCTTTTAAACGCCACTCAATATGAAAGCTTTGGAAAACATTTGTGGAAAATGAAGAAATTGCTTGTTACAAGCAATTTCTTCATTATCCACAGTGTTTTCTACCCAAAAAGACAAAGATTTTAGAGATTTCATCAACTTAAAATTGTTGTCTGCAACTTCTTTGAATTTGGACTGGTTTAAAATCTTATTGTGTGGGTATGGGTGAATCTAATCTCCTCTTTTACAAAGTTTCTTAGACTCGTTGAAACTTGCAAGGATCTGATGATAGTTCAACAAAACTATGAGGATCTAGTCCAGGAAAAAGATGACCTTGACATTGAAATAACTGGATTAAGGTCAAAGGTCGCATTACTGGAAGGTCAGCTGAAGGTCATGGATGGGATAAAGAGTGAGAAGAAAGAATTAGAGGGAAGATTTGAAGAGATGAAAGAGAAGTTAACCGAGAAAAACCTTATAGAAATTGAGAAAAATACACTAGAGAAGAACTCTGTGAGCATTACAGAGTTGTTAAATGAAAGGGTATATAGCTAAATACTACACAATTTAATAATTTTGAAAAAAACGAAAATCAATTTTTAGGGGAAAAAAGAATTTCAAAGCATGAATACTATAATAAGGTTAAATCTGTCTTTTACCCTATTGCAAGTAGGATGCACTATTTTCATTTCATAGTGAATGTTACATGGCCAATCGGATCGTGAATTGTCATACAATGTTCTGCCTAGGATGTGCACTTGCACTGAAATATAGCAGAGAAACCCAAAATATAATCTGTTTATAACCATTAGCGCAAGTGTTTGCCAATTTTAGTGCTCATGTCTAGGCGTAGATGCAAATTGATGTCTTTCAAAATCAGGGCATACATACAAGTTAATTATTCAAGTTATTTTAGCTGGGTACCATACAAAAAATTATCTTGATGAAGGATGAGAAGCTTTTCATTGAAAAAAAATTAGAAGAAATAAAATATGATCCTGTATGTGACATTCCCAACTCAGTTATGCAAAGTTAACCCTTGTCATGCTGAATAAAATCCTGTACAGAATTTCATTTAATCCATTCCGGCACAACAGAATTTTAGACTAGTCCAAATTGAAAGGAGTTGCAGATGACAATTTTAAACTAATGAAATTTTGGATTTTTTTTACTTTAGGGGTTGTAAACATTGTGGATAATGAAGAAATTGCTTGTGCCAAGTAATTTCTTCATTTTCCACAATATTTTCCAAAGCTTTTTTTCTTGGAGGTGTATAAAAGCGTTATTGAGTGGGAATGGGTTAATTCAAGGGGCTGTCAGCACTAATAATAATTGTTGGTTAATAATGGTTTAAAAGAGACAAGCACTTGGTGTATATTAAGATCAGACTGCACATATGTGCAGGCTTGTCTTTGTCTATATCTCCTGCATAAACAGGAATATTCTGGGTTTAGCATGACAAGGGTTAAGATTCAGATCAAACAGTGTATCCTTATAGTCTAATCTGAGTCTTCACATTGCAATATGTATATGGCTGCTTACTCAAAGTTTTCATAGATGATCAGTCTGGAAGGCTGTCAAGATTGCTCTTCTGCGCTTTATGCATGGGTGAAATTGTTGGAAATGTCGAACCCAGGTTTGCGTATGAGTCTATGGAATAATGAAAAGCTATTGGTCCTTTTAACCCTTTCCTGTTTTTGGAAATTTTAGACCTGTCCAAATTCAAAGGTTTTGCAGACGATATTTTAAATTGGATCTAATTTGAATAATAACCATTCAATAGGGTAGAAAACATTGTGGAAAAAGAAGAAATTGTTTTTTACAAGCAATTCTTCTTTTACAACAATTTTTTCTCAAGTATAAAATAACAGCAACGTAAAATCCTGTGTTTGTACAGGAAAGGGTTAAAAGTATTAAGACTCTTCCACATTTAAAGAAGTTGCAGACAATAATTTTAAGTTGATAGAATTTCAAGTATCCCTGTTTCTTTTGGTAGAAAGCTATGTGGAAAATGAAAGAATTTGCTTGTGACAAGCAATTTCTTCATTTTCCACATTGTTTTCCTTAACCTTTTTTCTTGAGGGACATCAAAAACTAAGATTATGTGGTAATTGGTTAAAAGAATTAGGAGTTTTCCATTTTCTATGCAAACCCTAGATGAAGAAAGTAGATGCTTTGACAGAAGAATGTTTTGAGTTGAGAAAGAAGCTATCCACTGTGGAAAGGGATAATTACAGGATAAAACAGGAACAGTTTACCAGCAAGCTCATACCCGAAGTCACTGATGTGAATAGAAACACCATTGAGGGCACTAAAAATGAAATCGTTGATAAAGAAATTGAAGACAAACAGAGAAACCCTGATTATATCAACGGTATTGGTGATAGTTATAGACTTAAGGGAATGACAGGAAGATTTCTAAACAGAGACAGCCACAAAATAATATTGAAGAAAGAAAGAAAGATTGTATCAAAACCTCATATTGGTAATGATAAAGATAAGATGATAAATAGTGATGTCAAAGATAAGAAATTAGTTACCATGGAAACCAATGACCTTGAGAAAGCAGATGGTGACCTTGAGGCAAGTGATAATGTAATTGATGGGCACAAGCATGTTGGATGTTCACTGGATATTGTTACTGAAATGGAATATCATTTTCTAACAATGATTTATGTTTATCACTTCTTGCAGATCAGACACTGTATTGTAGAATTTTTGTTACGAAATTTGAAAAAAATATTGTGTGAGTAATATGTTTATGTATAAGTTTATGTATCACTATTTGCAGGTTGGTGGGGATTGCATATGATTTCATCACAATTCTTTTTTGTTGTTGTTGTTTCACAGTATTGTAATTTAATAAAAGAAATGGCATTTTGTTCCCCACACATGCTGATCGCTGACAACATCAGTTTGACTTTAGATATCAAAAAGATGTTTGATTGCAAAATATATTTTTAAGGACATTAAACCCTCAGCAGATGACACAATTTAAGACTGGTTCAAATTGAAAGAAGTTGCAGACAGCATTTCAAATTGCACTGATACTGGGAAAAAGTGCCAAGTACGATAGAATGGCAATTTCCCACTTTCCCACAAAGTTTTCCATTATCATATTTCTTGAGGGTATCAAAAAAACGGCATTGTGTGGAAATGAGTCGTGTAAGCAAACGGTTGGGAGGTTACCTTAATGTCGTCTACAGCTTTTTCAAGTGGTCCACTAAAAAAATGCTTGAAATGAATGTGGGAGGTGATCATTGCACTTCCAGAATAAATGAATGATCTGATTGGTCAATCCAGGTTTTGATAGACAGAGACAATCTGTTAACCCTTTCCAGTTCAAATACGGGATTTTATGTTCCTGATATTTTATACTTGAGAAAACATTGTGGAAAAAGAAGAAATTGCTTTTAACAAACAATTTCTCCTTTTTCCACAATATTTTCTTCTACATAGGATGGTTTCATTTCAAATGGCATTCAGTTTTCATTGTTGTCTGCAAACTCTTTCAATTTGGACTAGTCTAAAATTTCCAGAAAACGGGAAAGGGTTAATTTATTTGTTGTATGCTTTTAGTACTTTCACTTTTCAGCTTGCAAGACTCCATCTCTTTTTACTCACACTTCACAATTTATGTCACTTCTTATTGTTTCAGTCGAGCCTTACCGAAGACGTTAAAAATGACACAAGCAGCCCTTGCTTGTTGCTCAGCATTTACTGGATAGCGCTAAGAAAAACTGAGCTTCACTTGCAGCATAACCTTCGTGAAGTTTGGTCATGAGATATCTACCGCATTCTTCCCCTACAGATGATTCACCTTTTGAAACAAGAATATGAGGGGGTTAACCCATTCCCACACAGTGACACTTTTGAAATCCCCTCAGGAAAGAACACTGGGAAAACATTGTGCAAAATGAAGAAATTGCTTGTAACAAGCAATTTCTTCTTTTTACACAATGTTTTCTATCCAGAAAGTTAAAAAAGTCAAAATTTCATAAACCTTAAGTATTCGTCTGCAGCTCCTTTCAATTTGGACTGGTCTAAATTTCATTGTGTGGGAATGGGCTAAGGAACCTATAAACGGTCTATTTTATTAACAATAGCAATGATGCAATATATTAACCCTTGTCATGCTGTATAAGATCCTTTAAAGAAGTATTTTTCAAGATCAAAGAGCTGGAAGCTCATTATGTGCATTATTGTATTGTCAATGGTGATTATTGACAATATTATTTATAGCGTGTTTGGGACATTGAGGATTGAATCAGTATCATTGGCAATAATTTTGGTTTTGTATAGGTCCCTTTTAGTAACTCTTCATGTGGGTATGAATTACTTGTTATAAGAAGCTTCTCTTTATTGCTACAATATTCTGGAGAATTTGCAGTACACATACAATATTTCAGATGTAGACAATGTGAGAGCTGAAAATGTCATCGAATGATTTTCACGGAATTCACCTTTTCTTTCTTTATTCCAGTTGGAGGAAGAGTCTCGCAGGCGGTCTCCACAGAGTACAGCCACGCTGCGTGCTAAAATCATGAAACTTACCAACCTGTGCAATGAAAAGGTAAGGAAATTGATAAGATATAAATTATGTATTGCCAGCCGGTGACAAAATTGTCATAACTACAGCACTGACAAGCTTATTCTTCCATCCACAATTTTTTAGAATTGCTATTTTGAAAAAAGTAAAGGTTCAGGAATTGACAGGTCATGGCTTTCAATAGAAAAATCAATCAACCAATTATAGCCTCCATTTAGATAGGAAGTGCTTTGGCCAACATTTATGTGAAGCATTTTTGTTGTTTTGGTAAGTTAAATGTTGTAACTACAGCTCATTTAAGCTGTAGTTGTGTCATTTAAGTCACTACCATATTTTTTGATTGTCACATACTGCTTTTCTTGAGGGGCGTCAAAAGCCGTCATTGTGTGGGAATTGGTTAAAGCATTTAAACTTCAGTTTCCAACTTCTTTTAATTTGGTCCATCTAATTTTTTATTGTTTTTTAATAAGTTAGCAACCATCACTCCTGAATTTTATAATAATTTCAGGATTTATTGATAAGGAAGCTTGTCAAAGAATTAAAGAATTTACAATCTGGTGAAGAATCTTCCCAATTACTGGATGAACTTCTGGGATTGGAAGAATCTTCGGAGCTCGAGTTGGGTCGTTCGTCGTCTCATTCCTCTCTAGAAAGTGGTGATCACCAATTACATCTCAGTGATACAGAACTGTTACATAATTCTAGCCCGCGCCTTCTCCAGAGGCCGAGATCAGCTGATATAAATCACAACAGAAATTTGTCAAACAGACAGCACAGTAATCATCCTCGTATTTATGCAAATAGAAATCATTCAGGGTCTAATAATCACGATGGTGCATTTGTAAATAATGAAAAAAACAATCGACGACATAATTGGAGTAATTCGTCGTTACACAGATCAAGGAATAATGGAATTCACAGTCCTAGAATAGCAGAAGGTATTTCATTTGTAGCTGTGGCAGATTATGACCCCAATGTGTTTTCTCAAAGCGGCCATCAAAGACTGGAACTCTTTTTAAAGGAGGGAGATTTTGTGACTGTACTTGGCCCAGCAGATAAGAGTGGTTATTTTGAGGGTGAAGTGAATGGAATGGTGGGACTGGTACCAGCAAGTTATTTACAGCCAGTGCCTCCATTTAGGAGAGTTGGAAGTGCTCATGTACCAGGACATCTGAATGCGAGTCCAGAGCGTATCACGCAGATGTACAACTCATTACGCGGTGCTCATCAACAAAATGTTCATGGTAAGATTGCTTCATATTGACTTTTTAAGGCATACTCTGGCTTATCTATTGATTTCTTCAATTCTATCTGTTATCAGCATGGTACATACTTTTTAACCCTTTCCTGTTTTTTTTTGGATTTTTTTAAGTTTTAGACCAGTCAAAAATGAAAGAGGTTGCAGACGACAATGAAAATTAGATGCAATTTGAAAACGATAATCCAATGTGGTAGAAAATATTGTGGGAAAAGGAGAAATTTTACACAATATTTTCTAAAGTGATGTATCAAAGGAACATAAGATCTAGGGTTTGTACAGGAAAGAGTTAAAAAAAATTAAAAAAGAAATGGACAATTTAAAAGTAAGTGTAAGTGCTCTTTAAGGCATAAATTACGTTTTCCTGGTCCATCAAAATTGTCTTGGCTGATTTTATCTTCTCAAATTCAGTGCCATATACAGTGATAGGTGAAAATGGAAGCAACAAGGTTCTGAAAAAGATTGTCAAAATTGACAAGCTAAATGTAAACATTTCTGGCAATACATCTCAAAGTGGTCAGAAAAGTGAAGGTAAAATTCACTTTGTAAGGAAAAGATTTATTTTTTCTGACCTGTCACATGAAAAGGGGACCATCTAGGTAGTTCCAAGGTCGCAGCTATATATTACATTCTATAGACTAAAGGCAGTATTTGCATAGGTGTCTCTCTCCATGGCAAATTTCAAGTCAAATATTTTAACCCTTTCCTATTTAAACCCGGTATTTTACGTTCCTGTGATTTTACTCTCAAGAAAACCTTGTGGAAAAAGAAGAAATTGCTTGTAACATGCAATTTCTCCTTTTTCCTCAATATTCTCTACCACATAGGATGGCTTTTTCAAATGGCATCCACTTTTCGTTGTCGTCTGCAACCTCTTTCAATTTGGACTAGTTTAAAATTTTCAAAAACGGGTAAGGGTTAAGCTACTTAATTCTAACTGGTCCCTTTTTTCGGTGACGGGTTATGTTTCAGTTTTCAGCATTTTAGTATTCAGTTTAATCCTTTCCTGTTTTACAAAATTTTAGACCTGTCAAAATTCCAAGGTTTTGCAGACAAAAATTTATAATCGATTTGAATAGAAAAATAACCATTCAGTAGGGTAGAAAATATTGTGGAAAAAGAAGAAATTGCTTTTCACCACTTTATTATAAAATCAGAGACGTGAATCCAGGGATTGAACAGGAAAGGATTAATTACCATTTTCATGTCACTTTTTACGGTGCACATTTGATACAAGCATGGGTATGGTATGATTTATTGATAATTGAATGAAGATATTTTGATGTTTGTAAAACTAGCAAGAAAATCACTTTCACAAGCCTTTAGTCTATTAAATTTTTCACTTTTCCAGAGATTATCACCAAAACTAGCTCTAGATTATTTTTTTATCTTTATATTATTATTATTCATTTTATCTTTTTTTCCTTACCCATTCCCACACAATCCCTCCTTTTTACACTTCTCAAGAAAAAAGCTTTGGAAAACATTGTGGAAAATGAAGATATTGCTTGTTTCTTCATCATCAACATTGATTTCTATCCAAAAATACTAGAAATTAAAATTTATTCAACCTTAAATTAGCATCTGCAACTTCTTTCGATTCGGACCAGTCTTAAACTTTGTTGTGTGGGAATGAGTTAATCTTCACTTATTATGATTTTGTTTGTCGTTATTAGATTTGAATGAAAGAGTCTTGCTGCTGTTAACTTAACCCTTTCCTATTCAGCCCCTAGTTTTTATGTCACTGTGATTTTATATTTGAGAAAAGATTGTGGGAAAAAAAAAGAAATTGCTTGTAACAAGCAATTTCTCCTTTGGCTACAATGTTTTCTACCACACAGGCAACTTCATTTCAAACTGCATCCAATATTCACCATTGTTTTCAACCTCTGTCAATTTAGACCTTTCTAAAATTTGAAGAAAAAAAAAGGGAGAGTTAATGACAGACATCTGGTAGTTTGAAAGTGATAAGAAAAATCATAATGCAAAATTTGTATTGGATTCAAGCTGCTTAGGAAAATGTTTTTATTATATACCTAGAAAAGATATGGATTAAAATCTGGCTATCCAATACAACTCAACAGAAAAAAATCAATACTCAGCGTGTAACAAAAAAACATATTGGTCAAGTACCGTTAAACAAGGACTACTTTTTAGCTCATCTGAGCACAAAGTGCTCTGGGGGAGCTATTGTGATCGGTCATCATCCGTCGTCCGTCCGCCTGTCCATCTGTCCGTTCACAATTACAAAAAAATCTTCTCCTCCTGAACTAACCATAGAATTTCAACAAAACTTCACAGAAATGATCCTTAGGTCATGCTCTTTCAAAATACTTCAAAGAATTGAAATCCATGAAGAACTCTGGTTGCCATGGCAACAGAGTGAAAAAACTTAAAAAATCTTCTCCTCCGAAGCGGTAAGGCCTAGAGCTTAGATATTTGGTACAAATCATCATCTATTGACCCTCTACCAAAATACTTCAAAGATTAACAGTATTATGAAAATTAGCACTTTCTGGGAGATCCCTGATTATACCCCCCACAACGAAGTTATGGGGGGTATACTGGAATCAGGTTGTCCGTCCGTCCGTCCGTCTGTCCGTCCGTCCGTCCGTGGACATAATTTTGTGTCCTCTTCTCCTCCCACATTTTTTGACCAATTTTGCTGAAATTTTATCAGGTTGTTTCCTATCATATGAAGTTGTGCACCTGAAATTTTCATCTTGATCCAGTCGTTAGTTTCAGAGTTATGCCATTTTGAACTTTTTAATGGGGGCGGGGGGGAGTAATTTTGTGTCCTCTTCTCCTCCCACATTTTTTGACCAATTTTGCTGAAATTTTATCAGGTTGTTTCCTATCATATGAAGTTGTGCACCTGCAATTTTCATCTTGATCCAGTCGTTAGTTTCAGAGTTATGCCATTTTGAACTTTTTAATGGGGGGGGGGAGTAATTTTGTGTCCTCTTCTCCTCCCACATTTTTTGACCAATTTTGCTGAAATTTTATCAGGTTGTTTCCTATCATATGAAGTTGTGCACCTGCAATTTTCATCTTGATCCAGTCGTTAGTTTCAGAGTTATGCCATTTTGAACTTTTTAATGGGGGGCGGGGGGGAGTAATTTTGTGTCCTCTTCTCCTCCCACATTTTTTGACCAATTTTGCTGAAATTTTATCAGGTTGTTTCCTATCATAAGAAGTTGTGCACCTGCAATTTTCATCTTGATCCAGTCGTTAGTTTCAGAGTTATGCCATTTTGAACTTTTTAATGGGGGGGGGGGGAGTAGTCAAAATTTAAAATTGCAAAACTCAGTAACCATAAGGGGAGTTACCAAATTTGGTAAGTAACATCATCTTGTTGACCTTTACAAAATATCGAACGGTTTATTTCCTGAGGTCAAATTTGACCAATTCCAGGCATTTAATAGCCTCCGGTACAATTGTTTTCCAACAATATTTCTTAATAAGGTATAAACTTATACACTTATATATTGACAACTTACATATAAAAATTAAATGAGTTTGGTCGAATAGATTCGGTACAGATAAGCCCGAACCCTTCACACTGGTCGGGTGATGCAATATGCATGTACGCTTGATAAACATGGTAGACGCAACCAAGTATTATTAAAACCTGCGGTTTGTTCACGTGATTGTGTCTGTCTGCCTGTAATAGACATTATTAGGTCATATTTTTCTATTGAAATAGTTTCAAATGAATTCTAGAGTGCAGATAACCCTTATCTTTGAAACAATTTAGATACCTGTCTTATGTCTTTTTACACTGATATATCAATTTTTATCGGAAAGATTCCTTTAAAATATCATTTTCTCACACAAAATTATATTTTTACCTTTTCCCGGTGATTCTAAAAGCGTTAGGTGGAATAGATTTTTGACAGATAAGCGCCAATCCTTTACCCTCGTATGGCGCAAAATTGGGGTTCCCGCTCTAGAAAGCTACCGAACGTCACATAGAAATAATGAAATCAACGTTTTTCTACTCGGAATCGTGTTCTCCTTTACACAATGAAAATTCCACTGGGGCATTTCACTATTTGAATTATACACAGATGAATTTAAGAGTAAAATAACCCTTATCTTTAAAACAATTGAGGATTTTTTCCAAATTTTTTCTGATAAAATGATGCTATCTAATTAAAAAAGATATTACAAAAATCATTTTTCTTGCATGGAAACACGTCTTACATATGCATTAAACTTCAAGTTAAATTTTAAAGCATCTTTGTGAAATGGATATTGGGTGATAAAGTGATTATCGCTTAACACCGGGCCACGGAGGAAATGTTATTGTATTCCGTCCGTCGTTGTCGGATTTCACCAAGAAATTGACAAAATAACATTTTCTACACCGAACGGGGCTCCCTTATTACTAAGGAACATTCAGCTGCCGAATTTCATACACCAAATCTATTTTCACATTATTTAGATTAAAGAAATAACCCGAAAACCCTTATCCTTGTAACAGTTTTGCCACATTTTTTATTTCTTTTAGACTGAATACCACATTTTTATCCGTAAATTTTCTTAAATAAATCATTCATTTCACGTAAATAGATTTTACTCTTCGACATAAAAGTATTTAGATGCATTTGTACCCATAGGCCTTTATAAACAAGGACTTAACCCTTTGCATCAGTTCCTAATAAAAGTCATGTCCGTGTACACTATACTTACCGAACGACGCATGTGATGTTAAGAATTGGACTTATTCGCTTTATTCAGGCCTCGGTTCTATATTAAACACTTTTTCTGCCTGAATTGAAATAATGAGAGTCACAAAAGGCGAAATTTTGAACGAAAAGGGTTTCAAAACAATACAAAATTGTGACGTCAGCGTGTTTTTAACAGCTGATCGACAGTAACTATTGGACGAATAGTCCCCTTTTGCTTGACATCCCGTTGAATTATCTGTTTTTTCTTGGGCCTTTGAAAAAGAATTTGTTAAGATAGATTATATCAACCGGAAGAAGAAATAATTTGAAGGTCAAAAAGTAGATCGACCGTAGCTACCTTCTCTATTCCATTTAGGTTACAGGGAACTATTCCGTTTTCCATAGGCGACCATTATAAGAAAATAGCAAATAGCTCATCCCCAAAAATTGCAAGGGAGTCAAACCATATATCAAATTCAAGAACAATCATTCATCCGTCAAAATAACTGAATTTTGATATGGCATGATCCCTTTTATCAATGAGTTATGACGTCATTTTTAAGATAACCCTCTTCGCGCAGCTAGTTTTACTTCATTTTTCGAAAACTACCCTAGGGTATAGAAACCGCCCCTCAAGGGCCGAAATACATTAAAATTTTATCCTTTTTGCTCCTAAGTTATTAAAAGAGTATCAATTGATCGGCAAATCGTTAGATTTCACCTTGATATTTTATGGACCAATCAGAGGTCACCTTGATCTTTGTTTACATGCCCGGACTTTCCCTATACAAAATGTGACAGATGGCGGGAAACTGTATTAGTTCCCTGTAACCTTAAACAGCTTCAAATTCCACTCCTTCATAGAAAAGCCTTTTTAGCGGTGTGGGGGATATTCTCGTCAGCCCTTGAGGGCGACAGCTCTAGTTTTACATAGAAATAAAGAAGGAAATCTTTAAAATCTTCTTCTCCCAAACCATAAGGTCTAGAGCTTTGATATTTGGTATACATTATCATCTATTGACCCTTTACCAAAATACTTCAAAGAATTTCTGTATTCTGAAAATTAGCCCTATTCCTTGTGATCACTGATTTTACATAGAAATAAAGAAGGAAATCTTTAAAAATCTTTTTCTCCCAAACCATAAGGCCTAGAGCTTTGATATTTGTTACAAATCATCATATCATACGGTATTCTGAAAATTAGCCCTCTTCTTTGTGATCCCTGATTTTACATAGAAATAAAGAAGGAAATCTTTTAAAATCTTCTTCTCCCAAACCATAAGGCCTAGAGCTTTGATATTTGTTACAAATCGTCATCTATTGACCCTCTACCAAAATACTTCAAAGAATTACTGTATTCTGAAAATTAGCCCTCTTCTTGGCAATCCCTGATTTTACATAGAATAAAAGAAGGAAATCTTGAAAAATCTTCTTCTTTCAAATCATTAGGCCTAGAACTTTGATATTTGTTACAAATCATCATCTATTGACCCTCTACCAAGATACTTCAAAGAATTACATTATAATGAAAATTGGCCTTTAACTGGCGATCCATGATTTTACATAGAATAAAAGAAGGAAAACTTTAAAAATCTTCTTCTCCCAAACCATAAGACCTAGAGCTTTGATATTTGGTACATATCATCATATATTGACTGTCTACCAAAATACTTAAAAAAATAGCCCTTTTCTGTGCAATCCCTAATTTTAGTTGGGAATAAATAATGATATCTTTGAAAACTTTCTTCTCCTAAACCATTAGGCTTACAGCTTTTATACTTGGTATGTATTGATATCTATATTTCAAAGCATTACCATATTCAAGATCATCAATATACCTAGGATTAAAAGAGAAATCCTTAAACGTCTTCTCCAAAATGATTAGACAGAGGGCTTTGCTATTTTGTTTATATCATAAAGCCATGAACCATCATACTCAGGGGAGCGATTTAGGACCATTATGGTCCTCTTGTTTGTGTATTGACGTTCGTTTTTTTTTTTTTTAAAGTTTGTTATTTCTTAATCATTTAAGAGAATTTTATAAATGTCATATCCGAAAAGGTATATAAGAAAATGAATTTTAAAACAGTGGGTTTTTCTATTTTTTATTATCGTGTTCTCGGATCGTGTGTAGGTATTTTTTTATTGGATTCAACCTTCGGTCTCATCGAATAAAAAATTCCTTCACATGATTCTCGACCACGATTACAACAAATGGAAAAACACACTGTTGTAATATTTCCTATTGATTGCATGAAATTTTACAAGAAACCAAAATAGGGTTTATTTCACTAATACACTACTACTTCTAGTATTCCATATATAATATTTTTGCTAGTTTTGGACTAGAAAGTAGAATCATTTACTAGAATCGCTTAACCCATCTCCAGATAGCAAAATTTAAGAGCCGTCCACATTGAAAGGAGCTGCAGATGACAATTCAAACACTATGAAATTCTGGATTTGTTTTTTTTACTTTTCGGGTAGATATTGTAAATAATAAAGAAATAGCTTGTCACTAGGAACTTCATTATTTCCACAATGTTTTCCAAAGCTTTTTATTGTCTTGCATGTCTAAAAGCGTCATTGAATGGGAATTGGTTAACATGTCTTTGCTATAAAAAAGGGGGATAACTCTAATTGATTTTGGTATGATTGTGGTCAATTTTATTCTCCGGCTATGTAATGACAATGTCCATGTATGACTGGCTTCATGTGTGTATGTGGATGGATGGATGGATGTTTCCCATTCTTGTCCAGTGTATTACTTCTACATTTGTGGATAGTATCACTTAACCCATCTGACACATTAAAGTTATAGACCAGTCCAAATTTAAAGAAATTGCAGACAACAATTTAAGGTCTATGAAACTATTTAAATTATTGTCTTTTAGGGTAGAAAACACTGTGGATAATAAAGAAATTGCTTGTAACTAGCAATTTCTTCATTTTCCACAATGTTTTCCAAAGCTTTAATATTAAGGGGAGTTTAAAGGTGTCAGTGATGCCTTTTTATGCCCCTTAAGAAAACCAGCATTTGAAAACATTGTGGAAAATGAAGAAATTGGAAAAAGCAACTTCTTCATTTTCCACAATGTTTTATACCTAGAGAGTGGAAAATATCTAGAATTTCATAAACTTTAGATTGTCAACTGCAACTCCTTTGAATTTGGACCAGTCTAAAATTTTGCTCTGTGGTAATTGGTTAAATAGCTTGACTTAAAGGGATCAAACAGGTGGTGAAGACAAAGATAAGACTGCACTTATGTTGCCTGATCTTTGTCTACACCTCCTGCAAAAATGGGAATATTCTAAATGACAAGGGTTAAGCATCTTTGTCTATGGGGGAAGAAAATGTGGAAAATGAAGAAAAAAGGGATTGTGTGGGACTGGGTTAATGAAAGAACTAAAAGAACTACATATTTCTTTCGCTTTCTCAATATTTACTTAAATACATTTCTTCCAGGAATAAAAAGAAAAGGGCATTTTATGGTTTTAAGTAAATTTGTTTTTTAATGAATTTGTATTTTTAGGTGCCATTCCTCATCCGCCAGTAAACGGCTTCACAAATGGTGATGTACCCTATCCTAATACCACAAATTACGTCAACCATGTACAGTTGGTTGGTCCACCGCAAGTACCTGACAACTTCCGTGTGGAGAAAATCATTGGAAATAGCAGCTTAATGTTGGCATGGCAACAGTTGCCTCTTGATAACAACGGTTGTAATTCTGGGGTGAAGGTCACTAGTTACAGAGTAAGTGTTTTGATTGAAGGAATTTTACATTGCTTTGTCATTAATGTGTAAGACATTAACCCTTACCATGCTGAATACAAGAATTTTGGAAGGTGAATTTTATAGTCTAAGATCAGACTGCACGTCTGTGCACTCTGATCTTAGTCTACACTACCTGCTTGTTCTGTTAGTGTTGAGGAAATACATGTCCACAAGGTAGATCTAAATTTGACAAGAATTTAAAATATTTTGAAGAAAAGTTGAATATTCAGCATGACAAGTCTTAATACCAAACAAAAAATATACAGGATACAAACAGGGACGTAGAGATAAATATCATACAAACAAAATGATTGCTGACGAATGAAACAAAAACACTAGATCATGTTGTTTTACGACATTTTAGACGCCAAACCAACAAAAATACTTCACATAAATGCCGGTCAGTGTTGGAATTCAAACTCCAATTCTGGTCAAAATGAACGATTTGATCAGTCAATTGTTTCTTTGATTGACAATTGATTAATCAAATCATTTATTCATTAGAGAACTACAATTATTATTTCAGACACTCATGAAACCATTATTGGTATGTGGCCACAATGTTGTAAAAACAGCTTATCTAAACTGTAGTTACAACATTTAGTTCACTAACCCATAATTCGACCATTGCTTTTTCCTCACTTGAAAATTCTAAGCAATTAATGCAGTACTGTCGTGGAACAGGCCACTCTCAATTAACCCTTGTCCTGCTGAATTTTTATCCTCTTTTCACAAAATTTCAAAACTTTGACATAAATAGCCTGTTGTCTTTATTTTTTTCTCAACACAACAAGGAAAAAGCAGGTAGTGTAGGCTAAGATCAGAATGCACCTCTGTACAGGCTGATCTTAGTCTATACATCTTTCAAAGCTAATGTGAAAGCAGGATTATTCTGGGATCAGCATGACATGGCTTTATTTAGGGTACTCAATTTTTCTGCTAGGATTTTAACTATGATAAGTGAATAGTGCTTTGTCAAATGCAAGCTTTGTTCAAGTCACCTAGAGCGAAATAGTATTGATTCAAAAGGTTGTACTGTTATGGTCAATTTTGAGGGAAAAACAGGGCAATAAAGACAAAGTGCTTAAACCTTTCCTGTACAAACCCTGGATTTTACGTTGCTGTGATTTTATACTCTAGAAAACATTGTCGAAAAATAAGAAATTTTTTGTAACAAGCAATATCTCCTTTTGCCATTGATATTTTCTTTCACATAGGACGGTTAAATTTCAATTTGCATCAAATGTTCATTGTTGTCTGGGACCTCTTTCAATTTGGACCAATCTAAATTTTCAAAATAAGGTAAAGGGTTGAATTGTATTTATATATTTGGAAAAATCACTGACATTTATTGGTAATTTTCAACTTTATTTTTTAAACAAAAGTGATGGGACTTTACACTCTGATATACTGCACACTTTCAATTAACCTATTACCCATAACAACTTTTTATACATTTAGAAATTCAAAGAAGTTGATTTTGACAATTCTTAGATGGGAAAGTTTTATAAGTATTCCGATAGCAAACAGTGTGGAAAATGAAGAAAATGCTTGATGCAAGCAATTTCTTCATTATCAACAATGTTTACCAGAACTGTTTTCTGGGGGAAAAAAGATAGAGATTGTGTGGGTATGGGTTAAAAAAAATCAATATTTCTACATTAAGAAATGATAAAGTGATGCCAATATATGTCATTCTTTGATGAAACATTGCTTCTATTACTGTCTTAAAATGTTTTGTAAAGTAATTATGGCAAAATACACTTTCAGATTTACAAAAACAACAAAATATTAATGCATCAGAGAGCAGCACGTTCAACAAAAGCCATCATAGAGAATATCGACATACATGCTCACCACCGATTTGGCATCCAGACCATTTCGGCCAATGGTCAGGTGTCCGAACTGTCGGAGATCATGTATGAGGGTGTAGAAGAGGTCAGTGACGAGAACAGCGATACAGAGTCAGAAATGGACATGTCAACAGTGCTAGATCAGGACGACTTCAAACATGGACCAAAGCGAAATGTAAATGGGTTTGCTTGATTAACCCTTACCTGTTTCTCGAAATTGTAGACTGGCCAAATTTGAAACATTTTGCAGACGACAATTAAAAGTGAGTGCAATTTGAAACAAAACCATTCTATGTGGCAGAAAATAGTGTGATAAAAGAAGAAATTGCTTGTATCAAGCAATTTCTTCTTTTATCACAATATTTTCTTAAATATAAAATTGCATGGACGTTAAAACCAGTGATTAAACAGGAAAGGGTTGATATTGGATTTTGTCTATTTAATTGAAAAATCACTTTACTTCTGAGCTAATAGATATGGATAGAACCCTTCCCAATTTTCAAAATTTTAGACATTTAAAAAGTTTTGCAGACAACAATTCAAAGTGGATTTAATCAGAAAAACAATCATTCAATATTGTGGAAAAAGAAGAAATTGCTTGTTACAAGTAATTTCTTCTTTTTCAACAATGTTTTCTTAATTATAAAAACAAAGGGACATAAAAACCAGGGTCTGAACAGGAAAGAGTTAATTACTCGATGACCAAATTAAAGAGTGGTCCAAATGGAAAGATTGATTGAATGGGGTTTAATGCCACTTTTAACAGTATTTCAGTCATATTGCGGCAGCTGGAGCACCTAACAATGGATTCCAGGTATTTCTCACACCAGTACTACCACTACATCCTTTCCTAGCCTCCAGCTGCTATCCCTCTTAGGTTTACGATTATCCATTCGTTGGTGAGAGACAAACCAAATCGAAAGAATGAACAAACAAAGACTTCAAGTTTATGATGAAAATATCACATTAAATAAAGAAATTGCTTGTTAGAACCCATTTTGTACGATATTTTCAAAAGCTTTGTACTTGAGGGTCGTCAAAAGATGAATTTGTGTTATAATAGGTTAACCCATTACTATGCAATCCTGCATTTTTATGTTTGGAAGAAACATTGCTATGGAAAAGATTGTGAGAAAAGAAGAATTTGCTAGTAACAAGCACTTTCTTTTTCTCTCAATCTTTTTTACCTATTCAGCCCTTATTTTTCCATTAAAACCAAATTTGTTTTGTCATTTGCAACTTCTTTAAATTTCGATCAGTCCAATTTTTTCTAGTTTGGGAACGGATTAAACTGAATATTTAATTGGCTCAAAACAACATTGTTGATAACATGTATGGCATGAACATGTTGAAGGAAAATCATAGTATATATGTGCATCTAAAAATATAGTTGAGAAAATGAGTAAGAAAGACTTCAAATTAGTACCAGACAAAATTTTAGAATGGTCTAAGAACAAAAAAGTTGCAAACAACAATTTCAATTTAATGAAACCTTAAAGCCTATTTTGGGGGGTAGAAAATCTTGTTTATATTGAAGAATAAAGAATTGTTTGAAGAAATTACTACAATGTTTTTTAAAGCTTTTTTCTTGAGGGGCAAATAAAAGCAGGATTGTAAAGGAATGGGTTGATCATGGTTTTAATTGATAATTATCAGTTACTAAATCATGGTACTTTATAAATATCTCGAGATTACTTTCAAAATATATTAACTAAGGCTTTGCTGAAAGGCTTTTAGATCCAATCCTTTTTTTTGCCACAAAATGTTTTTATTGATCAACATATTAGATCTAATGTCTAAAAGTAATATTCCTATGCCCTCACCTAGCTCTTTGTTTTAAACATAACCTGCAGACTGAAGATTTTTGTTCTTCACTGAAGAAAATCATTGAGGATACAATTGAAGGATTGCTGGCTTAAACTGCTGACCACCAATATTATTTTCTAATTTAATTTTTAGTTTTGTCTATCAAAATGGGCGTTCTGATTGGTGGAAAAAATTAATCATAACTCCATGAACAAAATTTTGAGCACGCAGTGATTTTGTATGCTTCCACAAAAAAAAGTCCCATACTAAAAGGTATCAAAATTTGTAAAGTTGTTGCTTTTTCGCTCAGTGCTATTAAATTATAAGAAATGAAGAGAATATTTTTTGTTTTCATGGAGGTATGAACAGAAAAACCTAATCACATCCGCGAAGCAGATTCATACATTGTGTGATTAGGTTTTTCGGTCCATACCTCCATGAAAACAAAAAATATTCTCTTCATCTCTTAAAAATTTGTGGTCAGGGATACAAAAATTAAAGGCAGTATATTTGTTGAGGATCTAAAAATTGTAACATGAATACCGGTAAGCTGGAGTTAATCCATTCCCACACAATGACGCTTTTAGATGCCCCTCAAAATGAAAGCTTTGGAAAACATTGTGGAAAATGAAGAAATTGCTTGTTACAAGCAATTTCTTCATTTTCCACAATGTTTTTTACCTTGAAATACAAAGGTTTTAAAGATTTAATTAATAAAAAAATTGTTGTCAGCAATGTTTGAATTTGGACTGGTCTGAAATTTTATAGTGTGGGAATGGGTTAAGATGTTTAGGAACAAACAAACATGCCTAACATAAATGTTTGAGTCAAAGTTCACTTCCTGTTGGAGTCCATGGGCAAGGCCAGCAAAGTCAGTAGGCGTAGCCAGTTATCCGTCAATTGTTCTCATAGCTGGCTTAAAGTTACCTCTCATTGATATGCATCTGATAATGTCAAGGTCATTTGGCAAGAACGAGGTCGTTTTCTGAGAAATTGCCTGAATGTGGTCACCATTAGTTCACAAACAAAGTGTAAGTTTAGAAAACCTTGCAGCTCAAGTTACAAGATTTTGTTAGTAAACTAACTATATTTTGCTTGTTCATCAACAGTTTATGGCAGTTTATGATTACGATCCCACCAAGAATTCACCTCAAGACCACCCTACCAGTGAACTGGCCTTCAATGCTGGGGATGTAATTACCGTGTATGGACGGCAACGAGCAGACGGTTTCTACCATGGAGAGGTAATACTATCGCTTGATATGAACCACAGTGCTAGAGTGAAATAAACCCACCAAATATTTTTGATATTACACAAGTAATGATCATATGGTGTAATAACAAGTAATGATCATATAGTGTAATAACGAGTAATGATCATAGTGTAATGGTAAGTAATGACCATTATAGTGTAGTAACAAGTAATGATCATATAGTGTAAAGCAAGCAATGATCATTTTAGTGTAGTAACAAGTAATGATCATATAGTGTAAAGCAAGTAATGATCATATGGTGTAATAACAAGTAATGACCATATAGTGTGATAACAAGTAATGCAAAAACAATGATCTAAAGTCTATAGTAATGGTTTTCATTATTGTGAAAATGATGTCATAATGATCATTAGCTCTACTGGCTGAAAGCCAGCAGGCTTTTGTCATGATGTTTGGTCCCTTGTGTGTCCTTCCATGCACCCGCCTGTCTTTTCCTTAAAATACTGCACAGATTTCCACCAAATTCCTCAGTAAGAATATTTTCGAATTTTAAGGTTAAAATTTAATGATGTGTCTTCTTTAGAGGATTGGCCAAATTTCAGGTAGAGATTGCATAGTGCTACAAGGGATATAATTGATACTGCTTGACTTAGAATATTTGTTGTATAAAATAAAGTTGCCTCCCTTAAAGCTAAACGCAAAAAAGTTATTATACCCCCACAAAACGAATGTTTTCATGGGGTATACTGGAATCAGCCCGTCTGTCCCTGTGTCCATCTGTCTTTGTACAAAATACTACCAATTTTGGATCACGAACTCTTCCTTCAGTTTTGCTTCAAAACCATTAAAACTTTATACAAAGATTAACCACATGTTGAAGTATCATAAGTAAGTTTAGGCTGGTGGAGCGAATCAGGCAACCAAGTTCCTCTAGTTTTACAAAGGGCATTATATGTTTTGCCAAATATTATTATAAACCAATAAATTTGTAAAATTAATCAATTTAGCAAATGAAAATGAAATAAAAGTTGGATTTTTTTGTTCTTTCTAGATAAATGGTGAGCAAGGACTAGTGCCTGCATTTTTCATAGAAGAAGTACCTCAACCCCCACCAAGGACCAAAAAGGTATTACCCTACTGGAAATTCTGCAGACATTTAGGAAATGATTTGGTTCAGAGGAGACCCTGATCTCAAGGGTTCCAGATTCAAATCCAACAAGGACATTTGGAATTCTCTGAGTAAAAAGCTAAACATGTTTGCTCCACTCCACCCAGACGTATAAATTTGTACCTGTAAAACCTATAAGGCAATGTGCTGTGAAAGGTGCACATATGTTAGCAGTCAAATTGCCATGAAAATGAATAGGGTTTAACCCATTCCCACACATCGAAAATTCAGACTTGTCCAAATTATAAGAAGCTGCAGACAACAATTTCAAGTTGGTGGTATTTTGAAAATATTTATCATTAAGAGTAGAAAACATTGTGAGTAATGAAGAAATTGCTTGTGACAAGCAATTTCTTTATTTTCCACAATATTTTCCTAAGCTTTTTCCTTGGGGTGCGTGAAAAAGTATGACTGTGTGGGAAGTGGTTTAATATGGAAACCAATTAACCCATTCCCACACAATGATGCTTTTTGACACCCCTCAAGAAAATCATTTGGGAAAACATTGTAGAAAATGAAGAAATTACTTGCAACAAGCAATTTCTTCATTTTTCACAATGTTTACTACCCAGAAAGTTGAAAAAAATCTTTAATTTCTTAAACTTTAAATTGTCATCTGCATCTCTTTTCAATTTGGACCAGTCTAAATTTTCACTGTGTGGGAATGAGTTAAACATGCTAAAGTATAAAAACAGACTACAGACCCTTAATTTTCCATGAATTTAAGTGGCATGAAATGTATTTCAACCAAGTATGAAATATACCTTTTCTGATATTATGTTAGTTATGGTGCATGTAATAAGAGATAAAAAAAAGAAAGTACTTTTCTTTTGCATTGTCAAGGTGGTATCTAACAACAGAAATCGTCGACGAGGAGCTATCCTTATGTAAGAAAAAGTTGCTGTCAACATTTAAATGTGAATTGAATTTAGAGAATAAGCACAAAATACAGTAGAAAATATTACAATTAAAGGAGAAATTGCTTGTTTCAATAAATTCCTCCTTTTCCCTTTCCAAAATTATCCATGATTGAGGACTTTAAAAAGTGGTATTGTGTGGTAATGAGTTAACCCTTGTCATGGTGAATAAAGTACTTGAAAGCACCAATTGTGAGTAAATATTTTTTGAAATTTTGTTTCATAAACAATTCTTAGAATCTAAAAAGGGACAAGCAGGTGGATTAGACCAAGATCAGCTGATCTTTGTCTATACCACCCGCCAAATAGGTATATTCAGGGTTGAGCATGACAAGGATTAAAACCAATGCAAGACTTTAAATCTCTTTCTAGATTGCTGCAAAGAACAAACAGAACGGCAAAGAACAGAAGCCAGAGGATAACAAACAAGAATTGTGACCTTGACCTTTTATTGTAAATTTTCTCAGCGGCATCAGACTTTTGTTAATGATATTATTTAAGTTTTGTTTTACAGTTTTGTGTTACAGAGACATTTTTGAATCCTTATTGTTTATGATGTTCTTTGACAACAGTGGAACTGTGAAATTGATGGATGGTGAAGTATTAGACTGGTCCAAATTGAGAGTAGATAAAAACAATATACTTTCATTTATTACCCCTCACTAAGTTAACATTTGTCCATTTTAGGGACTCACCCCTAAAGACAGTCGAATTAAAGATCAATTTTATTGAATTTCAAAAGATTTTCTGGGCAGAAAACATTGTGGTAAATGAATAAGTTTCTGAAGCCTTTTTCTTGTGGGGCTTAAAAAAGCAGGATTGTGTGGGATTGAGTAAAATTTCATCTGGTACCGTTATATTTTATTAAAAAGGTGATAAGATTCAGATGAAACTTAAGTAGTAACATTCTTTTCATATTTACATTGAATCTAGGATTAGGGGTTGATAATTCTTTTTGTAATTACAATCTAGTTACTTTTGCTATATAGCATTGTACAAAAGCATCATGTTCATACTGTCATTGAAATCCACATTTAGAAAAAATATAGTGCTTCCTTGAAATGGTGCTTTTTCGGTGCTTTTGGTGGTAGGCAAAGTATATTAGTAATAGGTAAGGATTTAAGAGAAAAGAGAAATTATGGACATTTTCATTCCATAAATTACATTGGACTTTGTAGATTTCACATTCAAGTTCTATTCTTAATGTCAACATTTCTTGGAATGTTTATTAAGGAAACAGAAAAAGAATGTTTTCAGTTATTGTTATTAAAGTTTAATTTTCGTTTTTATTTTCTACTGTTGTTAGCTGATTTCACTGGTTTCATTGTTTCACTAAGGAAACTTTGTTTTGAAATAAACTCAGTATTTTTCCAGTTTTTCTATTCATTTTCGTTTCTATTGATTAATCGTGTTCAATATTACATTTATGTAAAATAAAATACTTTTCATTTGTCCATTTGCTTAAGGTCAAGGTCATGATTGCATATAGTTCAGATTGTATTAAAAACCTATTCCTACATGGCAAAGTTTTAGACTAGTCCAAATTCAAAGATGTTGCTGATAACAATTTCAAGTTGGTATAATTTAAGAAAAATCGTTGTCTTTTAGGGTAGAAAACATTGTGGACATTGAAAAGTTGCTTGCTACAACAAGCAGTTTCTTCACGTTCCACAATGTTTTTCAAATCTTTATGCCTTGCTGTGGTTAAGAAAATAGAATTGTGTGGGAATGGGTTGGTTAATTAATATATGACGTGAGATAGTTGCCTCTGTGATATTACCAATTACATTATATTTCTATACAATGTAATTGATTTCGTTAACCACTTTCGATTTGAAATGCCTCTTATTATGTACGAAAAAAAAAGTTAAAAAATCCCACAAACACATGTATTTGTATTAGAAATAATACACAGGTAGTTTTTATGTTGTTTCCTTCAATACTAGATATTATCACTAAGTCTGTTTATTTAATTGCATGTATTTCGTAAGCGATTTCCAACCTTTTGCGCTCTTTATTTATATTTTTATAGCAATTAAATGAAGATCCAAAATTTTAGACTCTGCGTTTGTTTCTTTCATTTAGCAAAAATCCATGACCCAAAAGATATTTTAATCTCATTTCAGCACAAAGTGCTCAATGTGAGCTATCGTGATTTGCTCATCATTGTCCGTCTGTAAAGCTGTCTGTCTGTAATCAATTGCAAAATACCCCCCCCCCCCCTTAAAGTAGCAAATGATTTTCATCAAAGCTTCTTTTACATGATCTTATTAGTTTGAATTGAATAGACCTATGTTCTACTGATATTTTAGTTTAGCCCATTCTGACACAATCCGGCCTTTTTAACCCTTTTGGTCGTCAGGAGCAATTTCTTTATTTAAAACATTTTTTTCTTCTCCAAAAGACAAAGATTTTAACCTCTCTCTCTACTAAAAATGTTTTGAAATAGTGCATATTTTTAGGTGCTTGTATCAGATTTTCCGCTTGTAAGACCAGTCACAATTTTATTCTTTTGGGGTTTGCCATTTTGTTGATATCAAGTTTAATCTTATCCTCAATGCCAGATTTCAAGGTTATTTTTTATCATAAAAACTTATGGTAAAATATTCTATTGCACCTACAAGCCCCTCCCGGCTTATATGTGCCGCTTTGCGAAACTCTTGTTTCAAAATTGAGTACTACTCATTCAAAAAAAGCACTTTGTGTACTCTCACGGTCAAAGACACAGCTGAGTGTCTACAATATTTTCCTGGCCCAAAGACCATACGTGAATAATTTAATTTTTAGTTTCGTCTATCAAAAACGAACGTTCTGATTGGTCGAGAAAAATTGTTCATAACTCCATGAACAAAATTTTGAGTACGCAACGATTTTGTATGCTTCCGCACAAAATAGTCTCATACAAAAAGGTATCAAAATTTGTAAAGGTTTTGTTTTTTTTTACGCTCGATGCTATTAAATAATAAGAAATGAAGAGAATATTTTTTGTTTTCATGGAGGTATGAACCGAAAAACCTAATCACACTGTATGAATCCGCTTCGCGGATTCATACAGTGTGATTAGGTTTTTCGGTTCATACCTCCATGAAAACAAAAAATATTCTCTTCATCTCTTAAAGGTCATATTTCAAAACTAACTTATTGAGGTTATCTGATGTCTTTTGCTCACCTGAGCACAAAATGGTCACTCAATGTCCGTCGTTGACCAAATAGCCTCTGTGAAAATTTCTATAAATATCTTAACCAGTGGGCGAATTTTGGTGAAACTTTGGATGGATGTTCCTTACATTTAACCATTTTTTACGTAGGTATGTACAACTCCAAATAAATACGAAACGGATCAGAATGAAGGCTTTGATCTTATATAGTTCTTCTCCATATCACCAGTTTTATTCTTATATGATGTCAATGTCTTAAGTTTTTTTTACGCCGCCGATGGCAGTCGTATATTGGCGTCATTTTCTCCGTCTGTCCGTCCATACGTACGTACGTAAGTAAGTAAGTAAATTTTTATTATAGTGACATGTGTTATAAATCAATATACAAAATCAAATATCTAAGTATAAACACCCGGCCCCATGGGCCTATAAGTCACTTTTGAATAATAAACAGAATACCAGTGCGGCAACAAGATAAGAAATATGGCACGAAACGGAAACGTTGTGGAATTTGAGCTTGCAAATATACACACAATAGTTATTCATATATGCAAAAATGATAGATACTGAAATCATTTCTTTCCAATATGAGAAAATGAATGTTACAAGGATCCAACGGTATGGAGTTGAATGCAAGAATAGAAATACTTGCTTTGTAAAACAATATGTACAGGGGAAAGTATTGACGGAAAATGAGAAAATTGCCGTTTTCAGCACTCTCTTCAATTCTATCAATATCCCCATTTAGCGTTTATCGACAGTAACGTCAATGCAAAACCTTAATGGGGAAAGTGTTAAGATATCACTATATAAATACTGATATCATTAATATAAATCCTCTGCGGATTGGGGAAAATGAGATAATGCTTACAGAATGGCAGAGGGGATGGTCGTTTTATACAAAAATAATTTCATTTCATTACGAGTTATTCGTTGTTTGATAAAGTGTCTTTCTACGTTTTTGGAAAGCTTTAACCAAGAACTTAGATAACTTGCGACAATGATTTAACATAAGATACGACAATTTTTGTTCAGATGATAATTGCAGGTACGAGTTACACGTAATAACATCTTGAAATACATCTTGTCTAATAATGTTATATTGATCACATGTTATAACAAAATGTGTTTCTGATTCGATCACCGAACTTGTACAAAAGTTACACAAACGACTCTCTATTGGTTCTCCTAGATATCTCCCAGTTTCTATCCTTAATGGTAGAATGCCGAACCTGAGTTGGGCTAAAGT
Organism: Fragum fragum; assembly: GCA_946902895.1. Classification (NCBI taxonomy): domain Eukaryota; kingdom Metazoa; phylum Mollusca; class Bivalvia; order Cardiida; family Cardiidae; genus Fragum; species Fragum fragum. The sequence continues at coordinate 28,236,519 of OX336374.1, forward strand.
GGACCTTTCGTTTTTCTGTAGGTTAAGGGAAACGTAATATTCTGTGTTAAAATCCCGCTTAAATTGTTTGTAAGTGCGTAGCTTCGGGGTTCGTTCAACGTTGTCTAACCATAATGAGCTATATAATTGTTTTATTCTAGTCTGTGTCTGAGCCATATCAACTGGTCGCTTATTATCATAGTGGTCAGACATACCCAATTTGTCAAGGATAACCCTTAACTCACTACACCAGTTGTTCTCACATTTGCTATAATCAAATTCAAACACTGAACGTAACAGTCTATCCTCAGGGGTCTTTAATAGCCTATTCCAATAGCGTATGATGCTTAACCATTGTCTGTATTGTGAAGGTAGCCAACCTGTATCACCGATCAGAGCGCTCACTGGGGCAAATCTATGTACTCCGAGAAAATAACGCATACTACGGTTCTGTATATTGTCGATGCATTTGAAATGTTTAAAGCCCCATATAGAGGCCCCGTAGTCTAAAATTGGCACAACACAGCTATAGTAAAGTTTTTCGTAGGATTTGAACCCAAAGCTTTTCATATTATGGAACTTTGATATCAAACCTCCAAGAGCCCTTCCCGCGGCTTTCGATATTGTTTCACAATGGGTTGAATAGTCTAAATTGTCACTGAAAATAACACCCAGGTATTTATAGGTAGAAACTGTTTCTAATACGCTTTCGCCTATCCTAAACTCGAATTCGGTCCTTTTATGCCGTCTCGGTCTGAAATGCATGCACTTAGACTTAGAAGTGTTTATAAGTACGCGCCATTTTCTGCACCATGTTTTTAAAGTGTCATGCATTTTCTGTAGATCGTTTTCAGATGTAGCGACAAAAACGATGTCATCAGCGTATAGGAGAAGAGAGATCTGTGCATCGCCCATATTCACACCTAAATTAAGATCGTTTATTTCCGTAAGTAGATCGTTTACGAAGATGTCAAACATCGTCGGTGAAACACAATCGCATTGTTTGGTTCCTATCGTACAAGGGAACCAGTCTGTAAGCCTGTCATTTACACGAACACACGAATCAGTTCTGGAGTATATAGATTTTAACGAGTTGTACATCTTACCGTCAATACCCTTGAGCAAGAGTTTATAAAGAAGTATGTCCCTGTTAACAAAGTCGAATGCCTTTTTAAGGTCTATAAATGCGGAATACACATTTTCATTATTCCTTATTATCTCATTTAGGCAGAATATATGATCCTCACAGGAGCGCTTCGCTCTAAACCCATTTTGTTCGTCTGCTAATAAATTGTCATTTTCTAGGTAGTTCATTATTCGTTTATTCAGAAATGCACTATATAGTTTACTAACACAGGACAGTAGACTGATCCCGCGATAATTTAAAGGCATTCGTTTATCAGCGTTCTGATCTTTAACTAGTGGACAGATGATCGACTTTCTCCATAAAGACGGTATAATGCTAGTGTCAAATATAAGCTGGAATAAGTTCGCTAACACCGATATCACTGGGGGGAACTTCAGGGCAGCATACGGGATATTATCGAAACCAGTCGCCGAGTTGGATTTGGCTGCCATTACTACATGAGCAATTTCCTCAATCGATACGTTTCGATTTAAGCATTCATTTGGTGTATAAAGTGGACCCAACATGTTAGATTCCAGCAATTGTTTATGTGCGATGGCTAAAGAATAGTGTTCTTGATCGAAATCGAACTACTCGACCGTATTATACAAATGGGAAAATTCATCTTTCCATGTTTCGTACACACGCGTTTTATCCGTCAATACGTTTCCGTCACTATCTATTACTTCCATGGGAATTGACGTTGCTTTTCGCGGCCCGAGTCTGTTTATTTTTGCCCAGAAATCATTTGGGTTGTTGGTCGCCGTGTCTTCAATGTCCAAAGCCAAAGAGCGTCTGTAGTTACGCTCAGCTTGACGTAACGCTTTGTCGAACGCGTTTCTAGCTCGCTTATATTCACTACGTTTCCTCGTCTTAGCGCGTAAATTACCCTTAGAGTTCAAAAATTCCCTTTCTTTCACTCGCAAAACTGACCATAAAAGTGTTAGATTCTCGTTCCAATATGGCTTATGGTTTTTAAAACGACTATTAGTTTGTGCCAAGCTACCGTATTTCGGTACACTGGATTCTAGTTCGTTTAAAATCGTATCACAGAGCCGTTCGTAGATAGAGTCAATTTCATTCTGCGTTTCACGACAAAGTTCTATAGACCGTATCATATCCTGTAATGCACGCGCCGCGATACCGCTAGCCATGAAATCCCTGGGGATTTGTTTCAGTTTATATCTAGTGTTTTTATAAGTAAAACTGTTATGTGATTGTTCTGTGTCTGATCTTTGCGCACTGTTTATATAAAGGCGAGACTTTAAGACCGCATGGTCCGGCACATGTGATCTTTGACCGAGTAGTCCATGCAACTGGTTTTGATCTATAATAGACTGACATTGAATGATTTCGAAGTTCAGATCAGCTTTATAATTATCATGCGGCACACAAATATAGTCCACTACTGATTTCCCTTTACTGGAAATCGAAGTAAAACCGTCATTTCTCGATCAGTACGTCCACTTTTCTCGTGAGCGCAACTCCTCCTAAGTTTCCTATGGATCTTTTTGAAACTTAGTCAATGTTATCGCCTTAATTGGTAGATGTGCATGAAGTAAGGATTTTATGGTTCATTAATTTTTGCCTCAGTTATGCCCCTTTTAAACTTAGTCTCTAGGGCTTATTGAAATTGCAGCCTTGTGTATGCAACTCCTCCTAAGTTTCTGGCTGGATCTAAATGAATCTTGATGGAACTTATAACTTAAATTGGTAGATGCGCATGAAGTAAGGATATTATGGTTCATTAATTTTTTCCTGACTTATGCCCCCTTAAAACTTAGTATCTGGGGCTTATTGAAATTGCAGCCTTGTTAACGCAACTCCTCCTAACTTTTTGTCTTGAATTAAATGAAACTTGGTCAATGTCATCACCATAATTTGTAGGTGTACATGGATCAAGGATTTTATGGTTCATTGATTTTTGCAAAAGCTATGCCCCCTTTAAACGTAGTCTCTGGGCCCATTAAATCAATCAATCATAACAAACAGTTTGAACTTTACAATTTAAAATTTGCAAATGTTTTGAATTTGATTGTGTCAAAATAAGTAGTGTCTACAATTACTTTCGTGAAACAGCAGCAAAGTGGCGGTGTATATTGTGACTATGGCACTCTTGTAAACAGTATGTGAATCATTGTGGAGGGTATATTTTCGTTAGAGAAAACAAAAATGTTATTCAAAGTAAAAATATAAATTATATATGTCTAAACGTATCATTGTCACAGCCCTAGAAGACCACAAGTGTCCATATATTGTTTGGTCTCCTCTGACCTCCCGGCACCGTGGCGCCGACATGTCTAAATAAACAATTACAAAAATGAAGATATGCGGTGGTGCAGATGGCAAAAGTGTGTAACATACACGCGCGTCTTTATATCATGCCTAGCAGTGCCACCTTATCGAACTAGCCTCTTTGTCTTTTAGCTCACATGAGCTCGAAGTGCTCAAGTGAGCTATTGTGATCACCTGTTGTCCGATGATCGTCCGTCGTGCGTCGTCCGTCAACAATTTCTTTAAACCACATATCCTCCCAAATCACTTGGCCAATTTTAACCAAATTAGGCAGAAATGTTCCTTAGGTGGTTTCCTTTGAAAATAGCTGAAAGAATTGAAATCTGTTAAAAAAATTTGGTTGCAATGGCAAAAAAAGTGAAATTTTAAAATAATCTTCAAAAGTCTTCTCCCCCTGACCAAGAAGGCGTAGAGCCTTAATATTTTGCTTGAAGCGTCAGTACATTGACCTCTTTCAAATGGCTAAAATCATGATCCTTGGGACTCCAGGTGCGGAGCCCCCGGGGATGTGGTTTATTTAGAAATAAAGAGCGATTTTTAAACGACATCTCCTCCCAAAACATTGCCTATTTGAACTAAATTTGGCAGAAATGTTCCGTAGGTGGTCCTCTTTGAAAAAGCTAAAAGAATTGAAATCTTTTAAAAACTCTGGTTGCCATGGCATCAAAGGTGAAATTTGTAAAGTAATCTTTAAAAATCTGCTCCTCCTGACGCAGCAGGCGTAGAGCCTTTAAATTTTGTATGAAGCATCAGTATATTGACATTTTTCAAAGGAGCTTAAATCATGATCCTCGAAGCCTCTGGGGGATGGGGTTTATATAGAAACAAAGAAAGATTTTTAAACGATAACTCCAAAAACACTAGACGAATTTGAACCAAATTTGGAAGAAATGCTTCTTAGGTGGTCCTCTTTTAAAAAAAGCTAAAAGAATTGAAATCCGTTTAAACTTCTGGATGCCATGGCAAAAAATGTAAAATTTAAAATAATCAAAAAATCTTCTCCTCCTGACCCAGAAGGCATAGAGCCTTAATATTTCGCATGAAGCATCAGCATATTGGCCTCTTGCAAAATAGCTAAAATCATGATCCTCGGGTACCCAGGGGCGATGCCCAAGGGGGATGGGTTTTATAAAGAAATAAAGAATGAATTTTAACGTCATCTCCTCCCAAAACACTGGGCCTATTTGAACCAAATTTGGTTGAACTGTTCCTTAGGTGGTCCCCTTTGAAAACAGCTAAACAAAAGTGAAATTTTAAAATAATTTTTATAAATTTTCTCCTCCTGACCCAGAAGGCGTAGACCCCTGATATTTTGCATGAAGCAACGGTATATTTACCTCTTTCAATATAGCTAAAATCATGAACCTCGGGTCCCCCAGATGCGGAGCCCGGAGCCCACCAGCTCTCTGACTTCTTTCTTATTTCTGAAATTATAACTCATGGGTCCATAGGGAGGAAAATGTTTTTTCCTTCTCTCAAATTTGCCCCAAAACCTTGGAATTTGTTATTTAGACTTCGGATCCCCAGGTACATAGTCTATGTATAAGTATGGCTCGCTTGTATCATAATCCTAATCTTAACATGAAATTAAGACTTTTGAAAGAAAAATGGCCTTTATCTGAGGTGAGTGCCCCAGGGCCAACGTCCCTCTTGTCTCAGTAATATGAGACTAAGCCAACAAATACAATGTAAGTAGGGGGTCAGTATCGTATAATACTTTTTATACCAGACCATCTGTTATATAAATATTCTGTTATCGGATAGAAGAGATTGCGAATTAATTAAATCTCCCACTCCTGTTTATGAACATGCACTGATCTAAAATACTCTTATTTTCTGTTAATGACAACTCATCAGCGCCAAAAAGATTAGTTTTAAGGCTAAACGCAGTAATTTCATTTATCTCTTTTATCATGGTTTGCCTGGTATACATTCAAGGAAGAAATGTTTACAAGACTCGATTTGACAGCAATTCCGAATAGGGAATCGACTACATTTTTGTAAAACATGTGTTGATTCAAAGGGCTACAACTATTTCTTAGTTGCGAATGTATAATTTGCAGTTTTCTTTCGCCAAATTGAAACAATCTATTTACGATAAGTTTATCAAACAGAGATTGCGCGTCTAAAAGATTTATAGTAGCTGGTAAAAAAGCATTTTGTAAAAGATTGGTTTTGCATTGTATATTTTGAAAATTGTATCAAGTTTTGCATTGTATATTTTGAAAATTGCATTTCGTAGGTTGTATGACGATCGATTAGCTACAGTACTCCTTTGTTGAAGCACTTCCAAACTTGTTCAAGCGGTTGAAACCCATCCCGAACTCTATATAAATAATAATGGAATACAGTACATAAAAAATCTTCTGAAACTAGTGGTCAGAAAGCTTTAATATTTCGTAACCAGGACCTTCTAGGGGCCTTCTATCACTTTTGTCAATATGATGCCTTTGGGTCATATTTAGGCCCTGCTCGGGCGCACCACATTCGACATTGCGGCCGTTCTTAACTACACCTTACGGAGAGAAATACGCTCCACGAACATGAAAGCAAAAATTGCTAACTTTTTTTCTTGTTATTTTACGGAAAATTACATTTCGTCGTTATTCAAGCTTTAGTAACGAAATTTTGCCTGCCAACGACGACATATTTTCCAATATTAAGAATAAAATATCATATTTTGTTAAGATATTGATCAATGCTGTTAATTTCGGATTGTGCTGGCCGAAATAGAACCACGCTTTATCAATTCATTGGATAGTACACGGATTTTTTAGTAAATTTCTAAAATTGAAGAACTGCGGTTTATTTTAAATAATCATTCATACTTCTATCTGCACAGACTTCTTAGAAAAACGCTTAACCCATTCCACACAAAGACGCCGCTCGAAAAAAAAAAAAAAAAAAAAAAGAAAACAATTGGGAAAATTTTGTATAGAATGAAGAAATTGCTTGTAACAAGCAATTTCTTCATTTTTAGCTCCTCTGGCTGAAAGCCAGAAAGCTATTGTTGGCGTTGTGTCCGGTGTGCGTGCGTGCGTCCATCTGGTCGTCCGTCCGTCCGTGCACTTTTACTTTGAAAATCTTCTCCTCAAAGAGTACTGAACAGATTTCAACCAAATTTCACAGAAATGATCCTTGGGTGACCCTCTATCAGATTCCTTCAAAGAATCATGATCGGGTGAAAAACATGGCTTTAATCGACGGGGCTAATCTTCATATATAGTGAAAGCTTTGAAAATCTTCTTCTCAGAAACCGGTAGATGGATTTCAACCAAATTTTGCAGAAATGATCCTTGGGTGACCCTCTATCAGATTCCTTCAAAGAATTTTGATCGGATGGACAAGGTGGCTTTAATGGGCGAGGCTTATTTCCATATATGGTAAAAGCTTTGAAAATCTTCTTATCAGAATTAGTGGATAGTTTTAAGCCAAATTTCACAAAAATGATCCTTGGGTGACCCTCTATCAGATTCCTTCAAAGAATTTTGATCAGTTGGAAAAAACTGGGTTTAATGGGCGGGTCTAATTTCCATATATGGTGAAAGCTTTGAAAATCTTCTTTTCAGAAACCGGTGGATGGATTTCAACCAGATTTCACAGAATGATCCTTGGGTAAAACTTTATCAAATTCCTTCAATGAATTTTGATCGGATGAAAAAGATGGCCTTAATTGGAAGGTCTATTTCCATATATAGTGAAAGCTTTGAAATTCTTCTTTTCAGAAACCCATGGATTGATTTTAACCAAATTTGACCGGATACAATATACAATATACTTTAATTACGTAATAAGGCCTCCGGCCCAAAATAAAAACTTGAATTCTTTGCAATTACAATCTAAAGTGATATGTGACAAGTTCAAATATTTTAAATCAGCTTTGAAACGTACAGACCTAAATGTTCATTTACTGAAAGGCTTTCACAATAAAAAAGTCTTGATAGATTCTTTCTGCTAGTGCTAGACATTAACCAGGGGAAAAAGATATATATCACAAATAGTTTTAACTTTTTCACAAACAAAGAAAGCATGGTACTCATCTTCTAAGATCAAAATATCTTAATGGATAAAACAATGGGTACAAACTCTATCTCTGTTAATATTAAAATGCCGACCATATTCTTTATTTAATTTACGGTTTGAAAAACGAATTACTTTTTATCAGATTCCTTCAAAGAACTTCGATTGGGGGAAAAATATGGCTTCAATGGGCAGGCCTAGTTTCCATTTATGGTATATACTGAAAACTTTGTAAATTTCTCAGAAACCTGTGGATGGATTTCAACTAAATTTCACGGGAAAGATAACCAGATGACTGTTTGTCAGATTCCTTTATATAATTTTGATTGGTTGAAAAACATGGCTATTATGGTGGTGGACTATATCCATATATTGTATACAGTGAAAATTTTACATAATGAATTTTACATAACTTGACTTGACTTTTGTAAAAAACGATGAAAAGTTTGAAACGGTTCTCTAGAACTATTTCAAAGATTTCAATGATTTAGATTGATTTTCATTATATTCAGTTTATTTTGTATTAATGAAAAATTTGCTTAATCAGTACATCCATGCCTGTGGAGCGATACAGGCGCTCAAGCGCCTCTAGTTCACAATGTTTTCTACATATAAAATTTAAGAAAAATCTAAAATTTCACAAACTTTAAATTGCCGTCTGCAACTTCTTTCAAATTGGACCAATCTAATTTGTTGTTATGCAGGAATAGGCTAAGTAGAGTGCACTGTAGTCAAGGGAAGCAATTTGTTTGATACTGTTTATAGAAATCGGACCTCCTTTCTTATCCCTTACTTACCCGTTGGATATAGAACACTGGTAATTCTTAACAATTATACTTTAAATGTACCTCTCAGAATGTGTTCTTTGGAATTTGCTTGTGATTCTTCTTCTAGACTGATCGCTGGCGACGCGCACTGAGCTCCGACAGGAAGTGCCACTTCAATTTTAAATGGCGATATTTTACAAAGATTATGGCCAGTGAAAAATGGGAAACGTTGTTTAGGGACCTAAACGTCGTACTTACAGCTTGAGTTTGACTGAGTCGCCCAACAGACAAAATGTTTAACATAAATGTCGGTCAATGTTGGAGTTCAAGGTTCACTTCCGGTGTAAATGAATGATATTCAATCTGTATATAGGAAGTTTAGGTGGTAAATAAGGAAGTTTACTTGCTGACTAATAAATATTGCAAAATAACGCAAAATATCTGAAAAGAACTTCCTCGGAGTGGGCGTTGACAACGACCTGTTAATTGTTTCACAGTGGACTTACATAAATGTGTTTAGCAGGTTTTTTTTAACGTATTCGGAATGTATAAACTGCACTGTCATTTTACGACCATTTTTTAGTTCACCTGAGCACGTAGTGCTCAAGTGAGCTATTGTGATCGCCTTTTGTCCGGCGTCCGTCCGTCGTGCGTCGTCCGTCAACAATTTCTTTAAACGACATCTCCTCCCATACCACTGGGCCAAATTGAACCAAATTTGGCAGAAATGTTCTTAGGTGGTCCCCTTCAAAAATAGCTAAAAGAATTGAAATCCGTTTAAAAACTTTGGTTGACATGGCAACAAAAGTGAAATTTTAAAATTATCTTTAAAAATCTTCTCCTCCTGACCCAGAAGGCGAATAGCCTTGATATTTTGCATGAAGCATCAGTATATTGACCTCTTTCAAAATAGCTAAAATCATGATTTTCGGGTTCCATGGGGCGGATCCCCAGGGGGTGGGGTTTATATAGAAATAAAGAACGATTTTTTAAATGACATCTCCTCCCAAACCACTGGGCCAATTTGAACCAAATGTGGCAGAAATGTTCCTTAGGTGGTCCCCTTAAAATTAGCTAAAAGAATTGAAATCCGTTAAAAACTCTGGTTGCCATGGCAACAAAAGTGAAATTTTAAAATAATCTTAAAAATCTTCTTCTCCTGACGCAGAAGGCGTAGAGCCTTGATATTTTGCATGAAGCATCAGTATATTGACCTCTTTCAAAATAGCTTAAATCAGGATTCTCAGGTCCCCAGGGGCAGAGCCCCAGGGGGGGGGTGCTATATTGAAATAAGGAACGATTATTTAAATGACAACTCCACCCAAACTACTGGGCAAATTTGAACCAAATTTGGCAGAAATGTACCTAAGATGGTCCCCCTTAAAATTAGCTAAAAGAATTGAAATCTGTTGAAAACTCTGGTTGCCATGGCAACAAAAGTGAAATTTCAAAATAATCTTTAAGAATCTTTTCCTCCTGACCCAGAAGGCGTAGAGCCTATATATTTTGCATGAAGCATCAGTATATTGATCTCTTACAAAAAAGCTGAAATCATGATCCTCGGGTCTCCAGGGGCTGACCCAGGGGGCGGGGTATAGGTATGAAGCATCAGTTCACAGACTTCTTTCTTATTTCTGAAATTATAACCCATGGAAAATTTTTTTTCTTCTTTCAATTCAGCACTAAAGCCTTGGAATTTGTAATTTAGACTTGGATCCGCAAGTTCATAGTGTTTATATGTAATTGTGGCCAACTTGTTTCATAATCCTAACCTTAACATGAAATTAGACTGTTGAAAGAAAAAGAGCCTTTATCTCAGGTGAGCGCCCTCTTGTTTTATGTTCGTTCTTAACCCTTGTCATTCTGAGCCCGGAACATTCCGGTTTTGGCAGGAGGTGTAGACCAAGATCAGTCTGCACATAAGTGCAGCCTGATTTTGGTCTACATCCCCTGCTTGTACTTTAAAGAAATATTGCTTTTAGAACAACGAATTCTATTTGTGCTTTCAGCCCTTTGATTTTACAGCAATCCAGTAAGGTAATTTACACAGCATGACAAGGGTGACTTGCAGTAAAAGGCGATTTGTTCCTTTGTTAAACATAAAACAAGCGTACACTTTCCACACCTTTCTTGTTCATTATAGATCTAACTCTGTACAATTTTCTAAGTGACCTTCCTTGGCGCCTCAGAAACTGGCACAGTTGTTGTGTAGTAGAATGCATCGATACTTTCCGAATTGAAAAATAAATACATAAATAAACTCAAAATCGAAATACAAATCCTTGTCCTGCCAAGATATATAGATAAAATAAATTGTAGGGTATTCATTGAGAGTTCGGTCGTGGTGGTGTTTTCTGGCCACTTTGATTGGTTGATTGAATGTAGTTTAACGCCGCTTTTAACAGTATTTCAGTCATATCGCGGCGGCTGGAGCAGCTAACAATGGATTCCTGGTATTTCTCACACCAGTACTACCACTACATCCCTTCCTAGCCTCCATCTGCTATCAAAGGCCACTATGATCCGTAGTTGTAAGCAGGTACTTTTATATCTTTGTCTAGAATTTTTAGCACACAATAAAACCGTATATTTTTCTATGAAATAACATAAAATATTACACAACTAGTGCTTTTAAATCTTTGTTTCATTGTAATGGCGATGTTTAGGTTAGCATGAACGTTACATTGAAACAAAGAATGAAAACTTATTAACAAAATTTATCTCTACCTCATAAACCAGACAGTCTAGAGCATATGACATCCTAATAAAATGAGTTTTCATGACATACCATGAGTGCGTGAAGTATAGACACGGGTCAGCCTGGTCAACAATGGAGAGCGTTTTTAGCTAGCAAAGCGTCAGCTTTGATAGCTTAAGTTAACAGACAAAATTCTGAGGTCTTCTCAGAGTTAAAACGAGTGCAAACTACCACTGGAAGCTTAACCACTAAACCTACTGAATGTCTACGCCAAAAAACAAGTTCGTGTGTATACTCGAGCATATAATGTAACATGACTGTTCACATACATTAACTTTTTTCAAATTGTAGATAACATCTTCGAAATCATGCTATACAACCCATTCCCATTCAATCCCGCTTTTTTAAGAATCCCCTAAAAAGGATTTGGAAAACATTGTGGACAATGAAGAAAATGCTTGTAACAAGCAATTTCTTCAGTATCCACAATGTTTTCTACCCTACAAATGGCAAGATAACATAACAAAACAATGCTTCGATAGCTTACAGTGCGTTCAGTACTTTGATTAATATTGAAGAATCATCCAAGGAAACTTTGGTCAGGTAAGCATACTAATCAGAATTTCGAATGTCGATTCGACATGTATACTACGCACGATGATCTCGTGGAAAAGAAATACCCCTTAACCCTTGTCATGCTGTATAAATTACCTTACTGAATTGCTGTAAAATCAAAGGGCTGAAAACACTGGTAGAACTTGTTCAAAAATCAATATTTCTTTTAGAAATCAATGTCATCCAACTCTGGCAGGAAAATTACAAGCAGGAGGTGTAGACCAAGATCAGACTGCACGTAGGCAGGGCGTCGCCGATTTGACAACTCAAAAACGTTACGAATGGACTTCCATAGGTACCCAAACCATCGGAAATTGGTTGCATGATGTTGGCATGAGGTCAAGACGTTTGTTGGTTTGAATGGGGTTTTACGCCGCTTTTCAACAATCTTTCAGTTATATCGCGGAATCCTGGTATTTTTCACACCAGTACCGCCATCACATCCTTTCCTAGCCTCCAGCTGCTATCCCACATAGGTCTACGATTATCGACCGAATGGTGGGAGACAAATAGTCGGAAAGGCTGTGTGCCGCCGTCGGGGATCGAACCCGAAATCTCTTAATTGACAGCCCGACGCGCTATGACGGCGGTGAGGTCAAGACGACCTGCCACCCGGGTTCCGTTGAGTCGATAAGCAAATACATTTAGCATGGGAACGAGGTCATGTCATTTGAACCCAAAATGACTCAAGTCCTGTTTACAGACGAGTCCAGGTATTTGATGGACTTGCTATTGGAGAATGCCAAATGTGCGTTTTGCTCCAGTTTGTGTGGAAGAACATGGTCGGTTTGGCAGGGGTTGGGGTGGGGTAGTCGTGGTTTGACCGCTCAGGATGCCGTCCTTAAAATTCATTTCTGATAAATGACAATGCGCGTGAACATAGAGCCCGCTTCACCGATCAATATCTCGAACAAGCCACAATCATCCGTATGGAATGGCTATCTAGATCCCCGGACTTAAATCTAACCGAGCAAGCTGAGGATATGTTACAGACAGCTGTTTTACCAGACAAGCTCTTTTAGAAGAATGGAATCCAATTCCACAATATAAGATCAGGCGGTTTATTAGCAGCAGACTGAGACGACCCAAGGCTGTAATTGAAGCACAGGGACACCACATACACTTTTAAAGTGCACAGAACTTCTAGATTCTGGAAATTCTCGATTTTCTTTATCTTCATGGAAACTGAAAATGTTGATTATTTTTTTACCATAAAGTCCTTCTTGTAAGCCTTACTCTTAAAATTACACCAAAACATTTGATCCTTAACAAAATACCATAACTTAAAGCACTGGTTCTGGGAAACACACAAATACTTGTGAAATCTCCTTAAGGTATAAAATATTTAACGAGAAGAATTTGAGTAGCATATTTTGCGTAGTATATCATATACAGGACATATATGTAGGCATATTGTCAAACTTAATTGAGAAACTGGCCATTCGACGGCCCCGCCCACTTGCTCCTTTGACCACGCCCACGACTCCAACAGGAAGTTTTTTTACGGCGTATTTCGAACAATTTATAGCCAGTAGCATGTAACAAACAAGTAGAATAGTTGGTTGACGATTTAAACGTCGTAACTACAGCTTGAATAAGCTGTAGTTACGACGTTTAAAGTCGCCATTCCATCAAAAAGGCTAAAAAAATGGCGGCCAATGTCGGAGTAAAAAGCTTACGTCTGGGCTGAGTAAGTTATTTAATTGCTCGGTTGATTCCTTGATTGACAGTCGCGATTGCTCAATTATAGGGCGCACATATGTAATTGACGGATCGCTTTGGCGGTTAAAATCGTACAGGACGAAATGACTAATCGATGGCCCCGCCCATTTACTTCTTTAACCACGCCCATTGATTCTGAGAGGGAGTCCCGCTTCGATTTTAAACAACGTTATTTTGCAAAATTATGGCAAGTAGCGTGTAACAAAAAATAGTATAGTTGGTTCGCAGCCTAAACGTCGTAGCTACAGCTTATCAAGCTGTAGTTACGACGTTTAAGTCGTTAAACCAACAAAAAAAGTGAACAAAAATGGCGGCAAATGTTTGGGTTCAAACCTCAGTTCCGGACTGGATAAATGATTCGAAAGATCGATATATTCCATGATTGACAACCGCGATTGGTCCATTGTTGTAAACCGAACCAACTTAAACAACTGTTTCTTTTAGACTTAGAAACAAACCTTCAGCGCCATGCTTAGAGAAACGAAAATCTCGACATAATTTGTCATGTTTAACGTTGTTACGTGGAATCCTGATATAAGGTTTCGCACGTGCAAATCCTTTTTTGATGTAAGAAAAAATCAATGAGTGAGAATACAAACTCGCCATTATTTTGTATAAAGTATGATTCTTTCCTGTCTTAAAAACAACTTAACCCTTTCCTGTAAAAACCCGAAATTTTACATCACTGTGATTTTAAAATTGAGAAATTATTGTGGAAATAGAAGAAATTGCTTGTGACAAGCATTTCTCCTTTTTCCACAACATTTTCTACCACATAGGATAGTTTCATTTTAAATTGCATCCAAATGCAATTGTCGTCTGCAACCTTTTTCAATTTGGACCAGTCTTAAATTTCAAACAAGAGTGCCATAGTCACAATATACGCCGCCACTTTGCTGCTGTTCCACGAAAATAATTGTTTTGAATTTGACAGAACCAAATTCAAAACATTTGCAAACTACCTTTTTAAATTGTCAAGTTCAGGCTGTTCGTTATGATTGATTGAATGAATGGGGTTTAACGCCTCTTTAAACTCTAACTTATAATAATAATAATTAAAAAAAACAGCTAGGATAGCTTAGCCAGCGTCTTTTATTTTCCTGATCAAAAACCCAGAGACTAAGTGTCAAGGGGCATAACTCTTTAAAAAAATCAATGAACCATAAAATCCTTGATTCATGTACATCTATAAATTATTGTGATGACATTGACCAAGTTTCATTCAAATCAAGACAAAAGTAAGGAGGAGTTGCATTCACAAGGCTGCAATTTCAATAAGCCCGAGATAAAAAGTTTCAAGGGGCATAATTCAGGGAAATTAATAAATCATAAAATCCTTGATCAATGTACATTTACTAATTATAGTGATGACATTGACCAAGTTTCATTTAAATCAAGAAAAAGAGTTAAAAGGGGTTGCGTTCACAAGGCTGCAATTTCAATAAGCCCCAGATACTAAGTTTTAAGGGGGAATAATTCAGGGAAAAATTAATGAACACTCAAAAACCAAGAGACTAAGTGTCAAGGGGCAAAACTCTTATAAAAAACTAATGAATCATAAAATCCTTGATCCATGTACACCTACAAATTATGGTGATGACATTGACCAAGTTTCATTCAAATCAAGACAAAAAGTTAGGAGGAGTTGCGTTCACAAGGCTGCAATTTCAATAAGCCCCAGATACTAAGATTTAAGGGGGCATAATTCAGGGAGATTAATGAACCATAAAAACCTTGATCCGTGTACATCTACAAATTATGGTGAAGACATTGATAAAGTTTCATTTAAATCAAGAAAAAAAGTTAAGAGGAGTTGCGTTCAAAAGGCTGAAATTTCAATAAGCCCGAGATACTAAGTTTTAAGGGGCAATAATTCAGGGAAAAATTAATGAACCATGAAATCCTTACTTCATGCACATCTACCAATTTAGGTTATAACATCCAACAAGTTTCATTTAGATCAAGTAAGAAACTTAGGAGGAGTTGCGTTCACAAGGCTGAAATTTCAATAAGCCCCAGATACTAAGTTTTAAGGGGGCATAACTGAGGCAAAAATCAATGAACCATAAAATCTTTACTTCAATCACATCTACCAATTAAGGTGATAAAATTGACCAATTTTCAAAAAGATCCAACCAGAAACTTAGGAGGAGTTGTGCTCACAAGAAAAGTGGACGTACGGATGGGTGGACGGACGGACAGACGGAGAAGATGACGCCGAAATACGACCGCCTCCGGCGGCGTATAAAAACGGGAAAGGGTTAAACCAACTATTTTCGCTAGACAAATCCTGGACACCTGCATAGACGCCAACGGACCTGCAGTTTATCATTTTATTTTCCCCTTTCCCTCTTCTTTTTTTTCTTTCTTTCATTCTTTTTTCTTCATTAAGTATAAAAAGACTGATAGTCTATAATGACACCGAAAACAAATGATGAATTAAATGATAATCTTGGGGAAAATCCTTATAGATTTTTTCTTTCTCTCTCTTTCTCTCTCTCTCTCTCTTTCCCTCTGGTCTGTCTGTCTGTGTCCTCT
This sequence comes from Fragum fragum, assembly GCA_946902895.1. Taxonomy (NCBI): domain Eukaryota; kingdom Metazoa; phylum Mollusca; class Bivalvia; order Cardiida; family Cardiidae; genus Fragum; species Fragum fragum. The sequence goes on from OX336374.1 coordinate 28,252,279, forward strand.
TCGTCTGTTTCCCATGTATCCCCCCTCCGTTCCTGTCTCTCTATAAGAAACACATATTTCCATTACTCATTTCTCTGTTGAGTTTCACTTCGATTCTAAGTATAAATGCCCAAGTCTATAACTTTGCCGTCTGGCGGTGGGTAAAATCCGATCATGTTGTTGAAAATAGAGCTCGAAATTAGCAGGAGTTTCGTTTATCAATAACAAAAGCCACGCGATATCTTCGGCTGTTAATTGCTTGAATACTTCAACCCTATAGAAGTCAAATATCATTTCACCATGTGATTTAGGACACTCCGGGTGTAATTCTATTTTATGGTTGACTTTAATGATTAAAAATTGTGATTAAAAGATTGAATTAAGTAATGGAATCATCTTTTAAACTATTGATAGAATGAAAGAAATCAGACACAGTTTGCGATTGTGATTTCATAAATTTCCAAAAAAGATAGAACGAAGGATATGAAAAGGATTTATTAAGTGAAAAAACTTTAAGCTTTTATTATTATTGTTACTATTCTTATTATCATTATCATTATTATCTTAATGGCGTCTGAAATCTATTGGATCTTTAATCCATTCCCACATAATGACGCTTTTTGATGCCCCTCATAAAAACAAACGGAAAATATTGTGTAAAATAAAGAAATTACTTGACCCAAGCAAATTATTCATTTTCCACAATGTATTCAACCCATAGAGAGAAGAAATTAAGAAATTAATAAACTTTAGATTGTCGTCTGCAACTCATTTCAATTAAGACCAGCCTTACTTGTTTCGTCTGGGAATGAGTTTAAAAAAATATTGAAGAATTCTTTAAAAAGGTATGTTTATGACCCCGTGATTTAAGAAAAAAGTGGAAAAGGACATAGGGGTTTCTTTACCACTAGTATACATTTAAGCCTTTCCCGTTTTTTTCTTTAAATTTTAGACTGGTCCAAATTGAAAGAAGTTGCAGACAACAATAAATATTGGATGCAATCTGAATAGAAAACATGTGATGTGGTAGAAAATATTGTGGAAAAAGGAGAAATTGCTCGTTACAAGCAATTTCTTCTTTTTTTACAATTTTTTTTCTAATATACAATTGCAGCAACGTAAAATCCCGGGTTTGAACAGGAAATGATTGAACGGTTAATACAGGCGACAACCCATTACCAGACGATAAAGTTTTAGACTTGTCCAAATTGAAGGAAAGTACAGATGACCTTTTGAATTCAGCTAGATTTGGAAAATATGTACCAAAATATGTTAAAAACATTGTGAAAATAGGAGGTTTTGCTTGTTACAAGCAGTTTTTCCTTTTCCTTAAAAGTTGTTCATACCTGTATTTCTTCAGGATGTCATTGTATGGTAATAGGCTAATTGTTTAGATTCTTGAAAGAGACTCCTATAGGATCTCTTGTGTTAAAAACAACAACAAAACAACAATATCATAGGGAAAAAAGGAAAAGAAAAACAGCAGCAACAACCACAAAACCCCCGTGATCATCAACAGAAAGACAACAATCAAAATCTTTCTAAAATTACTTAAATAAGAACTATAAACATGAACGGCTCGGAGGTGAATGTGACTAGTGAGTTTGATCACACAGACGACTCACCGCGATGGTTGGAGATTTTGACCGCCTTCTGGTTGACGTTTTTACTCGTGTTTGGGGTGCTCATAAACACGATTGCCATGGCGATTCTGATACGATCAAGACTGTTGTCGGGATCCAACAACCTACTCATAGCAACATTATTAATAAACAACCTTGGTATAGCCATTTTAGGATTCCCTCTCCCCATCGTTGCCGAGATCTCAAGGGGCTGGTTTGTGAACCTGACCATGGAAATGTGTATTTATAACGCGTTTGTTGTTTATTTGTTCGGATTGTCCAGTATGTTTTTACTGACAGCCATCTCTGTGACTCGGTATTTTATGATCACCCATTTTTCGACGATAGGGAAAAGAATAACGGCCAAAACAACGTTAGGTGTGATTGCTCTGACTTATAGCTCAGCATTGACTTTGGCGTTGGCCCCGCTGTTTGGTTTCGGGTCTTACGGTCTGGAGGAGCATATGACGTCGTGCGGCTTGGCGTGGAACGACAGAAGTTATTCAAACAGAATGTACCTGCTTGTAATTCTCTTTATAAACTTTGGGATTCCAATTTTCCTCATGATTTTCTGCTATGGTTCCATCTACAGAACGGTGAGTGTTTTTTCTTCAATCCCAGACGACAAAAAATTTACACTGATGCAAACTGGAAGGCGTTGCTGACGGCAATTTTAAGTTGACGAAATTTAATATTTTTTTTTTATTTTCTGGGTAGAAAACGTTGTGTGAAATGAAGAAATTGTTTGTTGCAAGCAATTTCTTCATTTCGCACAATTTTTGTTCGCAATTGATTTTAAAGAGGGGCTTCAAAAATTGTATGTGAATGGGTTAACTTAACTAGAATTGACGGATCGTCGGACACGCCCTTTGAACTCCGACATTATAGCTCGACTTAACCCTTTCCTGTTTTAATTTTTTTTCGACCTGTCCAATTTCAAAGGTTTTGCAGACGACAATTTATAGTGGATTGAATTTGAAAAATAACCATTCAGTAGGATAGAAAATAGTGTGGAAACTGAAGAAATTGCTTGTTAAAAGCAATTTCTTCTTTTCCCACAATGTTTTCTCAAGTATAAAATCACAAGGACGTAAAAACCGGTGAATGTACAGTAAAGGGTTGAATTATAAAAAACGTTATTTTGTAAAATAGACGGTCATGGTAAAAATCGATTGTTGGTGACCTGAACGTCGTAGCTACAGCTTGAGTAAGCCGGAGTAATGCTTGAATAGTCAATCAAACAAAATGCTTAACATATTTGTCGGAGTTCAAACTTCACCTCCAGTCTGATTCAATGATTTGATTGGTCAATCCAGTTTTTGATTGACAGTGTCGATCTGACATTTCATTTTCGAAGCCTACGTGGTTTTAGCCTTTCCCGTTTTTTTTTCAAAGATTTTAGACTGATCCTTATTCAAAGAGGTTGCAGGCGAAACTGAAACTAACATGTAATTAGAAACGAAACCACCCTATCTGGTAGAAAATATCGTGGGAAATAGAGAAATTGCTTTTCACAAGAAAGTTCTTTTTTTTCTACAATGTTTTCTCAAGTATGAAATACCGCGACATAAAATCCCGGGTTTGAGCAGGAAAGGGTTTATTAAACGGAGATACTGCATGTACAATGTCCCGCGAAGGGCAGTACTTCGAAACGTGTTAATGTTCATTGGTTCGAGGTCCGACTGCATCTGCTAGTGACCTTGGTTTATGATATGCCGAGCAAAGGAATGTTGGTCTACGACAGGTATACTGGGGTTGTAAATCTTTGATGGAATTTACGCGTACATTTCTTATAGCGGCATTATCCCCAGCACGAAAATCAAAGGACTGAAAGTCCTGAGAGCGGTTTTGCTGGTTTATCAGTAACCGCACTGAATAATGCGAGCATTTTTCATCAATATGAGTGAGTAAATCGTACACCTAAGTAGGAGGAGCAGCTGGTGGCCCGATAAGGATGTAGTGATAGTGTTGGTGTGTGAACTACCAGGAATCCATGGTTAGGAGCTCCATCCGCCCCGATATAATTGAAATACTATTAAAAGTTGCGTAAAACCCTATTCAATCAACCATGACCTATTACTGTTTACCGAAAACGCTATTTTGAATTAATCGCAACGTTTTCTTCTAAAGTGCATGAAAAGTTGTGGTTGTGTGGTAAAAGGTTAAATGATAAAAGGTAAAGAAACCAAAGCTAACATAAATTCTTTTTTCGTTGAGCATATTATTATCACAATTGAAGTAGATAAATGTCCGTTTCAAAGATTTAGTCGAATTCGAGAGGTAAAAGGTGTTTAAATTTGCCAAGCCCTGCTAGGTCAAAACACTAACAGGCAGTTTACATGTATTCGCTAACTCCACTAACCACTGACCTAGATTCTATCTTGAAACGCGAGGAAATTATTTCTCTCATTTTGACAAATCATTAGACAATTTACCAAGGATATATTAAGTTTTAAACCATTTTCCTGGATATTCATGATTAAAAGGAGGCTGTTGGCATTCAGCAAGTAAGTTATTTTCTCCATCAGCGATGAAACAAGATGGAGGCAATTACATAGATTTTCACTTCACGTTTATGAGCATGCGTGGAAATGAGCGGAAATGTGTGAGAACTTGTTTCCGGTTGATCGATATGAAATACCGGTTTTTCCTAAAAAAAACAAAACGCTAAAAATAATTCCCGTAAACATGTTTAATCAATTACCGGACGGCAAAATTTTAGACTGCACCAATTGAATAGGAGATGCAGTCGGTAATCTCAAGTTAGTGTTTTTTCAGATTTTTTGCAACTTTCTGGGTAGAAAACATACTGGAAAATGAAGAAATTGCTTGGGGTTCTTTTTGTTTGTTTTTGTTTTTCTGAGAGTCAAAAGCTTCATTATGTGGGAATTCGACTGGAAGCTTTGAATATAATTCAACCCACTAATAGCTAATCAATATCTTAAGAATTAGTACATATTTAGTGCGACATTCCCGTAAACATATTTAAAGGAATTGGGAAGAAAACTTCGGATAGATTTTTACCGCAAGAACCAGGTGTAAATAGCTAACGTTGGTCTAAAGAAATAACATATACAAAATGTATTTGGTGCGACATTCCCGTAAACACGTTTAAAGAAATTGGGAAGAAATAACACATATTTGGTGCGACATTCCCGTAAACACGTTTAAGGCAATTGGGAAGAAATAACATCTATTTTGTGCGACATTCCCGTAAACACGTTTAAAGAAATTGGGAAGAAATTACACATATTTTATTCTTATATATGCTTCTGGTTTTTAATCTTGCAAAATCCCATACGTAAATAGTTGGTCTCGATTTTAGAGTTCAGTCAAAATCACTAACACCAAAGTTCCCTCTGTTAAAATTTTATGATGTTATACCGGTAGCTACAGTGTCTATAGCCTTCTTTCGCCCAATAGATAAAACAGAGAAATAGAGCAGATTTCAAAATTTTTAAAGACGAACCTGTCATTTAGAAAGCAAGTGTTAACATCTTTTTTCTAAGGAAAGCATATCATCAAGGAAAAATATATCACCCGTTACCAAGAAAAACTTGCATTAATTGCAAATGTTTTCAACCTTTTTTCAAATTTTGAAATGAACTTATATTCTGATTCACTGAAATTAAAAAAGGGCTAACATCTTAAAAACTAACAAAGGAACGACTGGTTTAACGCGCCGACAAAATATTAAGCGTAAACACAGACTTTCTATCGACGTAACAAGTGAGTTTACTTTTTTTTTTACTGTTAGGATTAGAAACACGCAATGGTGTTAACCCATTACCAGACGGCAAAATTCAGACTGGTCCAAATTGAAAGAAGTTGTAGACGATGATTTTTTTTTCTTTTCAACTTTCTTGGTAGAAAACTTTGCGTAAAATGAATGTTTTCCAAATCATTTTTTCTTGAGGGGCGTCAAGGGCGTCATTATGTGAAAATTGGTTAAGATCTCGTCTTTTCAGCCAGTAAATAGGTATCGATGTAAATTTCAACCTGTTCGATAAAGAAACAACAATTAATCAAATCCTCGCATGTCTTTTTGTCACGGACGACTGTCGAGTAAAAAATGAGACAAATAAGTGTTTCCTTGCAAGGGTTAATATAAGTCGCATGTATAGACATGCAAGATTTCGGCTACTTTAGGTTGATGGACTCCGAAGGCGTCCACAAGTGTTACCCAGTTTGGAAAATCCAGTAGAATGTTACTAGGTTAGAGAAGTAGTGCCCAATTAGGCACGATTTACTTTCTTTCAAAACTGTCTCCTTAAAACAACTGTATTTTTTGAAAATGGTGTAATACGAAGATTCTGTATTATTAAATAAAGACCCCCCCCCCCCTTAAATACGAAAACGCCTACCAATAACCCGCTTAGCGAAGATGCGGCCACGGTTTCAATAACGCGCAGTCTTTCTATTATAAAGTGAGTAATTTGCCTTCTCTTTAGAGGTGTATACCGCGGAATTGATAAACTATGCAGTTACATTGTCAAAGATGTTTATTATTATTTTGAATGAGCCTTTTCAATCCATTACCAAACGACAAAATTTAAGATTGGTTACAGACGATAATTCAAATCGCTTTGAAATTAAAAATACTAACCAGATAGGGTAGAAAATATTGAGAAAGAAGGAATTTCCCTTTTCTCAAAATGTTTCTTTAATGCAATTCTTCAGGGGCGTAAAACTGTGATTATGTTGGAATGGGTTGAGCTTCTACTGGATCCCAGAAGGTTTAACAGATATAAAGAATCTCTCGTTTTATCTTTTTAGTGGTAATAATTCTCGACATATATTGCTAACCCAATATTGTCCAAATTTCTTAAATAATATCTTTATTAGTTGTGGACTGTCATCGGAAAAGGATAATCTCAGAAAAGTTAAAAAAAAAAAAGTATTGATCTTGAAAGCTAGCTAGCCTGCGATCAAATGAATTCTGTTTGACGTCATTTTCCGTAGTATTTCAGTAAAACCGCCGTTGGTAGGTGCAACCAACCATGGCTTCCTGTAAATGTTCACACCAGTAACATGTACAACTACAACAATAAATTTGGTCCGTTTCATGCATAGCTGCTCAGCCAACTCAAAAGGCATATTACTTATCATATTTCCGTCGATGAAAGACAATGACGTGTGTAACAAAGACATTTTTTCCCAAACTTGTGATCGGGTGCAGGACTCTAGAATAGTAAAATTTTTGTAATACCTTTTTAAAAAACCAGGCAAAGCGATATGTTAGCTTAAATAAGATTGTCTATTTGAAAAATGCCATTTTCTACACCGAAATGGACATATCACTCAACAATGCCAACGCGGACGTCAATCATCAGTACTTTCAGTGCTTGGATTTATTTCTATATTTCTTTACCTATAGCAAATAAATTCCAGTTCCTATGATTCTGTGCATCAATATTTTTTTGTAAAGAGGTAAAATATAGACTGGTCGTATAATGGTTGATCATTACAAGAGAATATTTCTGCATATTTTACGCCCATGATCATTACATTTGTTTCATCCGTGCTAATGGCATCATAAATGACTCGTCACCAAGAAAGAGACTGTCGGTAACTTCTGTGAAATAATTCTTTGAGATTCGAGAAAAACTGGTTCCAACAACTGTAGACAATATCATAGTAATTGAAAAGTAAACAAACAACTGTAGACAATATCATAGTAATTGAAAAGTAAACAAACAACTGTAGACAATATCATAGTAATTGAAAAGTAAACAAACAAAATCAAGCACCCCCCAAACAACAACAACAACAAACAAACAAACAATCAAACAAGCAGCGGAACTCTTCGCATTTCTATGGAATGACTCAAATCTCGCATATATGTATATGAAATATTCTAAAGATGTATACATGATTAAGGTAGCCTCTTTAGAATTCCGTGTTTTTCAATTTAAACTGTACATGGTAAATAGAATGACCAAAATACTTTCAGTAAAATCTACAGACAGCGAAAAGTCTGTGAAGTAACACTAGGGTTGAGTTTTTTAAATTCCGAACGAGTCTAGCGTGATGTGCTACATACGTGACTCGGACCAGATAAAAAGTACCGTTTGGTAAGCGCGAAAAGTATCGTACTGCGCAGGCTGACTGGGTCGAAAGTGTTCGCTATTGGAAGAAGTTCTGAATATAGAATGACCATTCTGCCTTATAATATATTATTTTCGAAATGCTAACTCCCCAATTGACCTCTGCTGTTTACTTTTTATCAGATATCTATTCCCGTAAAGCCCGCTATTTGCTTCAAAGGTCACTATTTCTATTTTTGTTTATTTATCGTCGCTTCTACAGCATTTAACAGCCGCCGTCATAGCGCAGTTGGTAGCGCATCAGACTCCGAATCTTCAATCATGTGGTGTTATGGGTTCGATCCCCGGCGGCGGCACATATTCATTCCGACATTTGTCTCTCACCAATGGGTGGATAATCATAAACCTAAATGGGATAGCAGCTGGAGGCTAGGAAAGGATGTAATGGTAGTACTGGTGGGAGATATACTAGGAATCCATTGTTATGTGCTCCAGCCGCCGCGATATGACTGAAATACTGTTAAAAGTGGCGTTAGATCCCATTAAATCAAACCGATTCTATTTCTATTTCTGTTTATTAACCGTCTCTACGACAGCATCTACCGGTATGAGCAACGTCTACAAAAAGCGACATTGTTTCGGAATGAGTTAAAAACATGCTGTCCACAATTTCGTCGAAAACGTTTGTGTGATCCTTTAATAGTACCACACTTTGATATCTGACAAAATTCGGTATATTCCGGGATGAAGGAGAGAAAGGTTTAGAAGAAATTATTTTTGAATAAACCTATTGATAAAGGCAAAGACACACACATCCTTCGTATACAGACACTAATTAATGATTATTGTATACTTCTGTGCATCTGTCAGGATATTTGTCTATGAATCCTTTGATCAACAATCACATACTTTGATAATGTTTGCACACGATTGCTTGCATGATATATACCTACTAGATTATTATCATTTTTTACGTTTTTTGTCCGTCATGTTGTGTGTTCACGGTAACAATCCCATGACTGGATTTTCAAACCAATAAAATTTTGAATTCGATAAAATTATATGATACTGATGTTCACGTATCAAGATGTTACCATACATCAAGATGTTACCAGCTTTTATAAATAGTGTCAATATAGCAAAAGAAGAATAAAGACCCCATGGTTTTGATGTAGCAAAATGATCACGGTCAATTTCGTCGAAGTACAATAGTGCCAATTAGCACGGATATTGCGTTAAAAGGGAAATCGATTGAGGTAGCCAAGCTGGTGGTGCACTTGACTTGAGTCCGAGTTCAGTTCAGTTCGAATCCCGAGCTGACTCAACTACCGAATGAATTGTCCTTCGGATAAAAGGTTAACCCACTGCCACACAATGAAGCTTTATGACGCCCCAAAAGAAAACAAATTTGAAAACATTGTGAAAAACTGAAAAAATTCCTTCATCTTTAATTGGTGGTCTGCAACTGCTCCCAATTTTGGCCAATCTAAAATGTCGTCTATTAATGGGTTAAGTCGAGGCCCAGTGTAACGTTGCCATACATCGAGCACGTTATTCGTAAAAGCTAACCGTCCTCTGATTGAATTGATTGAATTGATTGAATGGGGTTTAAGGCCCACTTTTAAATATCGTCGTTGCTGGAGCACCTAACCCAGGATTCCTTGTATTTCACAAACAAGTACTACCACTACGTCATTTCCGAGCCTCCAGCCTCCCATCCCACTTAGATTTACGATTATCCAACCCGCTGATGGGAGACAAATGTAGGAAATATTTGCGGTGACCGGGAATCGAACCCGGGACCCCATAATTAGGAGTCCTACGCGCTACCAACTGCGATATGGCCGCGCCCAATACGACATTGCAAGATGTCCTGTGGGATGTCCACGACTATTTCGCACCTATATCAACGTGTAAAATAGAGTTTGGTAACAGCCTTCACGTACTCATAGTATAACCAATTCCCGCACATTCCCGATTTTTCATGCTCCCATGAAAAAGCTTTAGAAAATATTGTAAAAAATGAAGACATTGCTTAATACATGGAATTTCTTAATTATCCACTATTTTTTCCACCCAAAGGACAGATTCACAAGTTTTCGTCAATTTGAAATTTTCGTCTACAACTTCTTTGAAATTGGTGCAGTATAAAATTTCGTCATCTGTGAATGGATTAACAATTGGCCTACGGAACCTACAGAGGGCGCTCTGTTACTCACATAGACTCACCGTTAACCCCAAAGTGTGCGGTGACAGTCAACTGCAAGTCATGAACGTTTACACACCGCGTGCACGCGTAAATAATACCGGAACAACCTCAAAGATTTAGCGCACAAGCTTAATACGCGCGCTTATTCTTTTATATTTACTTCGAAACGAACCGTTGACCCAATTATTGCACGCTTATAATGTTGCCGTAGACCTTGTATTCTCATTTAACAAAACACGAAAACATAATTTTAAGAATTCATGAAGGCCTTAACCAGCAAAAAAACACTCTAAAGGATGTACAGCGCTATCACATAGCGCCGTAAATCGCCATTCAGAAAACAATGAACGCGATGAACGCTATAACAGATTTAACGAATCGCCTAGGTCGCAACCAGTCTACTCCTTTGCACAAAAAACTATGCAAATTTGTTCAGAACGCCTTAACATCGCTACTTAATCGCTTAAATCACTATCGAAAGGCAACTTGAGCGTAATTGGAGCGTTATCAGATCGCCCAAGAGAGCAAATGTTCGCCATTATGCCGATCTTTGCGCTCCGATGTGATCCGATAGAGATCATTTGAGATGCAGTAACGCTTCGTTGCGATCAAGTAGCGGTACGATAATGCTCCGACACGATCAAGTAGCGGTACGATAATGCTCCGACACGATCAAGTAGCGGTACGATAATGCTCCGACACGATCAAGTAGCGGTACGATAATGCTCCGACAAAATCAAGTAGCGGTACGATAATGCGCCGACACGATCAAGTAGCGGTAAAAGAGTGTCAGTTTCGGCTATCATCATTTCGTTTTTAGATACCTCCAGGTATAGATACAATTAATTATTTTGTTTCAGTATGCCATCTAGGGGAAAGGGCGCAAGGAGTGTCATCCTCATAAAATTAAAACACTCTAAGTTCGTCCTCTAATCTGGCATAATGTCCATACAGAAGTTTTCTCTCTGCTGCCAACCGATATCTTACCCAAACGTTTGTCCCTTTCCTTCCTCTTCTTACTGTTTTTTCGGCTAAACTAGGTTTCTGTTAAAGTATAATAGCAGTATATTGATGGGTAACAATAAAGGAAATAATTTTACCATCCATAGCCTGATTATATCACACATATTGTTGAAACTCGAAACTTTCACTTTCACCTTTGACAGAATATCCGCACAGAGAATAGTCATAACACCGTTAAAAATATGCAGTTTTAGCTCTGCTGTTTTCAGAGAAAACTCGAGGTACTGCTATAGCCAGTCTCGGACGTCCGAAAACTTTGACAATCTGTTAAAGCTCTGGTATTATTGAACTGCGCCTGGCCAGGGTAAAATGTTTCGACCTTAGCTAATCTTTCTCTTGAAGTAGAGAAGAGTTTTTCTATCGCTTTTTTTCTGTTATGATATATTTTTGTTACGTCTATTAATATTCAAACGTTGTGATTGGCTGATTTTCCCCCCATACTTCCGTCAGTTTGAGCACGCAACTATTTTGTTTGCTTGCGCAAAGTATATCCATAAAATTCTACTCAAAACTAGTAAAATATTTGCTTTGTTTTGCTTGATGCCATTGGATGGAAAAAAAAGAATTCAGAGATTATTTTTTGTTTTAATTGAGGTATGAACCTCAAATCTTTATCACACTAATGTATGAACCTGCTTCGTGTAGTTTTTAGCTTTATACTTCATTGAAAAAATCATTTCTTAAATAGAATGATCGATTGACGTTCTGTTCAAACTCTTTCATTTTCAATCCCTGGTTTTTACGTCCCAGTATTTTATACTTGAGAAAACATTGCGGAAAAATAAAATTGCCTTTAACAAGCAACCTGTTTTTTTCCACAATATTTTCAACCGTACTGAATGATTTTTTAAGAAAAGAAAATATTAAATTGTCGTCTGCAAAACTTTTGAATTCGATTTGGGGTTAAACTAATCCTGTTTAATATGGGTGAATAATCGTTAACCATAGTTGGATGGCAACTGGAGGCTAGGATAGGATGTGAATGATCGTAAACCATAGTCGGATAGCAGCTGGAGGCTAGAATAGGATGTGAATAATCGTAAACCATAGTGGGATAGCAGCTGGGGGCTAAGATAGGATGTGAATAATCGCAAACCATAGTGGGATAGCAGCTGGGGGCTAGGAAAGGATGTAGTGGTAGTACTGGTCTGAGAAATACTGTTAAAAGCGGCGTTAAACCCCATTCAATAAATCAATCAATTATCCTGTTTAACCTCTGGTCTTTACGTACCAGTGTTTTTATACTTGAGAAAACAAGCATTGTCATCTTTTTTTTCACAATATTTTCTACTCTACTAAACATGTAAATGATTTTCTAAAAAAAATCCACATTAAGTTGTCGTCTGCAAAACCTTTGAATTTTGACCAGTTTAAAATTTACAAAACGGGAAAGGGTTAAGCAAGTTTTAAATGGTCCTTTCTGATGCAACAGATTACGTGAAAACGTCACAATTTGTATCTTCTCCAATTTGATACCGTCTGGAAATGTCGTCTATGGAGAGGATAAAATAAGTTCACGGTTGATCTTATCTTTTATCACAGTGTTTATAAACCCCATTCATCAACATTGTCGTCTGTATGGGATAAAGAATAAATAGCAATGCATCTCAATCACTGATAAAGAAAATAGTTTTTTTATTCTCGTATTATACAGTGCTGGAAATAAATAAGCGGGCTCGGATTTTATCCGTCTTACACGGAAAGCAGGAAAAGAACTATTAACGCTTTCCAGTTCAATCCCCGTTTTGAACGTCCCCGTGGTTTTATACTTGAAAAAACATTGTGAAAAAAATGAAATTACTTGTAACAAAACAGGAAAAGGTTAATTCTGGATTATTACTACAGATGCAGGTGGCACATTAAAGATCGGCATACACTTACGCGCAATCTGGTCGAAATGTATACGACCCTTTTTTATATCACCATAAATGTCTTGTACAACTACAAAACCAGGGATGAACTATTGGAGTCAAATGCCACTTTCACCATGTCATGAAGGCTGGAGCACCTAACCATAGGTTCTTGATATTTCACACCGGTACAACAACAACATCGTTTCCGGTCCCTAAGCTGCTCATCCGACTCATTTCACCCATAGTTGTGAGAGACAAATTACTATGTCAGATATAGGACAGAATTTTTGACGTGGTAGAAATCGAATCCGTAACCTCGTGATTAGAGGTCTAACGTGCCACAAGCTGCTCCATGACCGCGGACAACTAAGAATGTGTGGAGGAGAGGTCGCGAGAGCGTTCTTTTTCTAAAACTTGCATTGGCTTTGATTCAAAGACAACACGAGGCGAGTACTACGCTTTCCTGACCGCTTGAAAATTTACCTTTTCATCCCTTTTAAAAAATGTTTCAGAATTCCATTAAAGTCAAGGGGCCGACAGCACTGGAAGTAGTAGTTGTGGGTCAATATACCTCTCGAAAATTTATTATATGAACAACTATGTCCCTTACCCCTTTCCTGTTTTGCAAAATTTTAGACCTATCCAAATTCAAAGGTTCTGCATACTACAGTTTAAGTCTTTTTCTATTTGAAAAATAATCATTCAGTAAGGTAGAAAATATTTTGGAAAAGAAGAAATTGCTTGTGACAAGCAATTTCTTCTTTTTCTACAATGTTTTCTAAAGTATAAAAACACAGGGACGTATAAAACAGGGTTTGAACAGGAAAGGCTTAAGGGACAAGCAGGTAGTGTAGACTAAGGTCAGACTGCAAAGATTTGCAGTTCAGCATTCACTATAGACCTAAATGACTAATTTGATTTGTCAATCGATTTTTTGATTGATAGCCGCGATCCCTCGATTGATTCATGAGTGTGTGTTGACGATCCCTCGATTGATTCATGAGTGTGTGTTGACGATCCCTCGATTGATTCATGTGTGTGTGTGTTGACGATCCCTCGATTGATTCATGAGTGTGTGTTTGCGATCCCTCGATTGAGTGTGTGTAGCTCTCGATAACTATGAAACAAGACAATTCTACAATATCGTTTATCGTGATTACATTCTGGCATCTTCTTGTTAGGGTGTTCCGGTATTGTCATAGGATGATATCATTGCGTCAATATGGGACCAAACAAAATTTATTGAAGCTGTAGTTACAACATATCTATCACACATTGACAGCTTTACCTTCTACTCGACGCCGTTCATTTTGTTTGAAATAGTTTTGATTCGTTATCTAGGAAAACCTGCCTAAATGACCTTACTTTATGACGTTTGAAAATTCAAATGTTTTGATGACGTCACAAATGTCTCATTTTTTCTACACTTTTAAGACAAAACAAAACAACAACAAAAACCCTTAGAAAACATTTTGTATAATGAAGAAATTGCTTATCGAAAGCAGTTTCTTCATTATCCACTGTGTTTTCTATCCCGAAATACATATTTCAAAGATTTTATCAAATAAAAAATGTCGTCAGCAACATCTTTAAATTTGAACCAGTCTCGAATCCTGTCATCTCGTTATGGGCTAATGTACAAAACAGTTGTAATTTTGTAAGTTTTTATCAAATTTCCATTTTTGTTCATTTTTGTGATTCAGAAAGACAGTTTATTCTGAAAAAAAGAGAAGATTTTTGGGAGCAGATTTTCTTAGATAACGGATAATAGATATTTGGTTAATATTCTTCTATCATTTGAGCCTATGCGTGACATTTCCAACCATTTCGCATGTGCGTGACTCACACACATTGAGCACCCTAGACAGCCTTTCGGGGTAATTATAGAATATTCGCTGATTGTGATTAGAGAAGCTTTGGGTCAGTATCTATCTACAGAGGGCAGATCGAAGACTCTGATTAGACTGTGCGGATGCACAGGCTGATCTGAGTCTTTACTTGGCGCACATGTGTAATGGTTGGAAATTTCACGCAAGCGCTCATTTAGGAATGGTAGAACTGTAGAGTTTTGTAAGACGAAATCTTGTCAGTTTTATCAGGCATGTGAGGATAGAAGAAAGACAAGTTAATTGATCGAGACAAACTTATCAGCATATCTGTCGTGTTCCTATCGTTAACCCATTCATCCCTTTTCTAAACACGTTCCAGAAGGAAACAAGTAGTCGAAAAATGCGCATGCGCAAACAATTGACCAATCGCGACTGCCAATCAAATAATCAGTGAGCCAATGAAGTCGTTCATTTAAACCGGAAGTGACTTTTGGGCTCCAACATTGGACGCCTTTTTGTTAATCTTTTTTGTTAACTTCAACGTCGTAACTACATATTTAACCTGTCGGAGTCAATGGGCGTTGTCAACGGAGTAAGTTGGTGGGGCCAGCGATTGGTCAATTGTCAAGCAGCTATCTTAGATTACATTTTTAAGAATGAAAATAAAACTTAAAGTAGAATTGTGTTTATTTTACCCCCAACATTAGTTTGAAATGTATGATACGAAATGGAAAATCCCAATAAATAGATGAATAATTAATTTTAAATTATAAATATATAAATGATAACGATAGTTATATCAGTTATGTAAATTCAATCGTTTCGTAGTCGTTGGCAGACAAATGAAATGTGCTAGGTGTAATCATTGGCCTATTGTCCTTTTGAAAATAAGGTTTGGACCTGTTTAACATTGTGTATCGTTGTGGCATCCCTTACCCCTGACAAAGAGATAAGTCTTTTTACATTTTGGTCGACCAAACACAGAATGCCCCTAACCAGGAAGTGTTCGTTTTTTCTTCGAATTCTTAGCGGAATTTTAACGATTATCCGACAGAAA